>JAQHUG010000161.1:579904-593760 GCA_028555095.1 Dicrostonyx torquatus
GGTGATGATGGCTTACAGTGAAGATGGCTTGCAGTGATGGTGGCTTACGGTGATGATGGCTTACAGTGAAGATGGCTTGCAGTGATGATGGTTTACGGTGAAGATGGCTGACAGTAATGATGGTTTACGGTGAAGATGGCTGACAGTGATGGCTTGCAGTGATGATGGTTTACGGTGAACATGGCTGACAGTGATGGCTTGCAGTGATGATGGCTTACAGTGATGATGGTTTACGGTGAAGATGGCTGACAGTGATGGCTTGCAGTGATGATGGCTTACGGGTGATGATGGCTTGCAAGGATTCTCCTGTTTCTGTCTCCCATCTCCATGGTGACACTGAGACTACAGATGTGCATTAGTGTGTCTGGCCTTACATGGATTCTGGGGACCTGAACTCGACTCCTCAAGCTTGAGTGGAAGGTGCTTTATCCACTGAGCCATCCCTCCTGCCTAGGGATGTATTTTAATTAATTTTGTCCCTGTTTCTTCGCCTTTTTATCTTATTTTATATGCTAGTGCTTTGTATGTCTGTTTTTACCTTATTTATTGATGAACAAAACACATTGGTAGTGCTTGGTTAAATGGGAGATGTAATTAATTCTTATGTTTATCTAGTATTCTGTGATGTTGACAGAGTTGCTTATTTGCTCTATTTGTATTACCCCTTACTCACAGACTCATACCCACTGTGAATACAGTCTCGTTTCTTTCTTTTCAACCTTTGGGGCTCTTGTTTTTTCTGCCATTCGGCACTAGCAAGGAAGTCATTGATGGCAAAGTTGAATCAAAGTAGCCACAGTAGACATTCATGTTTCATTCCCTGGCACAGGCTGCTTCAGTTGGCCTATTCTTGCATCTCCAGGTACCTATACACATGGTATATATTCACACAGACACAAAAGTGATCTTTTATTTCTTTTTTTTTTTGTTCCAGCTGCCCTGAACAGAAATAATTACTCAGAGACTGTATTAATTAAATACAAGTTTGTTTGGCCCATTAGCTCTAACTTCTTATTGGCTACCTCTTACATCTTAGTTTAATACATTTCTATTAATCTGTATATTGCCATGTGGCGGTGGTTTACTGGCAAAGATTAAGCATGTTTTACTCTGGCAAAAATGATCTTTTAAGAAAGAAAAGAGAATGTCAAGGAGAGTCAGACAACCCTCAGTCTCATCCGTTAGGCTCTGGGTCTCATACTAGAGAGCACTGATGGCAGTGTGCACGAGGTGAAAGGTCACAGATGGAGGTAGGAACTGGAGGAACTAGAGCCTGCAGACTAGAGGGCTGGGGTCTTCAGAATGGCTGCAAGTCCTGAGCAGACTGGGTGGTACTGACATCGGACATGCATCACGTTGTCATGGTTAGTACCTACCCCCCAGGTTCTAGAATTGTTTTCCCAGCACTCTTCCATGTACCATAAAGCAGTGGGGATTGCAATGGTGCTGAGCGAGGTGGCAGGTGGGAAGCACCATTCTGGCAGAGCACTGCGCTTTCCAGAGGGCGCTGGAAGGTGCTTCTGTTTGCTGAGCTAATTACAGCACGTCATAATTAGAGTCTGTGTGCCTTCCAGGAGAGTGTGTTTCTAGTCTCCTGAGATACAGAGGGCAAAGGTGTACCAAAGAAATGATTCTGCCAAGTCCAGTGTGGTGATCCAATGAGTTTACTGGGGTTTCCTACAGGAGCAAGGGTAGGGGTTACTTGCAAGAACACAAGAGCATCACAGCAAATCCTGTTCCCGGCATGAATGACAACTCATAAAACTCCATCACTAGAGACCCCCATACAAGCTGCTAAACCAGCGAAGAGTCTCACCCTTCCTGCCCACTCCCAGAAATGGCCTATTGCTTATATAACTTAACTAGATGGAGAGATTATCAAGCACTATGACTATCAACCACTGACCCACCTCCAACATGGCCACTGCCATGAATTCTCAGGTGCCACACCAAAGGCTCAAGTGTGGCATCATGAGTGTGAATTGCTGAAGCTGGGCAGGGACCAGGTTCCATATTCGAAACTGTGTTTCCATGGAAACACACAAATGGCACAAACAGTTCCTCCGGGGGCAGCCTGTTCATTGGTGCTTGTTTGGGTTCTTGCTACAAGAGAGCCTTACAGTAAGAAAGTTTCTTAAAATAAAATACAACAGAAGTGTAAACAAGCCCCAAGAGACGGGAGAAGTAGTATTAACCCATTGCAACATAGAAACTCTTTAAAAATTCCCTTTCTCAGCCAATACACTGTGGACCCAGGGGTGGGGGTAGGGGGAACGTTGGGAGTGGTGGTGGGGCTTCAAGCGTTCAAAGACGAGAAATTTTGGATGCAGGTCAAATGTTTCATGACGCTAGGAAATGATTGTTTATTTCCTCAGACAGTCTCATGGCACGACAGTTATTCTTCAGCCATGTGTAAATCTTTGCATCTTTTGGAGAGACAGTCTGGAATATTTTGGATGCGGCAAAATGATGTCCAACATTTGCTCCAAAATCATCCAGGCCGAGGAGGGAGTAGGCGGGAGAGTGGAGATAAAACATGAGCCCTGAGCTGAGAACTGCTGGGCTTGGGGTGCAGCCTTGAGGAGTTCCTCATACTCTTCTGTCTATTCGAGTGCGTTTGAAGTTTTCCATAATAAAAAGGATTTTTTAAAAAAAATAGGCTCATTTTTGAAAGATTTTTAAAATTTTATTTGTTTATTGGTCATTCTGGGCTAGAACCCAGGACCTGGTACAAGTTCAGGGCACTGAACTACATGCTACATCCTGGAACTTATTTAAAAAACAAAACCAAACCAACTAAAAAGGAAAAGGGATGATTAGAGAAGTGGCTCAGATCCCAGATCCTTGAGGCCATATCTGACGTTTCCAGGAGTTTGGGAGAGCCATCCATTCTTACTGTCTTACTGTCCACCAAGGCCACTCAAGGCCACCCAGAAGGCATTGACTATAGAAGCCTGAAGGTAGGCCAGGCCAGGCCTGCTCCCATCTCATGGGTCTTTCACATGATTTCTGTACACATGCACACTCCAACAGAGTCCGGGACCTGGAGCCCTCCACCCCTGGATTCTCAGAGACACACCCATGCCAACTGATCAGTAATAGCTCAAGACTGGGCAGCTCAGGATTCCCACAGAGCCCTGTCACAGTGTCCCTAGACCCAAGCAATGGCCAGGTGGCTGCCATAGGGGTGCAGCATTCTGAGTAAAGGGTGTCTTAGTTAAGGGTTCTGTTTTGAAAAAACACCATGACCAAAAGCCCTGTGGAGAGGAAAGAGCCATCTGGCTTACACGTCCACATCACTTGTTCATCAAGAGAAGTCAGGGCAGGAACTCAAACAGGACAGAAACCTGGAGGCAGGAGCTGATACAGAAGCTATGGTGGGAGGCTGCTTGCTGACTTGCTCTCTTGTCTTGCTCAGCCTGCTTTCTTAAAGAAGCCAGGACCACCAGTAGAGGGACAGCACCACATACAATGGACTGGGTCCTTACCCATAAATCTCTAAGGAAATGTCCTACATGCAGGCTTGCTCACAGCCAGATGTTATGAAGGCATTTTTTAAAAATTGAGGTTCCTGCCTTTCAGATGACTTTAGCATGTGTCAAGTTGACATCCAGCACACAGGACGTCCTGACCACTGCATAATAGCCCATGCTTCTTCTGCCAGCTGAAGTGAAGACAACGTGCCCAGCAAGGGGCACACAAATCAGTCTTCTCCACGCCAGGTGTCCAAATGGACTGCCCCATTCTGTGGCCCTCCAGTGAAGGGACCAGACCTTCAGAAGATTCCAGGCCCTCAGCTGTGCAGTCTCCGGGGAGGCTGGGTGTGGCCTCTGAACATCTTCCTATTTTTAGACAGTCTGTGACTTCCATCTCGAGTTCACAAGCCTTTGACAGCTGTGTCTTCTTTACAGCATTTCTAATCTTCCCCCCTCTTCCTGATGTTGAAGAGACAAGCTTGTCCTCTTCAGAAAGTCAACCACAGCTCTCAGGTGTGACCCTGGAGGTGAACGAGGCTCTCTGACTGTCTCTACCTTAAGTCAGGCATGATAGGTGAACAGACAGGGACCGAGAACAGCAACGACTCTAATGGAAAAGGCTGGAGGGCCCAGGCCATAGGCTTACTTATTCCTTTGCCATTTAGTAATAATTATACAGGTCTGGTAGAAGCTCAGAGGTAGAGAATTTGTCTAGCAATCAAAAATACTGCATAAACTGGGCATGCTGGAGCAACCCTGTAATCCTAGCACTCCAGAGGTAGAGAAGTAGGCTAGAGTTCAAGGTCTGACTGCACAGAGCGTTGGAAGGTGTTGGAAGCTGACCTCGGCTACACAAGATTCACCTTCAAAAAAGAAAAGCTTGAGCTGGGAGGTGGTCTTGTGAGGGTAAAGAGTAAAAGGGCCAAAGCAGCTTCTTTATTAACCAATGAAAGCAACACAAAGACAGAAGGACCTCCTACACCATTTCCCCTTTTCCGTTTAAACAAAAAGGAAGGCTTTAACTTTAACATAGTAAAATTTTCTTTTATCATAACTAAGGAAAACCATAACTATATCTATTTTTCAACTCCATCAAAGACTCTAGGAGGATATAATATTACCTAAGTAAATAGAAGTATATTGTAAGCAACTTCCAAAATTCTTGAATTGACAGAGACATCTTACTACCTGAACAGTCACCCAAAGTTCTTTTGTACCGATGGGGCATCCATCTTCAGCCTACAGGCCCATAGTATCCAGCAGACTTTTCCACAAAGCAAGACATTTCGAAGACAGCTTTGCCTATAATGGCAGTTTGTTAGTCATTTTCTTCTGTGTCTTGCAGAAAGTCTAGCAGACTCTTTCATGAAGCAGGAACCCTGAAGGATCATCTTACCTTTAGGCAAGTTCAGCAGTCATTTCTCTGTGGGTTCTGAAAGTCCAGTGAAGCAGTCCAGGCAAAAGCAGTTTCTTGCCCAAATGGCTAACCAACTACATAAGGAGCCTCTTCAATGCCCATCTTCCTCTTGAAGTAGCTTGGTGCTGCCAGGAGCAGATGTGTCTCATTGTCATAAAAAGTCCTAAGTTATTAAAACATTTTAAATGCCATATTCTGAAGCTCTCTGAAAGATTTAAATAATACCTATCTAACTGAAACATATCTCTATACATCTAGAAAGATCTAACTAGCATGACTTCAAGCTTGACTATTATAGATGATTACCTATTAACCTATATTTCTTAATTATACATTACATTTTTAAATGAGCTACACAAACACAATACCTTAATCAAGATTAGAAATACATATAACAAAATTGACCTTAAATTTTTATCAATAAACCAAGATCCATATCAGTGCAAATTTTCATATCTGTATCATTTTCCTTAATCTCTCTCTATCATCTCTCATTGGAGTGGAGCTGATTGACTCCTGTCACCGTCTCCCCAGCACTTGGATTCTAGGCATGAATCTAGGCATGACCCGATTCTTTTAGGGGGTCTAGAAGTTTGAACTCAAGTCCTCATGCTTGCTCAGCAAGCACCTAAGACACCTGTCAGCACTACTTATTGTTGGTTTTGTTTATGGCTTAAAATAGGATCTCACTATGTAGCCTTGGTTTTTAGTTTTTTTTTTTTTTTTTTTTTGGTTTTTCGAAACAGGGTTTCTCTGTGGCTTTGGAGCCTGCGCTGGAACTAGCTCTTGTAGACCAGGCTGGTCTTGAACTAACAAAGATCCGCCTGCCTCTGCCTCCCGAGTGCTGGGATTAAAGGCACGTGCCGCCACCACCACCCAGCAGTGTAGCCTTGGTTTATTTGTAACTCCCTAAATAGACCAGGCTGGCCTTGAATTCATAGATATCTGCTTGCTTTTACCTGGGATTAAAGGTGTGCACCACCCTGGCCAGCTACTACTCATACTTTTAAAGATCTGCCCTAATCACCAGACAAGCAATCCTGAGGTTTCAGCCACACCTCATCACCTCTGCACTCCGCCCCCCCCCCACTCCGGCCCGCCAGAGCCCTGCTATCCTTCAAGGCTTCATAGCCTACATCTTAGAGAACGCGGATTCTCTTCCCATGCTGCACCAGACATCTGGGCTACATATAGGGACCCAATCCTTTTGCTCTTTCCCACAAGCCGTCTCCTCTTGTGGAAGTATGGACAAGGAGCTGCATTTCTAGCTTGTGCCCTGGGCCTGTGGTGAGAAACTCGTGAAACGCCGCCACTCAAGAGTTCCCTGATGCACTGGCTGGAGAATTCCTTCCTTCACCCTTGAACAGCATCTCTGGATTGCCATCATGTGTTAGAGAGTCAGGGAAGTGCCGTAGAAACCAAAAGGAGCCCCAAATGTGGTCCTTGGCATCCTGGTGGTTCCAGAGTTCAGTCTGCACATGGAGCCCTGAGAGGAAATATGAACTCTCCTGCTTTCGTTTTTCTCTCTCTGACTCGGGTAATTGGTGCCGTCAGTGCTGGATCCCGATGCTGCCCATCATGCCCTCGTCGAACCTTTAAATTAAGGCCTTGACTCTGCGGTGTAGAATAATAGCATGCTCTATTTTGACCGAGGGTAATGACTGTGCCAGGATCCAAGTCTTGCCAGGTTGCTAGGTCACGTGTGTGCTAGAAAACCCGCTTTGTCCTGTCCTGGAGAGAGCTAATTGTGTATAAGAAAAAGAAATGAGATGGGACTCGTTCAAGACAGACCATCAAGTAGCAGAGGACCCCAGGAGGGACCTGTATGCATAGCTCACACCTCCTTAGAGGGGGTAGAGACAGCCTGCCCCTGGGAGTGTTAACTCTGTTGCCTTTGTTACTTTTCTGGCCAAAACTAAAGAATCATGTAGGAGCCCACCTCAGGTTGGCCCCCAAGCACCTCCCAGCCCAGTATTTACACCCAAGAGTAGATGGAGCTTAGTCATTGTTCTGATAACAGAAAGATCTGAAATCTGTCAACCCTGGCCAACACAGCAAGGCAATGTGTGTGCTCCTGTAGCAGTCCAGGGAAAGGCTTGCTTGATGGTGAGGAAGGCTGAGGCGGCAAAGACTTCCTGCCAGTGGCAGGAGCCATGAACTTGGAAGACGGGCCTTCAGACCTAGCCAGCGCTTGCCCACAAGTTTGAACCACCAGCCCAGAACCACCAGCTTCATCGTTCATAGAAGCTAATGGAAAGAATAAATGTAATTCTTCGGGCTATTTTTACACGCAACCAATAGGCAATCAAAGGTTAGCATTTTCTAGAAATGAGAGGTAGAAGGTATTTTCTTACATGCCAATGATGCTGGGTAGAAGTCCAGCACTGTGTCTCTCAGAGACCGCTTTCTCCTGGTCCCTGTCAAAGGGATCCCTGCAGCTGACCTTCCTGGCCCGGTTCCTCACAGCCCTTAGAGAGAAACTAGCTTGCTGTCTACATCTTTGAAGCAGGCAGGGATGAACTCTGAAAGGGAGTCTGTTCTCCTGGGGGCAGCTAAGACCAGAACATCAAGATGGCGTGCAAGAAGCTTGGCTTCTTCCTTACCCTCATGCCTGCTTCAGCACCCTCATGGGCTTCTGGGAGCTTGCCTTACTCTCTTATGCCTGGCTCTCCCAGGAACCCGAATCAAGACACCCATATTGAACTCTGCCACCTTCAATTTAAAAAAAAAAAAAAAAAAGCATCGTCAGGGTCTAAAAGACCTTCTTACATTCCCATAATCAACAAAGATGATTCTTAAACCAAGAAAATAGAAGCAGATAAATTCAAACATGTGATTGACCCAATGACTTTTCAAAAGCATTTGCCAGGGCACTGACAGGAGTGTCCACAAAGCAAATTCTTTAGAGACCTTTCCAGAAGGACCTGATAGGACTATCAGCCTCTCTCAGAATCAGACTCTTAGGGCCTACTGTATAGCGGGTCTCTGACGTCAGCCATAGTTACATGTGGGGCTTGGAGCCTGGCCTTCTGCTGGGGATTCACAGTATGGGCAATGGCCATTTGGTTAATAATAACTTCATCCCCAAGCAGCTAGCAATACAAATCAGTCAGCTGTTGCTTGTTTCTCTGAAGCTTGTGGAGTTAATCACATATTCATGAAAAAGAGGCTGAGGTGACAGACAAGGTCTAGGCTTGAGAGCAATAGTTGCAGGTCACATGGTCTCTGAGTCTGGAAGAGAGGCAGGGAAGATGTGAGTTCCCTCCCCCAACCATAGCCACTGGACCTGCCATGGTCTGCAGAGGTCTCTGGAACTCATCTGTCCTGCCAGCACATAGGCAAGGGCTGGACCACAAGACCTGTGAGGCTTGCTTCTCCCCAATCTTCAACCTCAGGATGAGCGGGAGCCATGAAGGACAGATGTTTCATAGCTGGCCCGCAGCCCATGCTCAGCACACAGCAGCTCCCGGCACTGCCTTTTCCTTGTTTGTTTGTCTGAGAAAATGCCTTCCTGTGCAGCTCAGGCTAGACTGGAATTGACTATGAAGCCCAGGCTGGACCTGACCTTGTGATGTGCCTGCCTCAGCCTCCCAAGTGCTGGCAGAACAGCCACAGGCCACCATCCCTGGCCCTCTTTGTTACCTTGATTCACACAGCCTTAGATGCTAGTTCCTTTCATGGAAATGGGTCATGTTAAAAATATATGTAAAATATTCATGGAAACAATGCTGTGTTTACAAACCCATTAGAAAAACCATAAACATCCAAAACTTGAAAGCAGAAAAAGACTTGAAAAGATTATTCGTCTGACTACAAAGCCACTTAAAAACCAACTCACAAATGAAAGAAAAAAGACATTGATTTCATTGAGAAAATCGGCACTTCAGAAACAAATCTCTGATATTGGAAAGAGCACCAAGGAAGCACTGGCGATTGGGTACAAACTGACTTGACTTCTCTGACATGTGAACATAGAAACACAATAAAAATTGCTCCTAATCTTCAACTAAAAGGCCATGGAGATGAACTGCTCCGAAGCCAGATGTGGAGGCTCAGCCCTGAGATGCTCCAGTTGGCCCAGTCATTCGCCTTGAGCAGACATTGTGATCTGAGCTTTGTAGGACACTGCAGACAGAGAGACAGAGAGCCCTGCTTTGAGGGGCCCACGTTGGAACTGGCACTGGTACCCAGAGTTCCTGAGTTACGCTGGGGAACTGGCAAAGCTCTTCACCCCTCATCCCTGTACTGTCTAGACTCAGAATCTTCACCCCTCATCCTTGTACTGTCTAGACTCAGCATCTTCACCCTCTCATCCCTGTACTGTCTAGACTCAGCATCTTCACCCCCTCATTCCTGTACTGTCTAGACTGAGTATCTTCACCCCTCATCCCTGTACTGTCTAGACTCAGCATCTGGGGCCTCTACATCAAAGGTACCATTTGTCTACATCACACCTCCAACCCCCAATTTTGATTTGTGAGGTGATGGAATGGAATACACTGAGCCACACTCCATGCACTTCCTTGACCTTTTCAAAATGTTATATTTTGTGTGTTGTATGCATGCGTGTGTGTGTGCGTGCATATGTACGTGTATCTCAGGGATCGAACTCAAGACATCAGGCTGGCAGTAGGTCCCTTTACTCACTGAGCACTCTCACTGGCCTCTATTGGTTGTTTTTTTGTCACAGGATTTCAGCTATGTAGTTCAGTCTGGCTTCAAACTTATCATCTCTAAATGCTCGGATTACAGAAATATATCACTGTAGAGGAAGGCAGCCCTCTTGGAATTGGTCCAGGGCTCACTCAGACACCAAATTCTCAGTATAAAAGAGATTTATTACCCTAGAGGGGCAAGTAGGGTGAAGGGGAGCCTGCAAATGTAGTGGCAGCAATGGTGACAGTGGCAGCAAGCATTTTCTGCAGAAGTGGGTTTTTAAAGAGAAAAGGGATGTGTGTGTGCCTGTGCTAGGGAGAGTTGGTAAATCCTGGTTGGACATATTAGCCAAATAATGATTTTGGTTGTTTATTCTCAGGGAATAGTCAGTAGCCTAATAAAGGAATGGTCTTTGGAGGCTAGCTTTAGAAAGGTAATCTAACGAGTTTTAGGAAGGGAGAGGGGAACGTGAAGGGTAAAACCTGTCAGTACCATGTTCGCCATGGCTCATGCCTGCGCTTTCCTTGTTTGGACCTGCTAGGGCCCTTCAATCACTATGCCAATCTTCTCCAGACTTTATAAAGAAGAGTTTTAATAAGAATGGATCTGGTAGTACACACCTGCAATCTCAAATCACAAATTCAAGGCCTGAGTGGACTACAAGCAAGTTCAAGGCCAGACTGGATAATTTAGAGAAACCCTGTCTCAAAATAAATAGTGGCACCAAAAAAAAAAAAGTCTGGGGCTGCTAGCTCAGCAGAGGACCACAGAGGACCACTCGTATACTGTATACGAAACCCTGAATTTAACCCCCAGTTCTGAAGGAAGAAAGGGAGGGAGGTATTAAACATGGCACATTGGACTCCTGTGTGTTCTCAGACTCAAAAGATGGCAGCCCCTTGCATATTTGGGTTCTATCTCCATTCTTTATTTCCTGAGTTGTGTGAAAGTGAACAAGTCTTCACCCCGAAATACCTGGCATGCAGTCCCGAAGAATAAGGAGGGTCTACACATAGGTGGAGGTCCACCATGCTCTTCTCTGTAATAAAGCCAATGCCTGGCTGTGCACAAATGCTCCTGATGGCCCAGCTCTTCACAGCTGGGGTTGTGATTTGAGATGTAACCAAGTCTTTCCCTCATCCCCTCCCTCCTTCACTCCCTCCCTCCCTCTCTGCATGAATATTCAAAATACTTGCAAGTCAAAAATTATACTCAGAAAAATCTTAGTCTCTGTCCCTGCTCTGGAAGTAGTTGTTTTATTAGTTATACCGTTTCGGGGAGTCAGTGAAAATATACATGTCTAAAGAGTGTTGTCAACATTTGCTTATGTGTGTGTACATGTATGTGCCGCAGTATTCATGTGGAGGTCAGAGGGACAACATGCATGACTCAGTTATCACCTTCTACAATGTGGGTCTGGGGATTGAACTCAGGCCCTTAGTTGCCACTTAGTTGTCAGCAAATGCATTTACTACTGAACCATCTTGCCACTTAACATCTTCTGTCTCCGCTCTGCTGCAATAGCAGCTGCACACTCCCTCCAACCTTGCTTCTTCAGTTCAACCCTGGACATCACTTGAGTTTGGTGCCCCCTCTCTCAAGCTTATTTCTACAGCTGCATCTCACTGACTGGTATAAAACTATTGCAGTGTGTCCAGCCAGCCTTCTTAGGTGGGGATATAGGTTGTTTCCAACATAGGGCTCTGAGAAATGGTGCCACAATTAACTAACTTTGTGCATGTCTTGTTCCATATTCCAGGGCACATTTTAGACTAGAATTGCTGTTTGCACGCAAGCGTGCTTCTAGAAGTTTTTGCTTGATTCCCCTCCATAGGAGCTGGAATGATTTTGTCCTCCCAACAGAAGCGTGTGTCAGTGCATACTTCACTGATTTATGCTTTTATAATCACAATAGATTTTAATGAAGAAAATTCATATTGCTTTATCTTTAAGAGACTGGAGTAATGGCCACCCACAAGGAGCATGGGGTGTGGCTGGATCCAGGGCTTGGTTGGAGAAGGGACAGGCATGCTCCAAGGTGCTCTTCCAGGGAAGGGAATTTTCCATTCTATGCTGTCATTTTTCTGACTCACACCCCTGGAGCAGACTTGCCCGTCTCCTGGGAAGAGCCCATCACTTCTTAGAGGACAATAGCTACTGACAACTGAGGCCCCTTTCTCGGGAACAAATGTCAATTCCATTTGGAAGCCTGTGCTGCTCCCAAGTCAAGGACCCTCCTCTAAGACCCCCATAAAAAAAAAAAAAAAACGAAGGGAAAAGGAACCCTCTATGGGTCATCGTTTTAGCCTGAGCTAAGCAAAGAGAGGGACCAGGCCAGGAGAGCCCACTGACTGTGACAAAACTCCAAGGACCGAACAGCATTTTAGAAACAGAAAAAAAAAAAAAAAAGAATGTAACATGCTGCATGGAAAAAATGAGGCATGACTTTAAAAGTACAAAAAGCAGCAGCCACTGGTCAGTCCCAGGAAGGCACAAACAGGCAGCAGGGAGAAAAACAGGAGTGGAGTAACAGTTCTTGTTGGCAAACAGACCTTGTCCCTGGAAAATAATAGCGTGTTAGCTACGAGGACTTTCTTTCAAGGGAGCTGGAAAGAGAGATTTATATGAATAGGCGAGAAGAAAATGGGTTTGATGGCATCTGTGGTTGCATTTTGCTGAAGGGTGCTAGGAGGGTCGTGCCCCCCTTCCAGTTTGCTTCAATCAGCAGATGTACAAGGAACCTCAGGAGTATGTCAGGCACCCTGCTTGGAAGCCCAGGAAGGAAACAGAACCAGTCCGGCCATTCTTCCTCTCTAAGCACAGTGCAGGAGGCCAGCAAATCAACTCTCGAATCAAGGGAGATCAGATCCTAAGAGGCCCCCAGCTCTGCCTCTTGAGCAGAAGACAGGGGCTTTCTAAGAGGGGAGGCATCTGCCAAGTGGGTGGCATGGAGCTGAGCCAGGGGTGCTGGAGGATCCCACCTCCAACAAGAGGTAGTGAGTGCCCATAACTACAGCTCTGGCTGAAATGGAAGCAGCATTCTGATTACAACGCCTACGCCATAATTTTTGGAAAGAAAAGGGCAATTTCTGGAAAAGGGACTTTTTTTTTTAACGGACAGATCAGAGTATCTGCTAAGTGCCTTAATGTTAATGATGCCAGGAAATAGCACTGTCAACTTTGACTTCAGGATTCTCTGGAAACTGAAGCGTTTTTTCCCCCCCCAGAGAGGGTTGGATGTGACAGACTGAGATATTTCTCCCAGGTAAATTGAGAGGCTGAAGAAGCAGCCCCACCCTTTCCCAGTTCATCGTGAGCTCCCATAGTTACAGCGCACTTTCAACTCAGGCTCTAAATTTATGCACATCAAAAGATTGATGTTGTTTTTAAAGTAACTTTCCCCCTTATTATGTAAGTGACACATTTATTGTAGAAAAATTAAACACATGAGTACAAAGAAGAAAGTTCCTGCAGAACCCAGCCAGCCAGCTACAAGTACAGTACTTTTGGTAATTGTTCTTATAGCTCGCCTCTCCCCCTAGTTATTTCTTTATTATCACATGTGCACACATGTCACGTGCAGGGGCAGGGCCACATGCCACAGCACTAGTGTGGAGCTGGTCCTTTTCTTCATTGTTCATACTCTGTCTTTAGGCTCCTGCAGGAAGTACCCTTACCTACTGAGACAGCCCCTTGGTCCCTCCATCAGTCCTTTAACTTAAAAGGACATATGCAAACTTAAAATTCCGTGCTTAAAAGTTGACTTATAAGCAAAATAAATTGTTTTTAGTGGTTTGTGCTTATAATCCAGCACTTGGCGGGTTGAAGCAGAAAAACCCCAAGTTATGTCCAGCCTGAACTACATAGTGAATTCCAGGCCAGCATGGGCAACAGATATGAGCCTATCTCTGAAAACAAAAATTAAGCCAAGCCAGATGTCATAATATTTATTTTAAACTATAAAATAATATAGGCATCTATATAATTTATTAGCTACATAGGCATATTTTCAGATTCTAAAACATTATTCTAAGATTAATTAATTAATCTTATTCTAAGATTCTAAAAGCATGCTAACGGTTCAGTATGCCACGGGAGAGAGATGTCACTATTTAAAGTCAACTGGGCCAGAGGACAGTGGGTAAAGTGCTTGCCACACAAGCATGGGGACGTGGGTTCTGATCCTTGGCAGTCATGTGAAAAGCTGACTTTGGCAGCACTGAGCACAGACAAGAGGATCCCTAGCGCTTGCTCACCTTTTAGTACAGCCTAATCCGCAAGTTCCAGGTTCAAAGAGACTGGAGAGA
>JAQHUG010000161.1:593915-614718 GCA_028555095.1 Dicrostonyx torquatus
CACACACAGTCAATCTTCAGTTACTGGATATTTACATGGCTCTAAGTGCTACAGTTATAAATAGTGCATCCTCGCAGCGATTTCTTTCTGCACAGACATAATAGTTCGCTGGATATATTCCTAGAAGTAGATTGTCTTCTCTGGAGAGCAGGAACAATCACAGATTTGCAGCACAGTTACCAGGCTGCCCTCAGGAAAGCCAGACCAGTTCACACGCCCACCCTCTCAGGGGCCCTTCTGGGTCTTCATGCAGCCTTGGTGACCACCGTCTCTGCATTTAAAAACCCTTTGTTGGGTTTCTGATTTTTTTTTAAGCTATCACACTTTTTCTTTGAAACATCTGCCTACAAAGCTTTGAATTCCAGGAAAGAAAACCATTTTCTAAGCCTCATGAGAGAAAGGCAAGGACCTGGGACTGGGCATTTTGATGGCACACCTCCCTGTGTCTCCAACATGGCTCATCTCCTTCAAAACCATACTAATCTTTCTGCGAGCTCCTCAGCCCTTAGGCAGCCACTGGTAATAAGCCAAGGCCAACAGGACAGTAAGGGCAAGGTGGTTGTTTCCAAACGAAATTAAAAGCTACCCCAGAGCTTATGGCCCATTTTCTAAAATTCAGTTATGATTCCTAACGATTAATTTTCTTAACTACATGCCATCCTTTCAAGTTTACTTTATGGATGCAGTTTTTCTTTCATGTCTTATACTTTAGAGTGTAGCTCAGTATATATAGTGCTTGGTTAGCGAGCATGACACACTGGGCTTAAATCATAGCACCAAATAAAACTCAAGTGTGGTGGTACACGCCTGTGATCCCAAAATTTGGAGTGTGGAGGCAGGAGGATTAGGAATTCAAGGTCCTCCTTGACTACATAGCAAGTTGGAGGCCCAGAAACCCATGTACCAGGCTTTTTCTTTTGGGTCACCAACCAGCTTTTATATCGTGACATGGAAACTTATTATTAGTTTTTAATGCTTAGCCTAGCTTAGGCACATTTCTGGCTAGCTTTTTAAACTTAAATTAGCCTGTTTCTCTTTAATCTACGTTTGTCTCAGGACTTATTACCTTCTTCCTTCTGTATATCTTACTTCACTGCTTTCTCTATGTCTTTCCAGCTGGTGGATGCCTGGCTTCTTGCCCCGGTGTATCTCTCATTCTCTCCCCTTTCCTTCTCGAGTCTGTATCTTTCCTATTTATTCTCTCTGCCTGGCAGTCCTACCTATCCTTTCTCTGCCTAGCTACTGGCTGTTCAACTCCTTATTAGACCAATCAAAGGCCTTAGACAGGCAAGGTGAAACAGATACAACACATCTTTACATAATTAAACACACATTCTTACGTCGTTAACAGTTGCAGCCATAAACGAAAGTAACACACCTTTACACAGTGAAGGTAATATTCTGCATCACAAACAAATGTAACATGTTTTTGCCCAGTTAAGATAATATTCTACAACAGACCCAAAGCATATTTTCCTGTACTATGTGAATCTTTCTGGTAACACCATCTCCATCTCAGTGAATTATGCGTTCTCCCACCAAGCGTCATCAGCCATGTCACTTTCTATCGTGAACTGGAAAGTAGCTTGCAGAGTACTCTCAGCAACGTGGGTCTACCTCCTTTTAGCGGGGGGCTCTCATGGCTGGAGTTGCTAATTCCCTCCCGGGAAAGTCGACTGAAGGGGCCTTTGGACAAAGATACCCAAGATGCAATGCAAGCACCACTACTGCTGCGCCACAGAAGAGGAACATCTAAAGCCAGGCTCTACAGCACACACCTAGGGGTGTTCCTTGTATTTACTGACAGGCTCCCTCAGTGGCCCTAAGATGTGCAGGAGGCTGGGGTTGCAGAGATAAGTGGCATAGTCACAGCTTACAATGATACCCAAGAAGTTCAGGGGTGACAGAGGTACTAACAGAGGTAAGGGCCCAGCTATGGGAGCTGTCAGACATTACCCCACTGCCCTTAACTTCCCTGGGCATTGACACCAGCACACAGTGAATTGCCAGTAAGGCACTGAGGGTAACAGGTGTGTGGGATGAGCGAGCTGGGGGAAACCCACCTGGCGGGTGATGGAAGGAGAGGAAAGAGCAGCAGGGGAGGATGGGAGGAAACGTGGCTGCCGTGCTTTAATACAAACTGAGGGACAATCACAAGCCTATCAGGGATCTGTGAGGCCACCCTCAGCTTGAATAATCTGCTAGGAGCACTCAGACTCCATGGATGGCTATTAAACTCCCACTGTAGTGGCTACCAGGAAAGGGCATTCAATCAACAGAGGGATGGGGTGAGCAGGGCGGAGCCAAGGGACTTCCACATGCAGATAAACACCGAAGGTCTTCTCTTCTCCCATGAACCCTGGGACAGTGCTTTCTTAGGCACAGAATGGCAATGTGCATATGGAGGGAAGAGATGGAGGAAGGGAGGGAGGGAGGGAAGGAGGGTGGAAGGGAAGAAGAGAACGGCCAACCAGAGAGCCTCAGTGTTCAGTTTTTGAGTAGGGAGGGCACATGGGAACTTGATAGTTACTCAGCTGATCTTGGTCTTCAGCTCTGAAGTCTGAACCCATACCTTGTGCTCCAAAGCCCCCAAATAAGCAAACATAATCTTTAGCCATGCCCTCCCACAGCTCAGAATTCACTTCCCAGAAGAGTCAGGCAAAGGCCAGACATCTTTCGAGGTACACTGAATTCTCTCCACAAAACCTGGCTGATCTTGTTTAGACCATTCCTGTGACACATGACAATCTCAAATATACAGGCTATCCCATGAAGCAACAGAAATAAATAATTGTGCTTATAGATGAAGGATACAGACAAACGCTCTTGGCAGTTTTGAGGTTTGCAATGTATACTAAAGGATGTCTTAGGGTTTCTGTTGCTGTAAAGAGACACTATGACCTTGGCAACCTTTATTTATAAGAAAAACATTTAATTGAGGGGAAGCTTACTGTTTCAGAGGTTCAGTCCCTCATCATCATGGTGGGAGCATGGAGGCATGCAGGCAGATGTGGTGCTGGAGGAGTAGCTGAGAGCCCTACATCTTACAGACAACAGGAAGTCAACTGAGACACTGGGCAGTATCCTGAGCATAGGAAACCTCAAAGCCCGCCCCCACAGAGCCACACTTCCTCCAACAGGGTCATACCCACTCTGTATGTGATTATGGAGGCCAATTACATTCAAACTACCACAGAGGAATACATTTATATTTAAAAATATATCTTTATCTTTTATATAAAAACACACACATAAGGAATTTTTCCTATGAGATAGGCTAGCCTGACAGCATACAATGTGATTCTGAAAATAGAATGGGTAGAAAGTTGTATCTTCAAGACCTGGAGCATAGGTCAGGGGTACAGGGCTTGCTTGCCTAGCATGCAAAAGACTCTGGGCTTAATCCCCTATTTAGAAAAGTAAACTGTGGTTCCTGATCCACAAAAGTCATGTTGACTGTGATGTGTGACATAGTTACCTTTCTGTTGCCATGTTAAAAACACTGACAAAGAGCAACTTAGGGGACAAAGGGTTTATTCAGCTCACCATCCATCACTGTGTGAGCATCAGCAGATTGAAACAGCTGGCCACAGCACATCTACAGTCAAGAGCAGAGGGAACCCACCCAGGCTCAGCACTCAGCTAGCTTTCTCTACTTTTATACAACTCTAGATCCAAACCAAAGGGTAGTGCACCCACTTTCAGGCTGGCTCATCCCACACCAATTAGTCAATCAACCCTGCCCCCCAAGACGTGCCCACAGGCCAAACCCATCTAGACCATCCCTTCTGAAGATGCTCTTTCTGGGAGATTCTCAGCTGGGTTGAGCTGCTCTAGGTTCATCTCAGTTGCTGTGATAAAACTCCAACAAAAGCAACTCGAGGGAGAGAGGATTTTTTTATTATTATTATTATTATTATTATTATTATTATTATTATTATTATTATTTTCTTACACATCCAAGTAATGACCCATCAGTAATGGCAAGAATCCATGAAGGAACACTGCTTGGTAGCTGGCTCTCTGGCTCCCTCCCTGCCTCATACTTAACTAGTTTCTAAGGACCAGGACCACCTGCCTGAGAAACCCTACTGCCTGCAGTGGGCTGGGCCTTCCTACATCAATTTATAATCAATAAAGTCTCCCAAATATCTGCCCACAGACCAGTCTGTTGGAGGCAATTCCTCAGTTGAGGATTTTCCTCTCAGAGGACTCCAGATTGTGTCAAGTTGACAATTAGGACACTAGCCATCACAATCTGCTTCCAAATGTGCATGAGCCACCTACGAGACCTAGGGCTCAAGAAGCATAAACAAAGATACCTAAAGGCTGAGGTTTGTCATACAAAGAAAAGGCCAATACTTCTGACCTAAAAGAAAACAAATAATTCTTAGACAAACTACCAGAAAAATGTTGTTTTTAAAAAACATTACATTATTCATACATGTGTATAGAGAGCCCACTGTGTGCCAGCCAAGTAGAAATATCTCCTAGCATTTTACTTTCTTGAATGATTCAGAGAAAAATGTCAGGGAAGCAGGGATTTTAATAATAGCCTGCCTAATAAGTCCTAAATATGATGGGAATTAGAACATGGGGAATTTAGTTTAAGGTTACATGTCTCAGAACTCAGTGAGTCTCTAAACTGATTTTATAATTAGGAGCATATTTTTAGCTTATTTTTCAACTGGAAGATTTTATTATATTCATGTTAATGTATGTAATTTCGCCATGGTATTTTTGGGCTTTTATTCTTCGGTGCAGGAGAGTGCGAAGGTAACAGCTTCCATTTAGTGCCACATCAGCTTTAAGGGACAGAGCCATGAAAACCAGCAGGCTCTGCTCACTGCCCATGAAATGCTCTTCCCAGGAATGCCTGGTTCAGAGCATCACAGTGCCAAGTGTCCGCTGCTGGGGATAAAGAGAAGGGGGCTGTGTGGGGACAACTTTCCAGATGGAAGATTTCATCAAGGCAGCAAAGTCCTAGAAGAGGTAACAGTTCTTAACAAGCCTGGGAAAGTAAGCACAGGTCAAAACCTGAGCAGGGTTTTGTATCCTTCTGCGTGGAGAGAGCTGGGGACACTGGGAGGCTAGGACTCAGGAGGGGGCTGGGCTTTGCCTTCAGGTTATGGAGCTCCAATGGCAGTGTTTAAAATCAAGTCCACAGCTTAGGAAAAGGACAAAGGGGGAAGACTAATCGAGAAAAGGTAGTTTAAAAGTGTTTTTATGTATGTATGTGAATAAGTGGGATGTGCGTGCATTGTATGTATATGGGGAAGCGATCATGCCTGTGCACCTGTACATGGAGGCCAAAGGAGGACATCGGGGGTCCAGCTGTATCACTTTCTTCTGCTGTATTCCTTTGAGACAGGTCTCTTGCTGAACCCAGAGTTAGGCAGGCAGACAGCAAGCCCCAAAAATCCTGAGAGGAAAGTTCAGATACCAAGGAAAAAGAGATTGCTCTGAGAGGTTTGGGCAGATCTATGGAGCTTAGTAAGACCTTAGCGTGTGCTAGGAGGCACAGGAGTCGAGGCTGACTCTGGGCTAGTGACAGAACAGAGTGTCTAGGTCGGGGCAGAGCTGCCTCTACTCCAGGGTTTCTCAACCTGTGGGTCACAACCCCTTTGGGAATCATATGTCAGATGTCCTGTAAACAGATATTTACATTACAACTAATAACAGTAGCAAATCTACAGTTATTAAGTAGCAATGAAACAAGTTTATGGTTGGGGTCACCACAACATGAGGACCTGTATTAAAGGGTTACAGCATTAGGAAGGTTGGGGGCCACTGGTCTACTCTCACCTTTAAGGACCACAGATAGAGTTGTAGCCTGGACATTGCAAACCCTGGTGGGGCATCAGTGCAGACCATAGAAAGCTGCAGCATGAGCCAATCCAACGAGCAGCAAGGCAACATTGCACACTAGGTGATCTCAAGGGAGGACCGGACCACCTCTCCAGTGATGCACAAGTCAGAGCCACAATCCAGAGAGAACCATGCCCAAGCCACATGGAATTTGCTTGAGCAGTGCTTTAGCTGCCGCTCTTGCTTCCAAAACACAATTCCCTGCAAATACAACTTCAGGAAGGAAGGGTTTACTCTATTTGCCTCAGAGTTGGAGGGTGCTGTCCTTTGCGGTAGTGAAGTCACAGTGGTGACAGGAGAATCAAGCAGTTGGCCACACTGCATCCCACAGGCTGAATCACAGAGAGATGGATGAAGCTACTCACCTAGCTTTTTCTTTTCACTGAGCCTGGGACTTCAGTCCATCGATGGTGTTACCCATACTCATGGTGGGTCTCCTTCGTTTCTGGAAGCCCTCTTAGGTACACTCAAAGGTGTGTGTCCATGATGATTCTAGACCCAGTCAAGGTGACAACGAAGATGGACCATCACACCAGGATTCTTCCTTGGGACCTGTCACCTCTTTCTTCCATCTTATTCCTCCCTTCTGGAACTGGGACATCAATTCCCACTTGTAACGTCCGTGCTACTACGTGTACTACGGTATTACACCCGTCGTGTGGTGCCTGGAGATTTAAACACACAAAGACACACAGGCACAGACAGAGACGTAGGTCATCCTTGAAACAAGAATGCCAACTTTATTGTGTTCAGGGGCAGCTTCTATAGTACTCTGTCCACGCCCCAGCTCTCGTGATCTTTCAGCTGCAGTCACCAAAAACCACTCCCCTGTCTTGTGCTCAGAGCAGCTGCAAACACAGAAAAACAAGTTGCTTTGCTCAGAGCAGCTGCAAGCAAGTTGTTTACAAGAAATTCAGGGTCTTTGGGTCCACAGCTCCCAACACGTACCTGTTCAAATACCATATTTAGAAGGGCATTTTCATGTTTAATTTTGAATGTTCAGAACTGGCGAGAAATATTACCTGAGGATAAACCAGACCTTGGGTCTGAACCATAGTTAACTTGTTATTGTTGGGTTTCCTTTTTCCTGGGGAATGGGCGTCCGACCCAGGTTCTTGCACTATACCACAGAATTATCCCGCCCACCACACTTGATTTTGATGAGACTTTAGGGTTGTTGCTGCAAGAAGTTAGGACTGTTGTGTTATTTGGATGAATGAAATGTAGTTTGAATATGCGGAAATAAATTCGGGGTAGGAGGCTCCAGTGGAAGAATACTGTGGACTGAATTATTCTCCAAATTCGCATGTTAAAATAATCCCCACAATATGGTGTTATTAGGACATGTGGCCTTTGGGAAGCTACCACATGAGGGTGGGTCCCTCATAAATGGGATTTTAAAACCCCGGAGAGCACCCTCCCTCCCTTTCTGCCAGAATGCAGTGAGAAAGCCGAGCTCTGCAGTACCAGAGCCTACCCGTTCCCAACCTCAGACATCAGCCTCCAGAGCTGTGCAGGAGCTGCCCCATCTCTGATGGTTCATGGCAGCCAGAGCAGAGCCTGGGTTGGAAGTGATGGGGGTGGCCATGGAGCAAATAGAATTGTAGAAGGAAGAGGCCAGGTGAGCAGTGTCCAGGAGGCAGACACGAAGGCAGGTACAGGGCTGAGGAAGAAGACCCCGAGGTTGTCTCTCAACTCCCATAAGGCCTTGGGAGAACCATGCTTCACAAGGAACTAGGGATGAGTTGCAGCTTCAAGATTCAGGGGGCTTCACGCCACCCCTAATCCCCTTCACTGAGTCAGGGAGAGACGGGATCTTCTGGACTCCTGCAACCTGGGAAGGGCAGAGCCCTCCTGCCGCGCCTTCATTTTTGTTGCTGTGTTGAAACACTCAGACCAAGAGTAATCAAGGAGAGAAAGGGTTTATCTGACTCAGATCAAGGCAGGAACTTGAAGCAACTAGTCATATCACAGCTAGTCAAGAGCAGAGGAGGTGTGCATGCTTGGGCTACTTAGCTTAGGTTTTTTTGTTTGTTTGTTTGTTTTCCACTCTTACACAGTCCATGACCCAAATAGGGAATGGCACAGCCAAAGGTAGACTGGGGTTTCCCACTTCTGTTAACCTAATCAAGACCATCTCTCCCCAGATGTAGCTGAGTAGTTAGTTAATCCCTCACTCAGACTCTGTCCGCTGTGCTAGGCTGTGTCAAATAACAATGAAAATTAAGCACCCCACCCCACCCCCAGCAAAATAGCCCTCCCCTCACTTAAACTTCCCTGTTTCTCTTGCTTGTCCAGCCCTGCCTCCCATCTGCTCATTCAAGAGTGAGCAAAGCTTGGGGCTGGAGCAACTCAGTGGTTAAGAGCACTTGTTACTCTGGCAGAGGACCCGGGGCTGGGTTCCCAGGCTCTACGTGGTGACTCAAATCATCTGTAATTCCAGTTCCAGGGGATCCAATGACCCTTTCTAATTTCCAAGCACACCAGGCAAACATGTTGGTCACATATATGCATTCAGGCAAAATACTCACACAAAAGGGGGCAAAGCAGCCATTAGCATGTTTTCCCCAACCCCCAGGAACTAGTGCAGTAAAGCCACGCAAGGAAAATTGGACCCCACCCTCACTCCCAGGTACCTACAGAACTAGCTACAGCTGCTTCAGATAAAGAAAGGCAGCTGTCATCTGGACACCGACCAAGAGGAGTAGGCTGGCCTCCCGCTAAGGGGACCAGGCAGCAGGCCCTCCAGATTCCCATGTCGCACCAGACCTGGCAGCGGGATGGATCCTCTGATGGAAGAGCTGCGTGCCTTGGCCCACGCTCCCCTTCCCTCTGAGTGGATCTGAGCTTGTGCTATGCCACTCACCTACTTCTCCCACTTATCTGCGCTTTCTGTGCCCTGCACTAGCTAACAAACAGTAGGAGCAGAGCTCGAAGACCAATGGGCAGAAAATCCTACGAGCGGTTTCGGGGAACTTCGGTCTTTCTCTTTAACTACGGTCTGCCAGCCTCTGGGGTCCCTGGGAGAGATTGCTCCAGCAGACAGATTCATTCAAGAGACATCTGCACTGGGGTCCCCTCCCCCTCTAGCCCAGACACACAGGGTCAAGAGCAGGAACGCAGGGAGCATCACTGTTTCTCTTCCAACTGGGATTAGAGGGTATACGTTCTCTAGGCCGAGTGACAGAGACGCGATCCAATAGACTCAGCTATAATGGGAACTGCCAAAGGTCCCCGCTGTGGGCAAGGCGCAGATCTAGGGATGGGACCAAGGCTCGCCTTGCCTGCGTCTTCCAGAAACCCAGGCGGAGCTGCCGCAACCGGCCCACCGGTAGGGTAAGAGTGGAAGACTGGAGGAAGCAGCTCGCAGTCCCTCTGTCCCCGCGTCTCCTGGCACCCAGAGGCCGCGGGGGAGGCAGGCGCCGCGGGGCTCCGGTCCATGTGGGGAGTCACCGCCCCCTGGTCCGGGTGCATCGGTCCCCAGCGCCCCCACCCCGCCGCCGCTGGCCTCGCCCCCGCCGCGCGCGCCCAGCCCGCCTCCCCCGTTGCCGTGGCAACTCTGGGAGCCTCCTGGCGCGTTCTCGTCCGCGGGAGCGCTCAACAGTGGCGGCGGTGGCGGCGGCAGCTCCGGCTCGAGCCGCGCGCGCTGCGACCTCTCTCCGGAGCCCGCGCGTTGTCTCCGGCCGGGTCCTGGGCCCCCCGCGTGGCCCCCCACCGGCCTCTACGCCTGTCCCGTCGCCTGTCCCCATGGAGCTGCTGGCTGCAGCCTTCAGCGCCGCTTGCGCCGTGGACCACGACAGCTCCACCTCGGAGAGCGACACGCGCGACTCGGCGGCGGGACACCTGCCCGGCAGGTGAGGACCGGTAGCATCCCGGCCCCCGCACGCCCTCCCTGCGTACTTTCTCCCACTCGCGTCCCGGGCGATGTTCACGGACCCCTATGGCCTATTCGGGTTCCTGGCCCCCGGGCTCCTGCTGTCCCCCACTAACTCTAACCGGTCGGACCTGCATTTCCCCAAGAAGAGCAGTGCGTCCTGGTCCAGGTTACTAGCACCCAGTCCCTGCGTGTGGCGGCCTCCTGCACCCTCTCCCTGGACACCCAGTTCGCGCGTATCCTGCCCTGCGCCCTTCTCTGCGCTCCGAGTCTCTGGGAATGGAGGATCAAAGCCCCGAGTGGGACCAGGGGGCGCGCGACGGATAAGGGTGTAGGGTGGCAGCTGGCTGGCAGGACCCGTTGGGGCGGCCTTCCGCTCTGTAGAGCGGCCAGGGTACGCCAAGTTTCCGATGCCTGCCCGCGAGCTCGAAAAACATGAAGGTTTGGGCGGACTGGTGTAGGAGTGAATCACCCCGTCGCACCCTGGTATGGTGACAAAAAAGGGTTTGTAGGGCTCGCCCGGCCCCGGACACGTGGCGGCCACTGTGGCCCCCTCAACTTGAACACAGGCAGGGCAGTACCCCTGGCCAGCAGCCGCTTGTGCCCACGGAGAGTCGCCTCTTGCGATCTAGCCAAGGTGTGTCGTTGCTTGAAAATAAACGGCCCTCGTTCTCCTCCCTCTCTTACAGCGAGTCATCTTCCACCCCTGGAAATGGGACCACGCCCGAGGAGTGCCCGGCCCTCACCGATAGCCCCACCACGCTCACTGAGGCCCTGCAGATGATCCATCCCATTCCCGCCGACTCCTGGAGAAATCTTATTGAACAAATAGGTGAGAGTCCCGGGCCGGCAGCAGCTCATTTGGGCCATGAGAGCCTGGGGGATTCTGGGCGTCCTTGGTTGCCGGGCAGGCATGCGGCTTTTGACATGAGTTGTTCTAATGGTTTCCTAGACAGAACTGCTGTGTTTTATTAGTGCTGCACCACTGGGTTAATTTAGCCGGGGATTGTGCTTTATTTGTGAGACTGTCTCACACGGCAGCCCTGGCTGGCCTGGAATTTACTCAGTAAGGCAGGCTAGCCTGGACCTCGTGCAGGGCCCTTGCCTCAAGAGCTTGAGTGCTAGGGTTACATGGCTGGAGCAGTGGTTTTTGATCCTGGTGTCACTTGGAGAACACTCTGGGTCCAGCCCTTTCCTGCAGAAAACGCTCTTTCTGGTCGCTTCTGCCCCTAGTCAGGGAATGGAGTAGCCTGGTTGAAGAGAGAGGATGGAGCCTTTCTTGGCCTCATCAGGGAGGTTCTGAGAGGACCTCGAAAGGTGGTCATGAGTTGAAGTTGTACTCAGGAGCTCTTGGAAGAGCCAGGCTGATGGAGCCCTCATTGCACGAGGGGACATGATAGAGGCAGGGGTACCACTGGCTCCCAGAAGACGGAGACTCTTTCTAGAAGGTTGCCCGGGATGGACCTAAAGGAACAGCACTTTGGGGGGTCCTACTCCTCAGAGATGGGAGGGAGCCCTGGGAGTGCTCAGAGAACTGAGGTGTCCCAAGAGCTGAAGCATTTGTGCTTGAAAAAAAAACAATGCTACTGATTGTTCTGTTACCACCAGGGTCACCTGTGAATGGTTCCCATTAATCGGAAAACGATGCTAGCCACTTTGAAAATATTCTGGGATGTTGTCAAAAAAAACATCAACAGTCTATTCTCTTAAATACAAATTTTATATTTTGAATATACTTATACTAAATATATATCATATATACCATGTATATGAAATGTAATGATTATCTTCCATTGCCAAATCCTGGGAGGTCTCCAGGAAGGCTATGGAGCAAACCCAGCTGTAGGAAGACTTCTTAGGGAGGCCGCTGCTCTTTTGTGCTCAGAGCTTCCTACCAGGTCCCTGGAAGGAAGGAGCAGGAGGCTAGAAGGATTGCTACCTGAGGGTAAACCACACCAACCCTGGTTTTATCTCTGTGTTTCTCTACAAGCCAGGCAGAGGGTGCCGGGGATGCGAGTGTGTTTGTGCATTGTCTCTGGCACTGAGCATGGTACTTGGCACATAGACATTACGTGTTAAATAATAAGTGAGTAGCTTGCCCTTTACAAGTAGGCTTGGAAAGCTTCAAAGGAAAAACACTTTCTCTTCAGGAAGAGAGATTTTGAATGGTGGGGTGGGATACTTTGGTCAGGAGAACTGGGGGCTCCCCCTAAACAGAACATGGCCAACCCAGTACAGACCATCTCAGTAAGAGACAGGAGTGAAGCCTCTCTGCTCTGCCTGCAGATCATGTAAATGTGAGCTTTGACAGGGAAAGTTAACACCCAAGGGGATGCTTATGGGAGGCACAAATGGGAAACAAAAAACCAAACCACAAGGCATTAACAGTACATCAAAGGCAAAGGTTGTACAAGATAAATCTCTTCTATTTATATGGAAATTAGAGTTTAAGAGAAAGAATTTAAGGTAAAAATGAAAGATTATGAAAAATGGTGTGTTAGGGACAATTGTAATCACGGTAAACCCAGAAAGGCGGGAGCTGGAGTGCACCTCGGAAAAGTGTGGAGCCCTCTGAAATGTATGCACATGACTTGTGTTGAGTGTTTGGCTGGAAGAGGCAAAGGGTCTTCAGCCATGGAGGTGGCCCATTTCGTTTAATGAGTCGAGAGGTGAAAGGTTCAATAGTTGGTGCCTTCACCTACGCAGTCACCCAGCTATGTTGTCTACATCCCCTCCTTTATTTGGGTTTTTTGTTAGGAGGGGACTGTTACAGCTCCACACCCTTAAGCCAAGGTGTGTAATGGCAGGGAGGGCAGTTTGTCGTCGTGTGTCTACTGGGGGTGGAGACTGTCTTGGTCAGTGTTCTGTTGCTGTGAGGAGACACCACTTATAAAAGAAAGCATTTAATTGGGGCTTCCTTAAACTTTCAGAGGTCCATTATCAACATGGTGGGGAGCATGGCATGGAGCTGGAGGAATAGAGAGGAGAGAGAGACAGAGAGAGAGACAGAGAGACAGAGAGAGAGAGAGAGACAGAGACAGAGACAGAGACAGAGACAGAGAGACAGAGAGAGAAACTGAGATACTGGGCCTGGCGAGGGCTTTTGAAAGTGACACACCTTCTCCAATAGGGACACACCTACTCCAGTAAAGCCACACCTCCTAATCCTTTCCAGCAGTCCAGCAGCTGGTAACAAAGCTTTCGAATATATGAGCCTATGAGGGCCATTCTTATTCAAAGGACCACAGGTAGCGTTTTAAGGAACCCTTAGAAGATATTCCCTTTTTCTGTCTCATTGGCTAGATTATTAATTCACACCTTAGACTGGTTGTCGTGGTGTATTTTGTGTTGCTCTGACTATATATCTGAGGCTAGGACCCTTATCCGGAAAAGCGGTTGTTTAGGGCACCAGCTTCTCTTGACCCTGCTGAGGGCCATGGCACACACAGGAAATGATACAAGGCAAGATTATGAGAGGGAAGCTGGAGAGGTCCGGGACCAGACAGTTGATGGTAGAACGACCAACTCTTGATCTAAAGCTCAGATGGACTTTCAGGGGAGATGCCTGTGCTACTTAATTACCTTCAGCGAGGCTTCCCCATTGCTACAATGGAGATCAGTCAGAGGAGCAGGAGCACATGAGCCTTTGGGGGAAAAAAATGCTACATCCAAATCTTAACTCAGGGTAATTTGTAATGTTTTAGATGCTTTCCCTCAGAGTACTGCTGCAAGTCAGTCATCCCGGCCCCCAGAAGACTGTGTCTGCTGAGGGCTGCTCCCTCTGCTTCGTGGATCATCTAAGAGTTCCACACGGCAGGAGGAACAGTGCAGCACCCTCCAGCCTGGAACTCCACGCATGGGATCCACTTCCCAAAAGGCCCTTCCTCCTAAGAGGATTACACTGGGCTCTAGATCCTAGCATAGGAGTTGGGGAGCGTGGGGCGGGGGGAGAAGCAGTAGCACTTAGACCTTGGTCCTCCAGTGGTGCAAATGCAGATACTGAGACCCACTGGTGATGGAGGTGAGAGCCTCCATCAGTCCCTATCCACTTCCCTGAGCACAGAATGTCCAGACCAGCCCTCCCCTCTCCAGTGGAAAGTAGCGGTAGGAGGGGACAGGGAAGAGGCGGCGTCCACTGTGAAGCTCTTTCAGAAATACCATTTTCAACACAGCTACCCACAGTGCTGGTATTTTTGTCTCCTGTCAGTACATGCGCCACCAAGAAGTCTGGGGTAGTGTTTGCCCGCAGTGTGCTGGCTGTAGCATGTGTTTTTGAGCCTTTAAAACATGCTAAGCTAGATGCTTTCCGGAAGCTTAGAAATGGTGATTTCGAAAGGTGTTCAGCCATGACTAAGCACCCCCTTTGCTAAGTCATGTGGAGGTAGTCCCAGCAAACGTGGTCAGGATCTCTGCGTGATCGTTAGCGTGGAGGGCTGAGAGGGAAATAAAATGCTGGCCATACAACTATGAGGACTTGCGTTCAACCCCCAGGACACACTGAAAGGCAGGCATGCCAGCACGTATTTGTAATCCTAGTGCTGAGAGGCCGCTGAAGGGTACCCCTGGGGTTCACTGGCCAGCTAGCTTAACTTACTGGCCAATAAGAAATCCTATCTCAAAAGAAAAAAAAAATCCAAGGTGCTCAGCACCTGAAGAATGATGCACACTTTCCACATGCGTGCATACATACATGTACATGCATATACATGTGCATCCTAGCATTCACAAACCAACATACATGTGTGTATGGTGTGTGTATGTTGAACTGGTTTCTGAGGTGACATGAGGTCCTTGGAGAGCATAACCTAAGTGGGGTTTAGCATGGACTTTGCTGCTCCTTAGCATCCCCTGGCCAATGAACTCCATGTTGAATTCTGCAACTAGGAGAACTGTAAAAACACAGGATCTTAATCCTCTAAAATCAGGGCTGTCCTGCCTTGTTGTAGAGGCTTCATAATGTACAGTCACAGAGTCACCAAGTGTTGGAAGCAAATAATTTAATTCACAGGATGGATTTATGCCAGACTCACTCCTGCCAGTGAATGCTATTTATCCTGCTGCTGTCAGGATTTCCACGGTGATCTATTTCTCCTTTTCCCCTTTCTTCTGTTTAGATGTAATTCTGAAACACACATAGTAGGAATAGTAGCTCATGTCCATGCTGCCTCCACAGCAAGGACTTTACAAGGGTCTGACTTAACCCTACTGGGTCTTACCTTTTCCAGGGCACTCCAAATATACCTGCATCTCTCTGTCACCTTAGCCCTCTGCCCCCTGCCTCCACCAATGAAGCTATCAGACCTCTTGCCAACCTGGTTACTTTAATATTGTTCATGATCCAGTGCTAGCTGTCAGGGCTCATCTTCTACCTTGCAACCGTGCCGTGACTCTGCCCTGCCCCCGCTTGTCCTTATAGTCCTGGGAAGTGCCATGGGCCCTATCCTCCCTGCCATGCATGCAGCTACATCAACATGCCTATCTGGGGTCTGCGCAGGCTCTCAAGGCAGAGTTCTATCTCTGTAGCATGACCTGCAAGACTCTTGGAGTAAACCACCGTCTACTGCCTCTTGGTAGGCGGTATCCCACACCTTGTCCTTGCCAGCCTGTGTGGAGGGACTGTCACTCTGTTCTGTAGCCAAAATATCCCAAACGTTCATCTCATTTCTTCTCCATGAGGTGCCGAGTTTACACTGATCCACCAGCACCCCTAGCATCCTCCCTGAGATTTGGGTCACATTTGTTTTAAAATGTGGTTGGTCAGGGAATACACCTCAAGTGTGAGTAGCGGAGATAGCAGTTTGCTTTGGGCTCAGTTGATGAGACATTGCTTCAACATGAAAACTCACAGCCACTCCCGGTTCAGAGGATGTACAGACTGTGTGTCTTAATACTGAAACACTTAAAGCTGGAGAGAGGAACCTGGTGGGAAATTGAAACATAATTGGGACATTTCCATCAATTTTGTATGCATACTTATTAACACATCAAGGGCTGTATTCTTATTTTTTTTTCCAGCGTGCGTGCGTGGGAAAAGTGATCTTGAGTCAGGGATTTTTTTTATTTGTCAGAGGAAACCTACATATGCTGCTCTTCCACAGGAATGAAGGCGATGGGTGGTCTTTCCTGCAGGGCCAGAGCTGCTGCTGGGACCTAGGGTGTGCTGCCTTTCTCTGTGTGTGCCTGTGGTTTCGAAAAGACCTTCGCCTGACCTCCTGTTCTTGTCTTTGTTGTAACTCTGATTTCAGGGCTCCTGTACCAAGAGTATAGAGACAAATCGACCCTCCAAGAAATCGAAACCCGGAGGCAACAGGATGCAGAAATACAAAGCAACTCAGATGAGTCCCAGGCTGGGGAAGACACGCCAGAGGAGGAAGAGGAAGAGGAGGAGGAGGAGCTGGCCAGTCCACCTGAGAGGAGGGCTCTGCCTCAGATCTGCCTGCTCAGCAACCCCCACTCCAGGTTCAACCTCTGGCAAGACCTCCCTGAGATTCAGAGCAGCGGCATACTGGACATTCTCCAGCCTGAGGAGGTCAAGCTGCAGGAGGTAATGAAGGTTTCCTGAGCGGGTCTGGAGGTACAGAGAGTCTGAGGGGTCCTCTGCAGAGCTGAGGTTCCCAGCTGGCTCGCTAAAGCCGTTCAGGGCTGAATGTGTCTATCTACTACAGATAGGAAACATTTCACAGGTCACAGAGCACCCAGCCACGTTCTGGTTTGGCTCAGTGCCGGTGCTGAGGGTTAGAAGCATTGATATTTTTTGTTAGACAGGGTGACTGCCTGTCTGTATGGTGACATTGAAACTCTAGGTGGTACAGAACTGGTGTCTGCGAAATGACTCCTGACCTCTGCAGGTGACAATCAGCTATGCATTTTTTCACATTTGGGAGCCATGTGTACTCTGGATGGGTGAAGGTCCAGGAAACCCTTTGTGTGATGATCCTGGACAGTCCCCCAGAGGTCAAGGAGGTAGAGGCAGCCAGTGAGCAGCACATGGTTGGTTGCTAGCAGTGAGAAATAATCAATGGAAAAGTATCAGTAACAGAAACATGTAACAAGTGTTTGAGCAATGATCTTAATCTTTTAAGTGCCAGGAAAGTATGATAGAGAGGAGAGGATAGTCCATGGGAGAAAGAGTGGTCAATGGAAAGAGAGAGGAGAGAGGGAGGGAGGGAGGGAGGGAGGGAGGGAGGGAGGGAGAGAGAGAGAGAGAGAGAGAGAGAGAGAGAGAGAGAGAGAGAGAGATTNGAGAGAGAGAGAGAGAGAGAGAGAGAGAGAGAGAGAGAGATTTGTAACTTGCTCGTGTGGTTCTTGAGTATGAACTTTGTAGACAGAAGCAATAATGTCACAATGCCTGAAGGGCTAATGCCCAACACAGAGCTCAGCTCCTGCCTGCGTCACCCAGTTCAATTCAGGCTCTGCTACTAGGGAAGGAAGTAGTTTTGAAGGCCCACCTAGGTTCCACAGGTGTGTCCTGTCTGGCAGAATCAAGTAGAAATATATTTAAACTTTGACATCCTACCTAGCATGGGACTACATCAAGACCTTATTTGGGTGGTGGTTGTTGTCATTAAGTAAGACTTAGAGATCAATTCATGTATTTAAATTTTTGAAACACGGTATAAACCTTTTCCAGGATAAATGGAACTAAACACAGAGGAGTGTGCCCTTTATATATCACACAGGAAGGAACAAGCAGCAAAGAAGAGGGCTGGATATATGGTGCATGCCTGAAATTCCAGTGCACCATGACCAGAGGCAGAAAAATTGGGAGTTCAGAGTCATCCTTACCCACATAGGCATTAGAAGCCAACCTAGGCTACATGACAGCCTGCCTCAAAAGCTAAAACAGAAGCAAAAAATAAATACCATACAGTGGCCACACTTACACACACCTCAGTTACGAAGGTAAATGAACACTGGGAAATGCTCTAGTGGATTAGAAACCAAGCCACCATATGTAGTAGGAGGCCACTTGTTTGTTTCTGGCTGCCCAGACTCCAAATAACCACTCAGAAATTATATCATTTAAATCACTGCTTGGCCAATCACTTAAGTGTATTGCTAGCTATCTCTTAAATCTAGTATTAGCCTGTTTCCATTATTTTATATTTTACCATAAGGCTCATGGCCTATCAACAAGGTTCCAGCTGGCAACTCACATATTTCCCCTCTGGTGGCTACAGGGCATCTCACAACTCTGCCTTCTTTCTCCCAGCATTCAGTTTAGTTTTCCCCACCTCGCTCTACTCTGTCCTATTGCAGGCCAAGCCAGCTTCTTTATTCATTAACCAACAAAAGCAACACGTATACAGAAGGACTTCCCACATCAACCATATTATCAGACATAGAAAGCACTGTTGAAGGTCCTTCAAGTGGATAAAGGTGCCACTCACTTCTAAATGTTTTAAAATTCCATAAGTAGCCCACCAACCACCCTTTCATTATTTTTTCAAAAGCAGACAATACCAGAGCCTTCACTGGACCCCTCGCAGCTTTCAGCTGAGTTTTTATGGAAATAATCTCTGCTCTGTTAGGCGTGAGAGCACAAGCCACTGCTCCCTTCCAAGCTGGAAGGCAGACTTCCAGAGTGCACATGGAAACCTTGTCTCAAGACAACCCCTTCCCTCAGCATCCGCACCTGCTTGCTTTTTAGTGTTAGACACAACTGTGTCAAATAAGGATGGAAGTCTGAATGAGGATGGAGGCGCACAAATGACCATGGGTCAACAGTGCTCACTGGCTGGCCAGGGTGCTCTGTGGACACGGTGCAGGGGTGGCCTCGGGCAGTGTGGGCTCAAGAGAACTCAGTCATGTGTGTAGTACACCCTTTTACTCTTGCAAGACCGTGGGCATCTCACATCAGATCCCAACATAGGGCATTGAACAGGCAGTATGGGCTTAGCAGCCCCAGACTGTAAAATACTAAATCTAAAATAAAACACTCAAAATCCACAAATTTTTGAGCACAGAACAGATGTGATGCCACAGTACAACAATTCTACACCAGCCAACCATTTCACGTGTAAAACTAGCGAAAATGGTTTATGTAAATTATGTTTAGGGAACTGGAGAGATGGCTCAGTGGTTAAGAGCACTCGCTGCTCTCCTAAAGAACTGGAATTTGGCTCCCGTCGCCCATGATGATCCTCTCACAGCCACTTGCAAACTCCAGCTCCAGGGATCAACACACTCTCTGTCCTCTGCAGACACACACACACACACACACACACACACACACACACACTCCATTTAAATTACTTTTTAAGCTGTGCGCATAAAATGCTTATAAATATAAATGAGTTCCATAGTTAAACCAAGTCTTGCTTCCAACATTGCTCGTTATTTTTTGTGCAAATATCCTCAAACCCCAAAATGAAAATCTGAAGTCAGAAACTGCTGGTCGCAAGTGTTGGGGTAAAGATACTAGAATTTCACCCTGTTACCAACCGCGGGAGAAGCTGTGGTCACCCACATCTCTAGTCCCAGTCCCAAACCGCCACATGCTCTTTGATCTATTGAATGAAGAGTGTGTCTTATTCCTGCCCTCTTTTCTCTTCTTTTCTTTCCTCCTTCTCTTCTTCTTTTTTTCTTCTTTCTTCTAGGTTTCATGTAGCCCAGGTTGGCCTCAAACTCATTAGGTATTGGAAATGGCCTTGGACATTTTAGAAATAGTATCTTTTTCATATCTATTTGTAAATATTTATTTTATGTGCATATTTTTGCTTATGTGTTTGTCTGTGCACCTCGTGTGTGCCTGCTGCCCTCAGGTATCTGAATAAGGTGTTTAGGTCCCATGGAACTGTAGTTGGGTGATTGTGAGTTGCCACATGGGTGGTGAGACCCAAAACCACATCCTCTGCAGGAACTGTATGTGCTCTTAACTACTGAGCCACCTCTCCAGCCTCAGCCTTGAACTTTCGATCCTCATGCCTCTACCTCCTGAGTTCTGGGATTTCAGGCATATGCCACTGTGCCGTATTTAGCCAGTCCTGAGGATGGAACCCAGGACACATACTAGTCAAACATTCCACCCACTGAACTGCCTCATTGCCCCTTTTTCTGTCAGGCTTCTGTATTAATGTTCTTGATTGATTAGCAGCTTTTATATATTCTGGATATTAATTCTTTCAACAGTTTTAATGTCTTCCCCACAGTAGAGCTGGGGGAAGTGATAGAACTCACACCTGTGCTGGCACCCACCTGCCTGGCTTTTGAGTCTCCACTCTGTTGCTTCTTAGTTGTGTGACACTGGCTTATCTGTAAAATGCCAATATCTGGATCCACTTTCTGTTGCCGTACTAGTACAGAGACTGGGTTGTTTATGAAGAACAGATGTGTGTTCAGCTTGAGCTAATGGAAGCGAGGAGGTCAAATGAAGGAGCTTCAACTGATGGGGGGGCGGGGCCCATGCTGCTTCTGCTCACAGCCAGAGGCCCGATGCAATCAGGCAAAGAGAGCAAGAGGTGCCGAACCCCCAGTAGCCTCCCAAGAGAAAAGCATCACCCACTCACGAGGGCACCGTCTCTGCAACCCAAGTACCTCCCAAACCGAGAGTCAGGCCTCAAGTGAGCTTTAGGGGGACACAAGCCATAGCAGGGGTCTCCTGGTTCTTGCCATTGCTCTGTACAGATCAAGAGAATTTCCAAGTTCACGACCATCGCCCCTTCTCCCTCTGTGACAGCTGTCTTCCTTCATGGAATTCCTCTCTTCCTTTTCTTAGAAAATCTTCTGGCCTGCTTATGTTTCTTCCTAGTTATCTGTGTGGTGGTGGTGGTGGTGGTGGTGGTGGTGGTGGTGGGTGTCTGAGGAGGAAGAGAGGCAGGTTTCAGCGGGTGGAGGGTCCGGTAGGATGCTGCACACCATGCTGTACTGTAGGAAAGAGACACAGTGGGGACACAGGAACCTGAAGAAGAATCCTAGGGCTGGGCGGTGGTGGCACATGCCTTTAATCCTAGCACTCGGGAGGCAGAGGCAGGCGGATCTTTGTGAGTTCGAGACCAGCCTGGTCTACAAGAGCTAGTTCCAGCGCAGGCTCCAAAGCCACAGAGAAACCCTGTCTTGAAA
>JAQHUG010000161.1:615418-646241 GCA_028555095.1 Dicrostonyx torquatus
AATAAAGCTTTCATTTTAAAAATGAAAGTTTATATTTGTTACTATTATCTATTGAATTGTATAAGTCATAACATAGTCTATCACAGTGAAACAAGACAATAAAGTATAAATGCTGTGGAAACTTCAAATGGAGCCAGGTGTGGCAGTGCACATCTTCTGTAAATCTGTATCCCAGCATCCAGGAGTCAGAGGCAAGAGACTCGCCAGCTCAAGGCCAGCCGTGGGCATATAGTGAGTCTGGGCTACCTAGCTTAATAACTTCAGTCTATTTCATTGGCAGTGGTGGGTGAAGGTGCTACATTGAGAGTCCTGTGAACTCATGGTGCCTGAGCTGCATTCGGGGAGCACTCACAACGCCCCATATTCCACTGTCAAACAGTGGAGGGCTGGAGCAATGGTTCACTGGGTAGAATATTTACTTCTCAAGTGTGAGAACCTGACTTCAGGTCCCCAGAACCCACGTAAAAGGCCAGGCACAGTGGTATAGCTGTAATACCATCAACAGTGAGAGGGGAGGCAGAGACAAGTAGATCCCTGGAATCCCTCTGACAAGCTAGCCTAAAGTTCCAGGCCATTGAGAGACCCTATCTTAAACAAAAGGATGTATGGGAAGTGGATTAAAAAAATCTCCAGTTTTCATATGGGTTGGTGACCCCATATTCCAATCAGCAATGGAGCTCTATCAACAAGGTTAAGATGAGCCACTCAGAGAAAAATGACCAAAGCTGTTCACCTAGAAGAACAGAGTTGGAGAGGGGGCTCAAGGGTTAAGAGTGTGCATTCCCGTTGAAGAGGACCTGAGTTTGGGTCTCAGCATCCATATCAGATGGCTCACAACTGCCTGTAACTCCAGCTCCAGGGGCATCCAGTGCCTCTGACTTCTGTGGGTACCCACTCATATGTGCACATATACACAGACACAAACACACATACACATACGCGCACACACATATCCACACACACACACACACACACATACACACGATTTTTAAAAAACTAAAAATGGCCACTAAGTAAATGAGAGAAGTGAAAGTCAAATTCACTGATAATCAAAAATATCCAAACCAAAGTGGCATCCTGGTTGTTTTCTGTACTTCAGAGTGACAGAGGACGACCTTGAATTTCTTTTCCTTCTGCTTCCACTTCTAAAATGCTGAGGTTACAGGCTTGTACCTCCATAAGCAGTTTACAGAATGCTGGGGGTTAAACCCAGGACTTCATGCATGCAAGCAAGTCCTCTGATACCTAAGTGACATCCTCAGCCCCAGCCATGTGTTTACACCTAAAATTTAGTTTGGGAGAATACTTATATGAGCATTGCCAACACAGGCAATATTTTTACCAAGACCAAGAAAGGATGTATTTGCATGGTTCCCAGTCTTTCTTAATCTGTAACTCTATATTGTAAAATAATCAGGCATGGCATAAGTACCTGATTATTAGGATGTCTAGCCCTGTAAAAATTAGAAAAATGAGGGTAGAAGCCTAAATGCTCAAAGATGAAGGAATTATTTAGTAAGACTGAACTACAGATAGCTAAAAATGTGTTTTCAACAGCTAGGGTGCTATTCAATATAGAAGACTTGCATAGTATGTGCAAAGGCCCTGGGTCCTATCCTCAGCTTAGAGAGAGAGTGTGTGTGTTAAAAACAGGTTTTCAAAGATTAAGTAGGTGAAAATTCACAACACGCAGTGTTTCCAAAGAGTCAAGCATCACATCTACAGCAGACTGACAGCTGAGATGGCCCAGTGGGTAAAGATGCTTGCTACCAAGCCTGACAACCTGGCTTCCATCTCCCAGAGCCACGTGGTGGAAGGAAAGGACCAACTTCTGCCTGCCTCACACATGTGCAACATACACAAACCCACACACAAATTAATAAAGTTTTAAAAAGAAAATACTTCTTTTACACATTTTTTGCAGTTTCCCATGGATCAGAATGATATATCTAAAACTCAGTGAGTCCAAGGTGATATGAACTGTATTCACAGCAATCACACACACACACACACACACACACACACACACACACACACACACACACACACACACACACGTCCTGCTCCGGATGTTTAGAGCCTGGCTTTATGTGTGCTTTCTATTTTGACAACGGACCCTGAGATGGTTTTACTCTTTGAATCAGTGACAAAGCTCTGTTTTTACGTGGCTGCTGGGATTCCAGCTCAGGTCCTCTTGATTTCCTAGCACTCTTAACTATTAAGCCATTGCTCCAGGCCCCTTAGACATCTTTTTCAGTCTATGTTGTGAGACAGGCAGCCTCTGGGTCCCACCAAGTCAGCGCACGGCCAGAGCATCCCTGGTCCCTTAGCTACATAAGTGGCAAGTGTCTCTGATGACCCCCTTCATCCCCGTGACAACCTTGGGTAAGCCTGAGTCTGACTTGGTCCTAGAAGAATCAGGATTTAAAGCAAAGGTTTGTGCTTCCGTCTACTTTAAGTAGAGGCTGAAGGTGGGAAACAAGCGCTACCATGGGGGGTATTTTTCCACTGATTTTTTATTTGTTAGCTTACTCAAAAGCCCTTGGTTTTTGAGTCACTGTTTAAAAGCAGGGCAGTTTGAAAAACAAAATAATTAGAACTGATTCAAATTAAAAGACTAGAAGGAAAGTGTGTGTAAAAGGTGTCGGGAGGCGGTGGCTCCAAGCTGCTATGAGGTTCAGCTGGGTCTGTCCGTCCTGCTGAGTCCAAACTCAGAAAACAGGACTGCCTTCTGCTTCTCTACCTTTCTTTCTGATGTCCAGAGCCTCCATATACTTCCGGTACTCTAGGCTTTCTCACTCTTTCCTTAAAGTCCCCTCCCCACCATGTAATGTCTTGTCTATAGTGTGGCAAGTTTCATGCTGACTTAGCTGAATGGTGTGGCTCTTCACCCCCCTCTTTTATCTCCATCTTTTTTCTCCCAGCACCTTTGGAGACTTATAGTTTATTGCCCAAGGGTTTTTCCTTTAGACTCAAATAAAACTGTCCTTGAGCTTCAAAAGAAAAAAAAAAAAAAAAAGAATGTGTAGGTTATCTCAACAGGGAGGGCAGGGGGCTTTCCTAGAGGGTGGCAGGAAGGAATGGAAGGAGACTACAGATCAGGGAGGAGGCATGGACAGGGAGGGTGGAGCTCTTCACCCAGCAAAAGCTCAACCTGCTTGGCAGTGCATGCCTGCTACCTGGCATGAAGAGAAATGAAGAAGCCACAGGGGCCTGGAATGGCTGTTGATTTGGCTGCGGTGGCCTGTGTCCCAACTCTGTTCAAGACCCTACCTCTGCAAAGGGGCTTCTTTGATCTAGGGGACAGGCCAGGCAGAACTGGGGACGTGAACAGGTAGTGGTGTCTGAGCATCTCCAGGGCACAGAGACACATGAGCACACAGGTGGAGTGGCCTACAGGCTGGCAATGGGACTGGCAGCAAGGCCCAGCATGCCCAGACAGGAATGGACCTCATTCTTCTGGGGAAGGAGATGGGAGGGAACCCTACAGTCAACCACAGTCTGAGTCTACTAAGGCACTGAAATGAGACTTGTAATTTATTGTTTTCACCCTCTTTTTATACCTTAGAGCAGCCACTTCCACCACCACCCCCGCAAACAATGAAACTATTTTAGAAGGAAAGTACTTCCTGTTGTTATATGGCAGACTTCTAACAAAAACTTAAATTATTGGCTATGTGTAGCTCGATGATAAAGCACTTACCTAGGACATGAGAAGCGTTGGGTTAGATTCCTAGTACTACAAACGCACACTTAAATTATGATTATTAGGTTATTTTCCACCCCCAGTTGAATTATTTGGAGCTTTTAAAGACTTGTTTGGTTTTTAATTATATGTGTGTGTGAGAGTGTGTGTGTGTGTGTGTGTGTGTGTGTGTGTGTGTGTGTGTGTGCGTGTGTGTGTATGTGTGCATGCCTTGGAAGACAGAAGAGTGTGTCAGATATCCCAAAACTAAAGTACAGTCAGTTGTGAGCAGCAAGTTTTCTTAGTCATGATATCATCTTATCAGATCCGTGAATCAAAAAATAAAACCCTTACAAAACTACAAATAAGTCCTAAATAAATGGAGAGGGATGGGCTCTAAGGTAGCCAGTAGCTATCACCTAAAACATCACATTTCTGGTCTGCTTGCTATAGAAAGCAAGCAGAAAAGTCTCCAGCAAAGCAAAGTAGTGTGTGTATCTGATATAAAGCCCCAAAATGACCAAATTATCTCTGGTCTGGAAAGATGACTCAGAAATTAAGAACAGTGGCCACTCTTACAGAGGACCCAGGTTCGATCCCCGGTACCCATGTGGTACACAGACAAACATCCAAGCAAACACTCATACACATGAGTTAAAAATAAGGTCTCAAAAAAAAGGGAAGTATCAAGTATCTCTTACTCCTGTCTCTCACAGGTTCCTGTGTCCCCTGAGACACATGTTCAAAGTGGAAGAAAGTGAGGAGGGATGGGGACAGGGTTGCTCATTTCTAGTCACTTGGCAAGCTGTTTATCACATCTCTCCATATTGATTCCTCTCCCCGCCCCAGATTTATGGGGCTTACTGTGCAGATGCCCCATAGCGTACCCAGTCCCTGGCGATGAACAACTGCGCTTGACTTTGTTATATACACCATATATCATAAGAAATAGAACGTGTGCTCATCTCAGTACCGAGGGCGTCATGGCTGCTATGTAGAATTCCCGGTTACAGCTGAGGGATCTTAAAGTTTGTGGATGATACTCCCCCACCTCAGACATGTATGAGTGCTCCAGCTCCTCGTCCCTGTGGGCACGTTATCTCGCTGCTTCTCCTGGCTTTTGAGGGGGGTGAAAATGGCTTCTCCTTACAGCTTCTGTCTATACACTTCTGACAGCCAGGCCTTTTCATGGTCCTGTAACCTGAAAGCTTTTGCAAGCTGTTCTGTTAGCCAGGTGTTCTTGCAGATACTTCATCAGTGGCTCTGTGACACGGGACACTTGTTGAGGGTTGGGTTTGGTGTTCTGGACCAGGGAACCTCAGACCCTCAGCTCTTACAAGGTCCTTGTCACTCCCAGTAAGGCACTGTGGCCCAGGCAGCTCTCAGCTGGACCTGCTGGGTCCAGCACTGTTGGCAGGCCCCATGCTCACAAGATCTCAGCCCCGGGGGCTCAGTCTTGAGCCTGGATTTCCCTTAACACCTTATTCCTACCCAGAGGTTCTGCTTGACTAGAGGAGGCTTTCCAGACCCTGTACACTCTCAAGCCTGTGGTGTGTGCCAGTCACAGGCTCTGGCTCTGTAGGCCAATCCCCCTAGAGATGAGGAATGTCTGGCAGAGTGAGGTGTAGGTCATCCCACACTCTTACTGCCCTGTGTGGCTGCTCTGAGGACCAGAGCGGGCAGAAAGCAGGCATCCCAGAGGTAGAGGGACGCCTATGTTCCTGTGACACCCTGCTGAGAGGAGCTGTGGAGTTGTCCCTACACAGCCGCTCACCAGAGCCACTGCCCTGACACAAGACAGTACCGACAGGCCCTCAGAGTCTCTGGCGAGCCGAGTGCTTAGCACCTGAAGCTCAGGCTGATCCTTGGCAGTGTTCAGAGGCCACTGTAACCCCTGATGGTTTACTGAAGACATGGAGACTGGATGGTGGGTCTGAACAATGGCATCAGTGGGTAAGGGTTCCACAGCCTCTAAGGAAACCAAAGCTTAAGGACATTCTAAGGCCTTTGACACTATGGTACATGCTTTCTCTGTCCTGCACCCGCCTCCAGACATAAACAAATGGGCTAACAGCAAAGCTGTGGTTAGAGCTTCAATGTGTCCCCTGAGTTGGGGACTAGAAACCTAATCCCCAAGTAAAGTGTTGAGAGGAGCTTTAAGGGGGGGGGCGAGGCTTTGAGGGCTCTGTTACTATGTTGGGAATGGGTTCATTATCAACGGAGGGGATTCTGTCTTCTGAATGAGTCAGACCCCTCTTCTCTGGTGCATGTGAACATGCCCTTGGCTCTTCCCAGGCAGCAGCATGTTGTTGACCTTGGACCTTCAGCCTCAGAACCATTAGAAATCTTCTGCCTCTATATTCCTGCTTGAGTTCCTGCCCTGACTTCCTTTAACATGGGCCGTGATGTAGGAGTGGATGTGAAATAAATCCTTTCTTCCACAGGTTGTTTTTGGTCACAGTGTTTTTTATCACAGCAATAGAAACCCCCCACTGAGACGGGGGGAGGGTGGTTCAGTCTCTAACCAGTGGAGAAACACAGGCTGCTCTCCCTTGTGGGGTTCAGATGCAAACTCAGCCTAGAACCCTGAGATGATCCTTTGTCTGAGAAAGCCCAGCTCTCCCTTGAGAGGCTATATAGGGACCTTCGGACCCTGAGGTGGGGCTTCTGTTTTATGTGAGGGAGGTAGGAGGTGGGAAGAAGATATCTATCTTCAGTCTCTGGTCTGTAGGCCCCTGGTGCTGAGTTCCACAGAGGGAACCCTGGAGATTTGAGCATCAAAGATTCAGGGAGTTTGAAGAGCCAACCTGACATCCAAATCTGGGTGAAGTACAGAGTTTTAAGACAAGTAAGGTAACAGCTGCAGAGAAATGGCTCAGCCTTGAGTCTGCTGGCAAACGAGAGTAAACAGATCTCACAGGGAGAATAGGAGCAGACATGGAGGACAGTGAGGTAGCAAGGACCCTCTCTGACAGTCAGGGCTCACCAGAGGAACAACTTAGAGAATGAATACACACACAGACATATATATGGGATTATTCTTATTAATTATTAATTGACCTACCAATGGAAGGTCCAAGAATCCAGTTTCTGTTCAGTCCACAAGGCTGGGTGTCTCAGCTTGTCTTGTCTTCAGTATACACCAGAATCCCAAAGAAGTAGGCTCTAATGCCCATGAAGGAATGGACTTGCTAGTGAGAGCAAGAGCAAGCAGGCAAAGAGCAAATACTTCCTTCTCTCATGTCCTTTATGTAGCTGCCAGCAGAAGATGTGGTCCAGATTAAAGGTGGATCTTCCCACTTCCAAAGATGTGGATTAAAGGTGTCCCTTCCCACCTCAAAGATCCAGATTAGAAGTGGGTCTTCCCACTTTAATTAAGAGAAATTCCCTCACAGTGTCCAGCCATTTAGGTTTTAGGTAATTCCAGATGTAGTCAAGTTGCCCATCAAGAATAGCCACCACAAGTATCTAAGACTCCAGGCTCTGCTCTTCCCCCTGCCTCCCCTGTTTCTTGCCCCTTCCTAAGTGTTTCTGATTCTTTTTCATGTTCCTGCGCTGATGGTCAGGGGCTCCTCTGGTTCTGAAACCGCTTAATCAAGGCAGTCCCAAAAGACCTCACCTAATGCCCAGTCAGTCGCAAGGCCATGTCCAGTTCTATAGACAGGACTGCAGCCACGCAGCATTAGTGTGGAGTCTTGCTGTAATAAACACCCAACAAAAGCAAGGTAAGAAGAACTAGCAGGGTAGTTGTGGCACATGTCTTTAATCCCAGCACTTGGGAAGCAGAGGCAGTCGGATCTCTGTGAGTTCAAGGCCCGTCTATTCTACAAAGCAAGTTCCAGAACAGCCAGGGCTATGTAGAGGGACTCTGTCTCAAAAAAAAAAAAAAAAAAAAAAAAGAGCTTAATTTGGATTACAGTGTGAAAATATATATTTCATGTGGTGGGGAAGACAACATGGCAGGAAAGTAAAGTGGCTGGCCACAGTGTGTCCACGGTCAGGCAGCAGAGAAAGATGGATGCTGGGGTTCAGATTGCTTCTCACCCTTTTATTTAGTTCAGCCCCCCAGCCCTGGAGTAACACTAGCCCCATCAGGATGACTCTTCCTGTTTCAATCAACCCAAGTTAGAAATTTTGTCACAGACTCGTCCCTAGGCGATTCTGTCGAATTGAGGACGTGAACCACCACCCTTGGCCTCTGACCCTGGTCCTGCCATCTCTCCCTGAGGCAAGTTGGCTCTGAGCACATCCACGGGTGTCCTGAGGGGTGTGGTGCTGACTCAGCATCTCATTTCCCTGGAGGACAAAGAAAAGTCTACAGTTATGCTAGGGCAGCGGGGACATGCTGCAGAGGACACAAGACATGACAAGGAAAGCTGGTGTGTGTTAGTGTGTGTGAGTGCGTGTGCTCCAGAGCAGGTACACACCTTCCCTCACTCTCTCCAGGAATCTCTTCAGAGGGCCCTAGCACCTGGAGAGTCACCACCCTCTCATGTCCTGACCCTCCTTCACCGCCATCCTACTCCCTCCCTGTCCTGTGTGCCCAGTGTAGCTCGGAAGGCACGTCGGCATTCCTGAGAATGGGGCCTTCATGTGATCCTTTGCAACTCAGCCCCAACTTCACCTCCTGGGACAGACCCGCCTTGCCATTCCGGCCAGAGTACCTTTCTACCCATAGGTAAAGCAGTGCCCAGATGGTGGGCAGTCGTGCCCAGGTTGTCTGTCCGATGCTCTGTGGCACACTGGGCCCTGAGTCATGCTTTATTCCTGAACCTCCCTCCTCATAGCCACCCAAAGAGCCCAAACTGCCATTCTCATTTAGGAAGATTAAGCAATTATCGCTGACCTCCCAAAGCCAATGCACTGTTGGCAGCCCAGCTGCTCACAGCAAGCAGACATGTCACAGTCGTCACCAATGGCAGGGCCACCTGGACTGACCTTCCAGGAAACAGCAATTGTGAGCCAGCTCTTAGCCTGCACAAAGAATCCAGGCAGGGCGTCCTGTGATTCTCATGGTTCTTGGCAGCTAACAAATGGAAGAGTTGAGATCTAAGAGCACCCATTGGGGGACCAAGCTATGATTCATGAAACTTGGGTCAGTCTAATTGGGTGTTCTCTGAGGACACCATCCAGCAGTCAGGCTCACAAAGCAGCTGCCAGGGAGGAAGCTACAGTGTTGCTAATTCCTGAAGTGTAGCAATGGCTGCTAAAAAGTTTTGTATCCTCTCTCTCTCTCTCTCTCTCTCTCTCACACACACACACACACACACACACACACATACACACACACCCACACATGCTATACATACTCATAAACACATCCATACATATACTCATTCACACACTCAGACCCTTAGCTACTCACTCATACACACATTCTCACACATTCCCGTGAACACACATTCATATGTGTGTGTGAACAAACATGAACACAGAGTATTTTTTTCTTTAATGTATTGGGATAGTTGAGATGAAGTAAAGAATACAGCATAGTGGCACAAGCCTTTAATCTCAGCATTTGGGAAGCAAAGCAGGAGGTGTCTCTGAGTTTGAAGCCAGCCTGGTCTACAGAGCAAGTTCCAGAACAGCCAATGCTACATAGAGAAGTCCTGTCTCAAAGAAGGAGGAGGAAGATTTACTTTGACTCTGTTTCAGAGGCTCTGGCCCATTCTCCGCTGGCTCTATTGCTGCAGGCTAGGGATCAGGCTGAGTCCCATGGCAGGAAGTATGTGTGTGGTGAAGCAAAGCAGCTCACCTCATCACAGAAAGCAGGGAGAAACAGGAAGAGTCTAGGACAGGAGTGACCACCTCCAGTGACCTACTTCCTCCAGCTAAGCCCATGTCTTGAAGTTTCTACCATCTCCCAAATAGCAGCTGAGGACCAGGCTTTCAACATGGGAGCCTGGGGTAGAGTGGAAATCTCATATTCAAACCACATCTATATATACTTGTGTGTCTGTCTGTCTGTCTGTGTCTGTGTCTGATTGTGTGTTTGTGTATTGTGTGTGTGTGTTTTGGTTTTTGGAGTTTCTCTGTGTAGCCCTGACTGTCCTGGAACTCCCTCTGTAGACCAGGCTGGTCTTGAACTCAGAGATTTATCTGCCTTTCCCTCCCAAGGTGCCACCACCGCCTGGCTTACATACAATCTTTAAACCCACATTCAGGCACACCTCACTACCTGGTATTGCCTGAGAGGCGTCACCCAGTGTGCCCTTCTCTGCTCCCTTGGGATGCAGCTGCATCCGTGGTGTGATAATCACCCCGAGAGCCTGGTGTTGCACCCTTGCAGCAGGTGCCCAGTGAGTGTGTGGCACAGATGGTTGAGTGGATGCCTAAGTCAGGAGCACACAGGGCCTGGATCCCTCATCTCTCATTTCTTTTAACGTTTTGTTTGGGGTTTTGTTTGCACTGGGGATCAAATTGAGGGCCTTTCACATGGTGGGCAAAATCTCTACCTCTGATGCATGTGCCTGGGCCCCTTGTCTCTCCTGTATAACCATGTAAAGGCTTGAGTGGCTGAGAGCCAAAGCAAGATTGATGAGGAAAAGACAGCTGCATTGATGTAGCAAGTTATGTAGCCTACTAAATAAAGATGAACATCCTGGCCAAGGAAACTTCACAGATGACTAACCACCTATAAATGGATAAGGCGGGGAAGGGTGAGTGAATGGGCTCAGCCAGCATCAGTAGTGACTCAGGACAAGGCCTGCTGGATGTCAGCCACAGCATAGCCAGTCTCAAAGTCCCCAAACCCTGGTCTTCATAGTCACTGGGACAAAAGCTGTCATCAGCGGGGTGCACTTGCGAGTATAGTCCCCGGTGTCTCGGTGTCTCGGACAGTGTCCTTAGAGCCATGCCATCTGAAGGACGTGTGTGGGGGTGGTGGATCCCTCAGTCTGTGATAGGGTTGTTTGCAGTCAGTTGGGTCAGTTACACATATGAGCTTGGAGCTTGGCCGCTCATTTATCTTGGCCTTCTTTTGAGAAATCAAACTTAACCGCAGGAAGGTGAGTTACTAATGCATTTGTAGCAGAGAAGCTTCCAGAAAACGTCATGCCCAATGTGACCTTCTTGTCTTAGCTGCATACAGGCAGCTACGAAAACCAAAGATGTATTTTCAGCCAGCATTTGGTCCCAGGGCCACAACTCATGGCATCTCAACCCTATCGGCACTGTCTGGAGTCAAATGCAGACTGGGGACCTGGGGTCTGTTGTGGCTGTGAAATCTCTGTAGACTTTCTTATTGTTGCTGCAGAACGTCTCCAGCTTACAAATGCATCCCCTGCCTCAAAGGGCCTCACAGACCTACTGGCTGGCAGGGCTTCACAGGGAGAAGTGGCTAGAAACACCCAGTTCACCCTGCTTTGCTGGGACCCAGCCTGGCAGGAGTCATAACACAGCCCAGGACATGGAAAACCCTTTGATTGAATCTCGGTTGTCACATAATCAAGTCACATGACTTTGAGGGTGTTGGTCACTACTCTGCATCTGTGCTCTTCTGGTGAGACAGGAGTTTCTACATCTCCCTTCTGGAAGACCCTGAGGATTAATGAGACAGTGTGGGAAATCCATCGCCCACCTCAGCCACACCCAAGCACGTGTGTTCTGGGGACAGACAGCAGCCCCTCCCTCCCTTCCACCACCCCTCCTCTCTCCCTTCATAATTCCTAAAACTGGAACCTGAACTGCCGGACCCCTGGTCATTGCTGCTCTCTGTCCTCAGTCTTATGGACTTGTGTCTGAGGACTGCTTTTGCTAACTAGCTGGCATGAAATGATGGAATTTAACACACACACACACACACACAACTGAAGTGGAGCTGTCAGCAGAGCCATTCTCCCTCCTGAGCTCCAAGGAAGGAACCTTCCTTCCTCTTCCAGTCTCTGGCTACAGCCCGGTCCCCACTGTTGTAATTTTAAAAAAAAAAGAAAAAAAAAAGCAGCACATGAAAGCAAGATGCCATGTGATAGAGCTCAGGTGGGGAGGTTTTTTTATTGGGGGAAAGTGAGTGGGAAAAGGGAGGAGGGGAAAGGGGAGACCAGCCTCTGGGGACAAGAATAGCAGAAGAGAAGAGAGAGGTGGAGGGAGGGAGAGAGAGAGAGAGGTGCCCATCCTTCATGTATCTGTGTCTCCATTTTTCTCCTTTTCCTTTCTAGACATGAAGGTATCTAGAATGATGGTTAGTTTTAAATGTCAGCTGATATAATCTAGAGTCGTCTGGATTTTCTAGATCTGCTTGGCCTGTTGGCCTGTCTGTGGAGGATTTGTTTTATCTGGATTTTCTAGATCAGTTTGGCCTGTTGGCCTGTCTATGGGGATTGTTTTATCGCCTATCAACACAGGAAGATCCAGACTAAAAGTTGATGGTCCCATAGCCTGAGCTTGGGTCCCAGACTCTATAAAAGAGGAGAGTGTGAGCTGAGTAAGTGGATGTGATTCATTCTCTCTGCTCTTGACTGTGGGGGTGACTAGCTGCTTCAGGTTTCTGCCTCGACTTTAAATGATAGGATGGACCTGGAAGTGTGAGCTGACCACACCTTTCTTAAAGTTACTTTGGTTGGTATGTTCTATCTCAGCGACAGAAACAAAACTAGACACCTAGCGTTGGGGGTAGGACCCACCCTGACTCCACAATGGTCTCACCTCAAGACTTTCAACTCAAGCACAGCCGCCAAGACCCATTTCACTCCAGGCCCAGTTGCTGATCCCGGAGTGATCACAGAGTTTTCAGGGGTCAACAGTTTAACCTGCCTCCTTGTCCCTTCAGGCATCTGAACCAGTCCTGGGAGAGTGATTAGGACAGACGGTGGGCCTGGCTCCCATTGGTTTCAGGGTAGGTTGTTCACAAGCACTAAGGGCAAACTAGCCAGGCCTGCTGCTGGGGAGTTTTGAATTTATCACTACAGCAGGACAATAACAGTGTTGATAGGTGCCCCTGAAAGGTGAAGGAGATTTTGTGTTTGTTTTTCTTTTTTTCAAAATGAAAATGGTTTTCTTGATTACAGTATAAAATCAGATGCTAAAAGAAACAATAGAGGCTTATTTAGGATTTTTCAGATAATTCAAAAAAAGTGTAAAAGTTACCCCAAATCACACCCTTCCTGATTGGCATCTTGGTCTGTTTTCTGTAGAATGGGGGCAGCCGGGGTCCTGCCACCTGCTGATTGCCCCGCCTGTCTCTACACCAATGATCACGGGCAAGAGTCATCTTTGCCACCATCTGGCTCTGTCATAAGACCAGCCTCTCATACTGTTTCTTAGCTTGTTACTAGGTGTCCTGGTGGCAGGCTAAGACACTGTGCTCCCAAGGATGGAGGGCTTTCTCCTTTGCACTGGCGTGGGTTGGCTTCTGCCACATATCTGCCACCGCAGGCCTCAGTAGCTCTGCAGCTAAGAGCATCCTCAGCTCTTCTTAGCAGTAACCACAAGGTCTCTTCTGTGTCTGCACAGGCCATGTTCGAGCTGGTCACCTCTGAGGCTTCCTACTACAAGAGCCTGAACCTGCTGGTGTCACACTTCATGGAGAATGAGCGGCTGAAGAAGATCCTGCACCCGTCCGAGGCTCACATCCTCTTCTCCAATGTCCTGGATGTCATGGCTGTCAGTGAGCGGTAAGCACTGCAGGGCCACCTCCCTCCATCTTTTCTCCATGCCAGGGTGTGTTTTGAATGCTTTGGATTTTATGTAAAGAAATAGGATAAAGTTGTAAATCTAGGCACTGGGGAGATGCCTCATTGGGTAAAGTGCTTGTCTTGCAAGCACAGGTTTGATCCCCAGAACCCACATGGGTGTAGTGGGATACACTTGTAATTCCAGTGCTGAGTATGTGGAGTTGGGAGAGTTTGGTGATCAACTAGCCAGTCTAGCCTAATTGGTGAGCTCCAGGCTCAATGAGAGATTGTCCCGAAAAACTAGGCAAATGGCTCCTGAGGAGTGACCTCTGACCTCCACACACAAGTCTGCACACACCCAGATGTAAGCCCAAAGGCTCACCATCTTCTCCAGCAGGTTAGCCAATGGTACCCCCTCCGCTGGTCTCTTCCCATCAGCCCCAGGGACCTGTGCATCCTTATGATGCTGTGAGTTAGAGGACTCTCCCATGTTAGTTGGAGTAATGTTGAGTTAAATCTTAGGCAGGAAACCCACAGGCAAGTCTGTAAGGGTCTCAGGACAATGTCCAAGGTCATCTGGGAGTGACTGCTTACCCTGAAGTGCCAAAGCCTAAATCCCCCTGCAGGCCAAAGTCAATGAAGCCCAGATTGCTGCTTCCCTTTCTCCTCCCATGAGGCATCAGCTGCCCAGGAAAGGATGTGAGATCTGTGTCCTGTGGAGGAAGAGAAAAATTAAGATGAAGGACTTACTTGGCCATGCCCCAGTAACCTGGGCAGCCAACTTTCCGCGTTCAAATGAGGCAGGAAATGGCAGGGGCAGCCCTCCCCTGCAGTGGAGGGTCCCTCCATGTCATATGTGGAAACCCAGATGTTCTTGTTGTCTTCGGGGGGCTCCCAGTTGCTCTCTTTGCACTGACACCTGCCTTTTCTTTGTAGTCTGCCACTCCTGGTGGCCATCCCATCCAGCCACTATGGCTCAGTGAGGCCAGAGCAACCCGCGAGGTCTCTGAGCTTGCTATTTTCTTATCAATTCGAATTTTAACTTGAAAGATCCCAGAATACAGAAGTAGAAACACCACGTGTTGGATGCTGGCTTAATTAGTGATGGGCATGAGGTCAGTCTAGGTTCATCCGATCCCTGCCTTTCCCAGTACCCGGGGGATCATTGTGAGGCACAGCTTGACTACCATGCTGTTACATCAGGACACATTGGTACACGTGTAGGAGATAGTGATGAGCCTCGTGCCTCCTCCCTCTCCATGTACTCCTGATGGCGTTATCCACCTAAAAACACAGCCTGTTCCCGACTGGGCTCAGATGTGCCGCTAGGACGAAGAGACCCGCTCACCTTGTCAGTGAACGTGCTGGTTTGTTTAACCAGGCAGGCCGATTTGCAGGTGCCTTCAGCCCAGGATCTGCCTCTTGCAGGTTTCTGCTGGAGCTGGAACACCGCATGGAGGAGAACATCGTCATCTCGGACGTGTGCGACATCGTGTACCGCTACGCAGCTGACCACTTCTCAGTCTATATCACCTATGTCAGTAACCAGACCTACCAGGAGAGGACGTACAAGCAGCTCCTGTGAGTGTTGCCGGGGCTCAGCCATCCTTGTCTGGGAACTCACCAGAATTTGGCCAGGCTGGTGATGGCATCCAAATCCCTGTGCATCTTGGTGTCACTAGAAAACCTTAACTCCACCTGTACTCCAGAAGAGTCATCTGAAGTCCCCAGTACCTGTGTCCAGAACAGCCAGTAGAGCCCTGTAGGAAAGAACATGTAGCCCCAGGAATGATCCAAGGTCCAGAACATTGGAAACATGGGTGTGAAGTCATGGGAAAGGCAAAAGTGGGCAGGAAGGCTAGTGATGCCTGTGAACTGGGAGCCAGTCTCCCATTTCATGCGCTCACTTTGCACCATGGGGAAGGGCTTCCTTTGTTAGAAATAAGACTCTCTAATAAGGGCACTGGGGAAGCAAGACCAGGTTTGCAGTCCCAGTCAGAGGCATAGGGGTCTCTGCAATGTCCTGAGAACAAAAGGCAAGGTTGGGGACCTCATTAGGACAGCCAGATCTATACGAGTTGCCTGAGGGGACTGGCAAGCTCTGCTTGTCACGTGGCAGCAGCTACGGTGTTGAGAAGCTCTGGGGTCAAAGGTGGCAGTTCTCTGACAGTCACTAAGAAACAGTACTGCAGCTGGCCCCAAGGGAGAGTTTTTAGGGCAGTCATTTGTGACAGAGAGATCCCTATGGCTTCTAGGCTCTGTTGTAGCTGCTGTGCCAGGAAGGTTTCTGTGCGCTGTGTGTCCACTGTTCAATCAGCATCTAGATTTTGATGGCTTTTCTACCAAGCCACACGGTTAAAGTAGACATTTTAATGTTTGAGTATCCAGGCATTTGGAGGCTTTCCAAATGTTTGGAGAGTGGAGGGAATCAGTGCTACTTCCCAGGTCAAAAGACAAGCAGAATAGGGGTTCGCGTCTTGCAGTTCCCGAGAATCCCCAAGATAGCTGGTCACTATGACAGGTTACCCTGTGAACAGTTCCCCCTGGCCCCACTAGAAACAGGTGCCATGTGCTGCCCTGATGTCTGCTGCTGCCCTGCAGTAAGTCTCTGGCAGTCATCTTCCTGGCCTTCAGCAGCACTGTGCCACGTGCCCAAGCCCACCTGTCAAAAATAGCCCAGGCTCTCCTGGCAGGTGCCTCGTGCCTGGTGCGCTTTCCATCTCTGCATCACTACGTGGGTTTACCTTGCCACGGCTTCCTGCCGGGTGAAGTCATCTAATTGTATGTCTGATTCATAACCTTGACTACAATGGGATTCTTACCCCTCCCACACAAATCATGTTTTGCCAAGTCTTCATGGCCTGGCATATGGAGCCACTATTGTTATTTGACGTTTACATGACGGTTTATTTTCCATTAAAAAGAAATGAGGTTGGGGGGTGGAGAGAAGAAGAGGGAGATAGATCTCAGCATGTGCCTGTGGTTTGTCTGGTCTCTGGGAGGCTGTGTGTGGGGAAGGGGAGCATCTCCTATTCACACCACCAGGGCCTGAGCTCAGAGACAGTCCCCTGTGTCTGGATCTTCAGACAGGAGAAGGCAGCTTTCCGGGAGCTGATCGCACAGCTGGAGCTGGACCCCAAGTGCAAGGGCCTGCCCTTTTCCTCCTTCCTCATCTTGCCCTTCCAGAGGATCACGAGACTCAAGCTGCTGGTCCAGGTGTGACCCCTAACAGTGCCCTGGGCTCCGCAGGCCTCCCCTGCCCAGGCCTTTGCTCCTTCCAGCTCCCTGCTAGTATTTTGGGGAATCTATTTGCTAAACTTAGACCTGCCTGATTGACCAGGGTCCCCTGCTGCTTCTCACTGCCTCTGTGATTTGCTCTTGATGGGCCTGTGGCTCTGTGTTGGCAGAGAGTATCTACAGGCCCTCAGGACCCCATCCTATAAGGCTTGAAATGCCCATTATCATCCTGGGCCAAGACATCCATCCCTGGCCTGGCTGAGGGTCCTGTGCCCTTGGTCAGTCCGTTTGGTGCAGGGTTGTGTGTGTTGCCTCTCTTAAAACTGTGCTTGAGAGATGATACCGCTGCCAGGGAGGGAGTGGGAGGGGAAGTGGGAAGGAACGGGAGTAACAAAGCTCTACCTTGCCTTCAGAACATACTGAAGAGAGTAGAAGAAAGGTCTGACCGTGAAGGCACTGCCTTGGATGCCCACAAGGAGCTAGAGATGGTGAGCTGTTCCCTCCTGTGTGTCCCTCTAGACCACTGTCCCTACTGGCATCCTCTATCACTGTGTCCTCTTGGCATTCCGTTTATTCTGAGATTGACTTCTGCAATCCTGAAGAGTCACTGGGGTTGGAAAAAAAATCACACCCAATGTGGCTCCATCAGCACCTTCTCTACAGCACCCTACCCCTTCACTGCTCTCTCTGTTCATGTGCCCAGGCTGGATATGGAGGCACTTGCCTGGCACTCTTTACCAACATAGAACTCTGTTGTGATCCCCATTCCTGTCACAGTCCATTGTGTCAAACCATCCTCCAGGATCCAGAGTATACTGGTATAGACCCTGACCCAGAGCTCTTCCCAGGAGCGTTACCCCATCCCTGGTCCTTGAAGAAGATTCCTTGCTAGGGATAGGTTGTGTGGGCATCAGCAGCTTTCTCTAGCCTTGGGTACCCTTCAAGTGCTTTCCTGGGCACTTGGCTCATATCAGTGACCCATATGAATTCTTTCAGAAAATGAGCGTAAGCAAAGTAAAGATAGCAAAGATGTCTGACTGCCCATACTCCCTGCCAACAACGCTTTGGCCAGGACTGTTGAGCAGATGCCTGCATACACATATACATCCATACAGATACATCAAACACATACACACACACACACACACGTACATGCACACACAAGCATGCACATATACATCCATACAGATACATCAAACACACACACACGCACACACACACATGCACGCACACATGCACACATAAACATACACATATACATCCATACAGATACATCAAACACACACACGCACACACGCACACACACACACATGCACACACAAGCATGCACATATACATTTATACAGATACATCAAACACACACGCACACACACGTACATGCACACACACATGCACACGCAAGCATGCACATATACATCCATACAGATACATCAAACACACACACGCACACATGCACACACACACAAGCATGCATATACACACTGCCACCATGCTCTTTACAAACAGATGCTGTGTCTAATGTACAGCCTTTGCTCTTCAGTTGAGAACATGTTAATGATTTCAGAGCCCTCAGGTACACAGATATATTGTGCTTCGGTCATTGCTATTTCATGGACAATTTAAGTTGACAGATTTTTCTCTTCTAAGCAGCACTGCAAGGAACATCCCTGTAGTTGCTTCTTTGGGCTCTGCACTTATTCACAAATACTGACCAAGCACCTGCAGCAGGTCAGGCTCTGCCCTAGACCCCATGAGCCATTTAAGGCTCTGTTTCTGGAGATGGAGGCCCAGAAGTCTAGGGAAATGGCAGCATTTTTGGTTCCTGACTGCTTTCCAGGGAGGTAGAGAGCCTGTGTATCCCCAGTGGGTGAGAGGTCAACCTGGAGGAGCCTTTCCTTTTCCAGTCTAGCTGAGAAGAAAGGCCACTTCCTCTTGGTCTGGGATGTAGGCTTTCTAGTCAAGGTCAAGGCCCTAAGTCATCCTCCAGACCCCACAGGGTGTCCCACTTGGTTCCAGACTGTGCTGAAGAAAGAACTGGAACCTCTGTGAGGCTTATCAGTCAGTGTCAGTTCCTGGACGTACTGGTCACAGTGGTAGCTGGAAATACTTGGCAGGCTGACCTGACGTGTCCTCCCTGTCCCAGGTGGTGAAAGCATGCAACGAGGGTGTCCGGAAGATGAGCCGCACCGAACAGATGATTAGCATCCAGAAGAAGATGGAGTTCAAGATCAAGGTAAGTCTGCAAGATCTGTGTCAGCCTCTGCCCAGCCATGATGGTCACACCCTACTCAGAAGCATAGGTGGTCCAGCCTGCTCCCCACCACCCTCCCTAGTGGTGGAAGCCAGTCATCATGCACTATCTTCCCAGGTTTACCCTCTGAGGGCTGTGGAGATGGGGGAGGGGGACACAGCTGCCTGCTTGTGTTGTCAGAGGTTTCTGTTCCACCCGGCCCCACAATAAACACACAGAAACTATATTATTTGAATACTGTTTGGCCAATAGTTTAAGTGTATTGCTAGCTATAGCTCTTACATCAAGAATTAACCCATTTCCATTATTTTATAGTTTACCATGAGGTTCGTGGCCTACCAGCAAGGTTCTGGCTGGCAGCTCACTTCTTTCTTCTTTGGTGTCTCCATGGCATCTCCCTGACTCTGCCTTCTTTCTCCAGCATTCAGTTTAGTTTTCCCTGCCTAGCTCTATTCTGCTAAGCCACTGGCCAAAACAGCTTCTTTATTCATTAACCAATAAAAGCAACACATATACAGAAGAAATTCCCACACCATTTCCCCTTTCTGTTTAAATAAAAAAGGAAGGTTTTAACTTTAACATAACAAGATTACATATAACAAAACAGGTATCATGCATGAAATATAGTTACAATATTTATATCTACTTTATCTTTTATCATAACTAAAGAAAACTATAATTATAACTATTTTTCAACTCCATCAAAGACCTCAGAAGGATATAATATTACTTAAGTAAAGAGGAAGTGCATTGTAAGCAACTTCCAAAACTCTAGAAATAATAGAGACATCTCGCTGCCTGAACAGTCACCCAAAGTTCTTCTGTACTGTTGGAGCATCCACCTTCAGCTTCCAGGCCCATAGTGTCCAGTAGACTCTTCCATGAAGCAGGTAATTTCAAAGACAGTTCCGCCTACATTGGCAGTTTGTCAGTCACTTTCTTCTGTGTCCTGCAGAATGTCTGGCAGACTCTTTCATGAAGCAAGAACCCCAGACTGTCTGGCCTTCTTTAAGCAGCTTCAGCAGTGATTTTTTGTGGGTCTTGCATGTCCAGTTCATACAGCATAACATCAAGCACTCCAGGAAGAGCAGTTTCTTGCCCTAATGGCTAGCCAACTTCATAAGGAGCCTCTTTGGTGCCCATCTTCCTCTTGAAGTAGATTGGTGCTGCCAGGAGTAGATGTGTCTCATTGTCATGAAAAGTCCTAAGTTCTTAAAGCATTTTAAATGCCACATTCTGTAGTCTTTGAAAGGTTTGAAGAATGCCTATCCATCTGAAATACAGCTCTGTACATCTAGAAAACCTAACTAACATGACTACAAGCTTGACTCTATGACTATCTATTAACCTGTGTTTCTTGATTATATGTTACATTTTTAAATGAGCTGCACAAACACAATACCTTAATCAAGAGCAGAAATATACATATAACAAAATTGACCTTAAATTTGTATAAATAAATCAAGACCCATCACAATGAAAATCTCTATAGCATATCCCCCTTTAAATGTAAAGAAATGTTTATAAAAAAATATTTGGGAATATGGGCATAGTTCTCTCCAAACTGCTTCCTGCTTTTTGTTGGGCAAAGTAATTTTTGGGGTGTTTATGGTGACCTTTTGGGGGGTCTTGGTCCATCAAACCATATTAGTCTGGGAGGATTCCACAGGTTCTCATCCTCTATGGAAACAAAAGAACCTCTTTTCCAAAGCAACATATCCTTAGACTCAAATTTTGAAGTTAAGATACCATTATGTTGGTTTATCTTAGTAGCCCCAGAATCAAATATCTTTCTGCAGTCAAAAAAAATTCAAAGAAAACATAATAGTATACATAATCTGGTCTCTCTGTGTATATTCTATCTTTACATAACTTATTTTTCTTATTCTATTACTTTTTCTACAAGGTTAATATTTCTTTTATTATCTTTACCCCTCTAATCTATGACTGTCTGTATTCTTTTATATTACATTTACTGTCTCTTTACTCTTTTTCCTCTCTCTCCCAAGCCTGTGTACATTTTTAAAACACATTGTGTCTCATTAGAGGTCTTTTATGTCCGAATCTGTCCTATTGTGTATCTGAAATCCTTTTCTCCCCAGGAGCACTTCTTAAAAATGTAAACAGCATTACTAGGACTAAGCCTTTTGGATCCACCCAGTCTAACATGTCGGAGGTCCTCTGAGAGCCATTCTCTCCACCCCAGATCCAGGGTTGGGTCACAGCAGGTCTGTGTTGCCATTAAGCAAGTTGTAGCACTCTGTTCACAAACCCATTTAAATGCTCTGTAGTTGGACCTCCCTAAAGAATCAGAGTCATTCATGCTGACAATCCAGAAAACCGCCATTTTGAAACCACATGTTTTTGTTTTTTTCTTCCGCTACTGCTGAATCAGGAAGACCTCTCTTAAGGAAGCTGTGGTATGCCGCCAGCCAGCCAGAGGAAAAAAGTACTTCTAAACTCCATTTTTATGTGTGTCTAGAATTCCTTTCCAAGCTTTCTCAGGCTTTACATGGATGTAGTCAGCCACGTTAGTGTGCCAATTTGTCCTGCCTGGTCCCACAATAAACACATAAAAACTATATTATTTACAATACTATTGGCCAAAAGCTTAAGCATATTTCTAGCTAGCTCTTACATCAAGAATTAACCCATTTCCATTATTTTATATTTTACCACGAAGCTCGTGGCCTACCAGCAAGGTCCTGGCTGGTAGCTCCATGGTGGCTCCCTGACTCTGCCATCTTTCTCCCAGCATTCAATTTCGTTTTCCCTGTCTAGCTTTATTCTGCTAAGCCACTGGCCGAAACAACTTCTTTATTCATTAACCAATAAGAGCAACACATGTACAGAAGGACTTCCCACAGCATGCCTGTGTGAATCTGACAGTTTTACCACAGAGGTAATCCTAAACAGTCAGTGTGTGGAGATAGGGACTGTTCAAGGGATTCTCAGGGCTAAGTTACTTCCTTTCTCTAGGTTTCTGGTGACTTGAATATTGACACATGGTGCCTACTGATGGCCTTGGAAAGCTGTGCGTGTAGCGCAGGAGGACAGCAGTTGTCTAGCATGAGCAAAAATAGAAGGGTCCCAGAGATCAGAGGTAAAGGTTTGGGAGCTGAGCCTAGATGGAGGATGTGAGGGGGTCTTTTGATACCTCTTGGGATTATACTCGCTGGGATGACTGCAGAGTGCCCAGTTCCCGTTCCTGAGAAAGCTGACTGTCTGCAGATGTGGCCTCTTCAACCCATGGGCACCAATACATCCGTTCCTCTGTGAGCTTGACCTCTTAGGCTACATCAAGCAAGCTGAGCTTAGCAGGATGATGCTCCCTCCCTCTCTCTCTCTCTCTCTCTCTCTCTCTCTCTCTCTCTCTCTCTCTCTCACACACACACACACACACACACACACAGGTATGCATGTACTAGCACACACAGACACACACCAAAGCACAGGCATGAGCACAGAAGCTCAAATGTAAGAACACGGACAGCATAATACAGAAAAAAACACAGCACACATGCACAGCAACACACATGCACAAATGCACTACACACACGAGGAATACATGTATTCAGAAGCAAACTTGCACCTGCTGCTGTTTTGCTGCCAGGACTCTGGCTAGTGGTAAGTAGTACAATGACCCATGTGGCCCTTTTACACCATATCCCAAAGCTTTGTTCCAGCTGTGGTGTTTGTAGGACCCTTAGGAGGGTGCAAGGGTAATGCCACCTGACACTCCCTTCCCTCCCAGTCAGTGCCCATCATCTCACACTCCCGGTGGCTGCTGAAGCAGGGCGAGCTGCAGCAGATGTCCGGTCCCAAGACCTCCCGTACCCTGCGGACCAAGAAGCTCTTCAGAGAAATTTACCTCTTCCTCTTCAACGACCTGCTGGTGATCTGCCGGCAGATCCCTGGGTGAGTGCCACTGACGAGCACTGGAGAGGACGGTTTGGTCATGGTACAGGGTAGTGGGGCAGCAGTGAAGCAGTCTTTAGAGTCAGGTTTTCAAAGGTCTGCTCTGCTCTTGCTCAGCTTTGGGCCATGACGAAACCTCCCTGAACCTCAGTTTCCTTCCTGCAAATGTGGAAAGCTGGCACTGTGTCTAACACTGAGCTCAATAAAGTAGTCACTGCCTTGCCACACCCCAGAATGGGAGCTCTTCTAGGGGACTGGCATGCTGGGATGGGCACGGTAAAGAATATCTAGGGCTATATGCTGGCTGTTCTAGCCAGCCAGAAGGTGTCCCTGAGACCAACTGTTTCACCCTGACTTCCTTGCTCCCCAGAGACAAGTACCAGGTATTTGACTCAGCCCCAAGGGGCCTGCTGCGAGTAGAGGAACTGGAAGACCAAGGCCAAACATTGGCTAACGTGTTCATCTTGCGACTGCTGGAAAATGCAGATGACCGGGAGGCCACCTACATGTTGAAGGCATCCTCCCAGTGAGTATCCAGTGCTGTGAGCCACACCCAGTTCCATTCATAGGTCAGTCTTTCCCAGGTAAAACAGGCCTCCACACACATGTGTAGGAGGCTTGTCTCTCAGTACTCAGCACCCCTCCTTCCCATGGGGACCCTGTATAGAGGGCTTTTGCAGGCTCTTCTTGTTGGGGTGTGGATGGCAGGGGTTGGCTGCACGTTCCTCGCTTTGCCTGTGCACAGAAGAGCAAGTCCATCTTGTAAAATGGGATGCTTACAGCAGATATGCCAGTGAGCCGCTATCAGCCTCCTCCCCTTTTTATTCACCCTCTGTGTGACCTCCAGTCCTTCACTCTCCCCATCTGAGCGATCAGAGCAGCTGCTTTACAGCCCCAAGCCCTTGGGGGGTACATAAGACAGTAGGAACTGCTTAGTAGACCACGGAGCCCCAGCTTTCTCTTGGACCTGCCCAGGTGGTCTCATCTCCCTCCTCTGTGCTCAGCTGCCCCTAACCACACCCCACCAGGAATTGCCTCCTGCCCTGCTGAGACCCCAGGCTCTAGTTCACAGGATTGACATAAAATGATGACAGGAAGTGGTGATAACATTCCCAGCTTTGCCACAGCTGAGAGAATTCACTGTAGTACATCTTTGAGAGCTAGCTTTGAGGGCCTCGTGGATGGTGGCTCCTCACACTGACGGGCTTCCAGCCCCTAGCTTAGGAGGAATGTGCATGGGTTCCCTGTGTTGCTAACTGAGCTGTCCTGGAGCCAGGCTCAGAATGTCGCTGACCTGGGGGCCCAAGTGCACGCAATAGGGAGGAGTTTATTGGCTCTGAAGTTGGGGCACTATCTGTCCCCTTCCTATGCAGGAGTGAGATGAAGCGTTGGATGACCTCACTGGCCCCCAACAGGAGGACCAAGTTCGTGTCCTTCACATCCCGGCTACTGGGTGAGTCCTGACTTAGAAAGGGGGCTCTCGGTGGGCTTTGGCTATGACTCACTGGGCCTCAGCTTCAGGTTATTTGACTGCCCGGTACCAACCGGAAGCTCAGTGCCTGTGTATGCTGGCTGCCTCAGCTTCACTCGATTGGATGGCTAAGGAAGAAATGGAAGTCCCTGAGTCTTAAGAGTCAGGTGGCAGAATACTGGACCCAAACCCTAGTGTTCTTTTTGGATTTCCAGTTATCTAAAACTCATAGAAGACCCAAGGGAGCACGAGCCTGGCTTGTGAAGAAAGTTACTGTCCTAGCCTGCTGGCCTGTCCTCACCCCAAGCTGCTCACTGGGTCACACCTGAGAACAAGAGGTTCTTCCTGCCTTCTAGGCTGAGAACCCTATTATAGCTAGCAAATTTTTTCCTCCCTCTCCCCAGAATTCCTGGAGAGTCTAATGAGGCCTCCCTAGGATGTGAGCTCTTCCCTCCCAAAGGGGACCTTTCTCACTGATGTGCTGTCCCAGGTCCTGTTTAAGACTGGACTTAGCCACCTGCTGCTAGCAGCGTTGTCCCCTGCACTGCTGCCTGTCGTCCTTGCTTGTCTGGAAGTGGGGCAGGGTGGAACCTGTGATGGGGACACACCATACCACTTTCCCATCCTGCAGACTGTCCCCAGGTCCAGTGTGTACACCCATACGTGGCCCAACAGCCTGATGAGCTGACGCTGGAACTGGCAGACATCCTGAACATCCTGGAGAAGACGGAGGATGGTGAGGCTCCCAGGGGACCCTGCATCCCGGTCAACCATGCCCCTCGAAAGGGATGAAGGACTATAGCTTGGGTGTAGGACTCGATGGCACAGTTGGCAGGTGGGCAGGCAGAGCCCAGCATCCTTGTTGGTGCTGGCACTACCCAGGACATCCTGCCTGAGCACTGGGCCCAGCATTCTTGGTCGTTCCTCAGACTTTCTTCCATCCTGTGAGCTGCCATGCTCCTTCCCCTTCCAGCAGGCCTGGCAGGTGTTTCTCTGTCTCTCCCCAGCCTTGCCTATGGCCTCAGCCCTCCCCTAGGAGGGAGCTTGACCCTGACCTCAACCTGTTTGGTCACAAGCTTCTGGGGTCACCTGAGACCACCAGGCCATGAATCCTGTTCCTGCCGACCCTGTGGGTGGCTGGCAGGATTAGCTCCAAACAGAGTTTTCCTGTAGCCCCTGCCCAATTTAACCCCAAAGTAACCAATGTAGTAATCCCCACCTTTGTATATGAAATGTTCTTGATCAAGATCCCAGGAGCACATACCTGTAATTCCACCATTTGGGAGGCAGAGGCAGAAAAAAATCCCTGAACTTTCATGAGTGGCCTGGCCACAGGGTGAGAACCGGATGTCATTACAACAGAGACCATCAATATACCTGACAAGAACAAAGACCCCTTCCTATCCCCTCCTTTCTTCTGGGACATGATTGGGAAGCAAAATAATCTCCACAGTATCCCTCTGGGGGTCCCAGAGACCTCCCTGCCCTTTCCCCAGCGTAATCCACTGCCTCACACTCCTCCCAAGGTGGCCCGCAGAAGGCACACCTCTGACCTGGGTAGGGACAGGCTGTTTAGCTACAAGCCTGGCAAAAGACTTCTAGGAGAGAAGAGGCAACAGAGAAAAGGTGAGGGCACTTGGGGACTCAGGGTGTCCTCAAAGTTTATAATGGCCACCCCCACCCCCAGCCAGCAACCACTTGGCCCTCCAAGTGACATTCTGAGAAAATATACCCAATGAGAGGGTGAGCTCACTGTCCAGGTTTGGTAATTCAGTGATCAACTGTCTCCTACACTGGCCCCCTGGATGCCTCTGTTAGGGGTGGCCCTCCAGGTCTCTTCCTGTCCTGGTATAGGGCAGCCTTGGAACCTTCAGAAATAAGCTGCCGCTCATAGGAGAGCCTGAAGCCTGGTTTTTCACATTCCATGTGTTTCCTAGCACATCATAGGAGCAATCTGAGCTTAGGTGGGGTGCCAAGTCACTGCCCTATGGGAAATGCTCAACTCCTGAGTGTGGCTCAGTCCTTGCCTCCCAGACAGAGGAGAAACCTAGCTAAGGAAGACCCAGCCTTGTCTCACCCTGACCCTGCTGCCTCCTTTGCAGGGTGGATCTTTGGCGAGCGCCTGCACGACCAGGAGAGAGGCTGGTTTCCCAGTTCCATGACAGAGGAGATCCTGAACCCCAAGATCCGCTCCCAGAACCTCAAGGAATGTTTCCGAGTACATAAGATGGAGGACCCTCAACGCAGCCAGAATAAGGATCGCAGGAAGTTGGGCAGCCGGAATAGGCAATGAACCCCAGCTTAGGCACCAGCCTGAAGGAGGGGTGTGGGCAGGGGGTGCAGACCCAGCAGAGAACCCCAACAGATACAGAGGATCTTAGGGAGGAAAGGTCAGTGCCTTCCCAGGCAGCAGGAGTGGCTTGGGCCTGCACTGTCCCTACCTACACTGTGGGGGGCACTAGCATCCTGGTCACTCCCTTGCTTACACACTGGTGGCAATGGCTAAGTACTTAAGCAGATTTATAACACCACCTCTCCAGTCTCTCCAAGCTAGAAGAGGGTAGGCATGTTCCGGAGACCTTCCACGCAGGGGTTCCCAGCCCAAGGCAGGCAGGAGGTGACTACTGTCAGGTCCCCTGAACTGCACGTGTCCTTCCCTACTTTGGAAGCCGTAAGAGTCCACCAGGCACAGCAATGGGGCCGCCCCTGCCTGAGGGAGCTTCAGAGCAGTGCTGAAGCTGCCCGCCCCTCCCTGCGCCTCTGCCAGCCTCTCTTGCACGGCCAAGCCCTGCCCTCAGCAGGCCTCCCAGAGCTTGGCTGAGGGTTCATGTCTCTGGCTCCTTGAAGGGCTAGATGTCGCTTGTGTCTCCTGGCCCCTGAAGGAGCCCAGGTGTGTTTTGCAGAATGAATTGGTCACTGCATCCTTTATGGTCATGGTTTTGAGAAAAGCAAATATCATTTTTTTTGGCTGCATTAAAAGAAGCATCCTGTATAAGTAAGGGCTGGAGGCCTATTCTTTATCACCTTGGTTCTGGGTTGGGAGTGGGGAGCCGGTAGGAGAAACCTCTCCCCAAAGGAGGGGCCCTGCAAACACTTCAAAGGGAACAGCTAACATCAGGTCTCAGAGTGAGAATGGATTTGGGCCTCTGCTTATGGAAGGACTCAAGAAAGGGCTCTCTGAGGGAATGGGAGACTCCTGCCACTGTAGAAGTACACACTTACAAGACCACAGGAACCCTCAGGTATCAGTCAGCAGTGGCCATTAGGGGATCTGACCCCAGCCCTGGGACGCGGACTCCCTCCCTGGTCCAGACACTGGCCTCAGATGCTCGCCTGTGCCTTCAGTGGCAGCTGGTCCCCCAGTGGCTGCACCTACCTAGGCATGCACAGCCACCCCTACCCTGTTTCTGTTCCAGAGTGTCTACTCCAGTTCTGTCCCAGGAAAGTGTCCAATGCACTGCAATTCTGCCAGAGAGACTCTCTACTTCAAAACGGGCCTTTTGTTTGTTTAGTCTCTTGAGACTGTATCCCAATATAGCCCAGATTGGCTTTAAAATTCATCGATCCGCCTCAGCCTCCAAAGTACTGGCATTGCGGGCATGTGCCACCACGTCTGACCCAGAACAGGCCTTGAGTTTGAGCCGCTGGACTTTGTAGTGTCTTCCCACCGATCGTGCACAGCTTTTGGTGATCTTGAGACCTCAGAGCCCTGAGCATTCCTGGAAGGAGATGACCCCTTGCCAAGGTGTGACCAGAGGGCTGCAGCTTCTACCCTGGCCACTCCCCTCCCCTCCTCATTCTGTCCCAGAGTGCTCTCCAGCTTCTGGGTCAGATGGAGAAAGAGGAGCAGCCCTAGGGAGAATAAATACGAACCCAGGCCCCAGAAGAGTGTGTGGTTGGAAAAAGGAAAATTCGGAGCCTTGGGAGGAGGGGTGAAGACACAAGGATTGGGGTTCTGAATTAGGAGATGGCCCCTCCTGCCTGAGTCAAGGTTAAAAGCCTTTATTACCCGACCCAATGTCAGTCCTCCACCATTTGCTAGTTGGTCTCAAGGAACAGAATGGACCTGGGTCAAGCTCTCCAGCTCTGCTTCCCTGCCCCATTCTTGCCAGCCTGAAGCACAAGGGGCTAGGAGTTCGGTGGCCCTAAATCCCGCTGCGAGTGGGTCCTTAGAGAGTGGACACCAGGGTTCCCCGCGCCCTGCGTGCACGCGCGCGCGCGCGCGCGCACACACACACACACACACACACACACACACACACACACACACACGGCCACACGTGCACATGTTCCCCGCCTGGAGTTTTCCACCCACGGCTTCAGGCACGCGGCGCGGCCCAGCAACACGCCCCTGTCCGTTCACATGCCGCTACACCTGCACGCAGGCTCGCACACGCGGGGACACCAGGGACGCGGAGAGGACACAGGAGAGCACAGGTTGCAGAGTCGCCGCGGGCGGGCCTGTGCAGCTCTTTATTGGCTTCAAGAAGCAGAAAACTTTCTCAGCGCAACGACCACGAGTGCCAGCACTACGCAGGTGGCCAAAAGGGCGGCGATCACGATGGCCGCAATGGCGCCGGGCCCAAGCGATTCTGTGGAGAACAGAGGAATTTGTCACCTCAGAGCTCTAGCCAAAGCCTGACCCTTCCTGCTGTTCTTCCTTCCTCTCCCACCATCCTCCTCCCTCCCCCATCCTCCTCCCTTCCCTCTCCCTGCGGGACCCACGCCCTACCTCCATCCTGGTCCACCCCTGCAGGAGGGCTGTGGTCCTCTGGTCCTGGGGCAGAGGTGGGGAATGGTGGGCCTGAGACTGCAAATTCCTGGCTGTGGCTGGTGCTCTCCAAAGGACCTTCACCTGATGGCAATTCAATGGGCTCGTTCCACAGGGTGGGATTGGGCACCTGGGGACCCTCTGCTGCAAAGCCAAGGCCAAGTTGTGGGACTCAGGTGGTTTGCTGGCAGGGATGCCGGTTCTCCCCACCAGAACAACTGAGAACTCATGCTTAGTGGTACACCAGCCCCTACATTCCATAGGGTGAGGCACCTGGCTGGGAAATTCACTCCTAAGTTTGAGAGACCACCCACGTGTGACCCAGAACACCCACTGAGCATTAAGGTCACAGGACAGACTGATTGTGGGTAGAGAGACGGGGGCAATTGCAAAATGGGGATTCCTCTGTCCCTCAGGGCAGACACAGCTCAGTCTTCACCTGGGGTAAAAGCTGAGAGTCAATGACTTTTGAGGGTGCCACTACTCAAGGAAAGATGAGGAGATGCCCACCTAAGTAAGCCACAGCCTCAGATCAGGACACCAACCGTGGGCATCTAACAGCCCCTCCCTCAACCCAAGACAAGCACATTGCTGCCTTCAGGAAGGAGGGCCCATGAAGAGAAGGTGGCCAGCAAAAGGAGGTTCTCACACTAAGTCTGTCTCAGTCAGCGCAAGGGTCCCTGAGTGGCCTTTTCACTAAGAGTCCTCTGCTGGGAGTCAGCATGTTTGGGGGGTACCCAAGGGATCCCAGAGGGAAGGAAGGAGATAGGAAACAGGATTACGGGAGTCAAGGGATGTTTCCACCTGCCACAGCCCTCCCTCCCCCTAAGACCCACAACTGTAAAGAACACAGCCTGTGGAGCCCAGACCACCACACTCCTCCCCCAGACAGAAGTTCAAGACCAGGTTGGTGAAAAGCTCGACGATTTCCCCTCAACCTGTCCCCCTGACATCTCAGCTGGTCCCTGCCCATGCCCTGATCTCACCTGGGAAGACAAGTGATCCAGGAACACTCAGTCCCCAAACAGGTCCCTTACACAGGACCAGAGGATCTCATTCTATTAATTCTTGCTGCTTGTGGCATGGGGACCATTTTATCTCTAATTAGACACAAGAGGGCCAAGACTCGGGTTGAGTGGAGAGAGCCACGGCGGGGTGGTCCAGAGCTCTGAGCAGGCTGGTGATGGCCGAGTCATCTGATAGAACTCCAGGAAAGCTGCACCTCTGTTACCAGCCCAGCCACAACCTGCAGGTCCCTGAGAGTCCTTTAAGCTAAGGGTTCCATCTTTGGGTGATTCCCCCCACCACCACTGTGGACAGGCTCAGGACAAGGACTGTTCAGGGTAGACCCAAGGGACTTGTGTATTTCTGCCCATGGTGCCCACCTGGGGCAAACAGAACACACAGCCAAAGCCTGACTCCAGTCAGTCTCAAAATAACCAAGTCCTCAAAACCACCAAGGTCTGGGAATGAGAAGGATCTGTGACCAGGACAAGGGAGGAGTCAGATGTCCTGTCAGAGACTCCTGGTAAGGCTGGTAAGACCATGCCAGGGTACCTGTGTCAGTTTGATGCCACATTCTGGTTAGGAAAGAGCGTGTCTTTGTTCTTAACTGAACAACTCAGGATGAATGATGTCAACAACTTTGGACTGCTTCTGCATCTGGGGTCAAGGAGCAGCGTGGCAGATGTTGGTAACTGGTAACTAGATAAAGGAGCAGCATGGCAGATGTTGGTAACTGGTAACTAGGTAAAGGAGCAGCATGGCAGATGTTGGTACCTGGTAACTAGATAAAGGAGCAGCATGGCAGATGTTGGTACCTGGTAACTAGATAAAGGAGCAGCGTGGCAGATGTTGGTAACTGTAACTAGGTCAAGGA
>JAQHUG010000161.1:646840-666445 GCA_028555095.1 Dicrostonyx torquatus
AACTGGTAACTAGGTCAAGGAGCAGTGTGGCAGATGTTGGTAACTGGTAACTAGGTAAAGGAGCAGCATGGCAGATGTTGGTAACTGGTAACTAGGTAAAGGAGCAGCATGGCAGATGTTGGTAACTGGTAACTAGGTCAAGGAGCAGCGTGGCAGATGTTGGTAACTGGTAACTAGATCAAGGAGCAGCGTGGCAGATGTTGGTAACTGGTAACTAGATCAAGGAGCAGCGTGGCAGATGTTGGTGACTGTAGCTAGGTCAAGGAGAAGCCTGGCAGATGTTAGTAACTGTAACTAGATCAAGGAGCAGTGTGGCAGATGTTGGTAACTGGTAAAGGCTGTGTTGGGGTTCCGTAGATAATTTTACAACTTTTTTGGGGGGAAGGTAAAATTGGAATTTTTTTACTATAAGATTTTGGCAGACCCCAGACCTCTCACAAACCTGGGCCAAACTTGAGACTCAACTTGGAGGCAAGGAGTACTGTCATGTGTCCCAGGGCTTCCACAGAAAAGACCGGCGAAAGGCCTCCAAAGATTGTTTCCCTCTCATACAGTTCAGGTCTGGCTCCCAGGCCAGCCCCCGACTAACCATGAAGAACCCTCTGTGAAGAGGGCAAAGTGACCTGGTCAGTGTTTACAGCCTGAAAGCCCTCTTGAAAGGCCTCACGCAGTCTAGTCTCAGTCTCCCAGGGCTGAACAGAGAAAAGTCCTGAGCATACCTGCCCTACGGCAAGCCCTGAGGTCTGGGCCATGTAGACTGCCAGTCTGCCCTGAGACTCCTCAGGACACATCCCAAACAGCCAAGCAGGCCTCTCCCTATCCCATCTCTCCTGGCCAAAGCTCGCCTCCAATGCCAGGAAAGCCGCCCAAGGATTGTTTCAACCAGGCCAAGTTTGCCTAAGCGGTGCCTGTTCCCTGGCCAGGGACTGTGCTTGCCCCAACCCACCAAAGAAGGAGATGCTTCTGTGGGCCACAGCCCAGGCCTTATCTTGTTTTCCTACACACTCGATGTTCCCCAGACTTGGAACAAACAGTAAGGAAGAGCAACAAGCTGGCTCCCTCCAAGTCCTCCGGGTCAGTGTGCCAGCAAGAGAGGGGCAATGGTGAGAAGAAGGGGGGGCAGTCCTGGACCCCAGGAGCAGGATGTGGAGGGAGCAGACTGAGTGACAGCAAGTGAGGATAAGGAAGGGAGACATGGCAGGAGACTCCTGAGAAGGGTCTGTCCACCTTGGCTACAAGAAGACCTACCATAGAAGGATGAGCAATGCCGCAGGACTGTCTGTTCTGGCAGAGGGGGCAAGGTGTCAATGCCACAAGCTTGAACACCTCAGGCTGTCCCCTGGCCCCGCCATCCCAAGATGCTCTACCTTTCGGTAAATAAGTTTGTTCAACGGTTAGTCTGACCACAGGCCCTGAGGCCAGGCGCCCGTGCTCACAGACGGCCTTTGTGCAGCCATGAAGAGCCTTTTCATCCTCACTCTGGCCTCCTGCCCGCTCAACCTGGCCTGCTCCTCTAGTTTAGTGGCTATAGCCACTGGTTGAGGCAGGGAGGGTGGCAGGCTGGCCTGGGCCTCAACCCCAAGACTACGCCATCTTCTCTTTCCTGTCCAGGAGAGAGAGATGAGTTGTGGACCCTGTACATTACCTGCTCAGACCTGTGGGTCTAGGGCTTCTATCTCCCTGCTACCAGAACAGTCAGAACCCCAAGACTCAATTGGCGTTCTCATGCTTGCCGTGGGCCTGCCTGTTCTTGGAGGTGGGCACCCGTGGAAGGAAGAGGGAGGTGAGGTCAGGTGAGGTCCTGACTATTCCCAAAGTTTCTGTGGGAGCAGAAAGCCCACTTACCAAAGTTATATTTGCACAGCACAACCAGGGCTCTGGCTAGAAGTTTGAGCTGGAAGAGGCAGCGGGAACCTGGGCAGGAGCCACTAGGAAGGCCTGAGCTGCAGGGCTCTGCCAAGCAACTGCCTCACTGTGGCAGGAAGCTGCATGAGTCTCAGCCCTGGGTCCGAGGTGATGGAAAATGCTTCCCACCACTGTAAGTCACATCTCCCAACATCAGGGGTACCTCAGGCTACATCCCTCGGCACTGATCCCACACCCCAAAAAGCTAGGTGTGTCCTAATCGGTAAGAAGAGATGCCTCTCCCTAAGATCCCTTTGGGTTTAGCTGAGGGCCTGGGAACCCTGCTCAAACTCTGAAGACAGATTGTTGACTGGGCGCTTGGCCACCCTGAGAGTCCTGTACATCAGACCTGGTGAGGGAGGCAGTGTAATGAGTGTCACACCCTGTAGATGGGAAAAGGGCCAGGAGAGGTATGAGACTTAAGTCCTTAAGCTGCTTCCTAGGGTGTGGAGGAGGAGAGAAAGGCCCACAGACCACCACCACAGACACCTCCTGGAGTGGGAGTGGGAGTTCCCAGGCCCTGCTTTCACAATAGAGGTGACTGCTCTCTTTTGGAGATCCGCAAACACCCCTGAAGTTCAGACTGCAATGTTGTGAGACAGTTGGGGAACCCAGAGGCAGGCTGCCCTTTCGCCCACTACTGAACCATTGCGGAAAATTTATTCCCATGCAGAGCAAAGCCTACCTGTGCCTGTGTCCCTGCTCTGAAGGTGACCTGGAATGGCGCCTGCCAATGCAGCGTCTCTCGTCAGACCCCCGATGCAGCCATCTGGGTCTCCATACAGTGCCCTCACTGTGTGCTGCAAAGGACTCTGAGAGCTATTTACCTCTATGGGAACAGAACCTAGGTTGTAAGCCAGCATGGAAGGGTTTGCAGGTTTTAAAGGAATTCCAAGTTGCTGGGTTTTCTGCTCAGCATCCAGGGCTCTGGCCTCTTAGCCCTTTGTCTGATGAGCCCTCCTGCCTCCCAGATCCAGAAACTTCCAGCTGTCTTAGTGACAAAATACCCCCCCAGAACTCCAGACAACCAAATGTCCTCGACTCCGATACCCTGGTCGCCCTCCTAAGTCAATGTCACCCATCCCGGCTGCTAACAGTTCCCTGACACATCATCTTACTCCGCTTATACCAGTCAGCATTGTGGGAGCCCCCCTCACCCCCAGAATCACATCTGGGCATCCTGCCTCCTGTAGATACTGCAGAATTTATCCTCACTGGTAATGGCTGGCCCTGAGAAGTTGGTGGCAGCAGAGCCAATGGCCTGCACCCCTTACCTGTGAGCACGGCAGGGGCTAGGACCCCAGAGATGAGCAGCAGCGCCATGTGCAGGGTCAGACAAGATGCCATCCTGGCAGTGAGTGAGCAGTGTGTGGGCCACTGAGGACTAAGCGGCTGGGCTCGGGAAGCGGGGAAAGGAGCTTCAAAGAGCTGGGGAGGGTTTTCATCAATGCAAACTCTGTCCTCCTGGGACAGCGTGCCCGCCCCCCACACATGCAAGCACACGCACGCATGCACACACACACAAACACACACACACACACACACACACACAGAAAGAGAGAGAGAGAGAAGGAGGTAGAGAGAGAGAGGGAGAGAGAGAGGGAGAAAGCTCAGCAGACCTGCAGTCCTGAACGAGCAAACAGCCCCACCCTGGGAAGAAACGGAGAAAATTGTTTTTTATTTCTCTTTACCTCTCTAGTTCTCTCTTCTTCCTTTCCTCTGTCTCTACCCCATCCCCTTTCTTTCTCTTCTGTCTAACACACACACACACACACACACACACACACACACACACACACACACGCATGTATCTCCGGGTCACTGGAAGTATGAACTATCCAGGTTTCCAAGACAGAAACCTCACCCAGGGACCATGAGCACGACCACTGCCTTGGGGGCCTCTGTGCCCAGGGCTCTTGAGTGGCCCAGCAGCCTGCATGGGAGACTCAGCTCGGTCGCCTCCCGGCTTGGGAGAACTTGTTAAAGCTCTGTCAGGAAGCTGCCGAGCCTCCACTCATGACCAAGCACACTGGCCTCCATGGCCTCTGCCCACCACGGAAGTCTCCACAAAAGTCTCTTTCCCCTGTGCCCACTTCCAAGTCCCCACGGCCCTGCTAATTCTACTTCATACTTCTTCAAACAAAAAGGCAGATTAAGGACTTCCACTAGCTAGGCTTCCCTCTGTTCCCCTGCTCCCTCACTGTGTTCCAGCTCCGTGACACTAGACTGGATACTGCCGGAGGGCCTTTGTGCTCATGCTCTTTGGCCAGAAGGTAGCACCGACACTTCTCAGTCTGCACCTCATTTCTCTCAGGTCTCGTCTTGGTCAGCCCGTGTCCTTTCATCGTATCTCTTTGAATTTCTTCGTAGCACTTCAATTTTTATGAATTTTCATGTTCCTCCTCCTTTTGTGTCCATTTTCTGGGAAAAGGCATTCATACTAGGTGTGTCAGTCAACCATTTGTCACCGTGACCAAACACCCGAGGAAGCGGTTGAGAGGGAGCACAGGCTTACATCACATCGGCGCGTGGTGTCTGGGGTTATGGTCCTGGTCGGCTTGCCCCATTGCTGTGAGCCTACGAAGAAGTAGTAACAGGGACAGAGGAGGCTGCTGCTCTCATAGCAGAGGACAAAAGAGGGTCTAGGGACAAGATAGCCTTCGGAAGGCATCCTCTGAGGCCTGCTTCTTCCAACCAGGTTGTGTTTCCTTCAGCTGTGAATTCATCAATGGATCAACTCAATTGATGAAGTTGCCATTCTCATAACCCAGTCACCTCTCAATAGTGCCACCAGCTGGGAGCTAAGTCTTCAACACATGAGTCCTTTAAGGTGACACTTCATATCCAAATGATAAAAGATGTGCATATAAATATCAATAAAGAAAGAAAAAATGAGGGAAAAAAAGATGTGCATAAATCTTGTTTACAGGTTGAGGAGCTTTTGCATGATGTAGACGTGTATAAAATCTCTCTCAACCAAAACCATACCAACAGGGTTCTCTGAGCCCCTCCCAGCCAGTACCCTAGCGATTCACTTCATACATGAAGTTTCTCTGCGGTGTCATTCAGCCACCCTGCTGAGAGAGCACTGGTGTAAGTGTGTGTCACCGTGCACATCCATAGTGATCTGGGCTGTTACATCCTCCTGTGTGGATGTCAGGATCTCTTGGTTACGGGTCTGAAGATGAACCGTCTGGGTCCGAATGCAGGCAGCGTGCTCTGGTTCGCACTCTCTGCAACAGTCTGAGTTTCCTCAAGGATACCCGACTGTTGCCAGACTTTAAAAATTCTTTTTGTATGCATATGTGGTATATGTGCATGTTCACATGTATTTGGGCACACATGCTCTTGTGCTCATGCATGTGAAAGTCAGAGGTCGCACTGAACCCCAAGCTTGCTGATCAAACTGCTTCAGTTCAGCTTGCTCCAGGGGTGCCCTCTGCCCCCCAAGTTCTGGAATTACAGCCAAGATATCCTGCTCACCCTGGCTTTCATGTGGGTGCTGGGGATCCAACTCTGGTATTCATGCTGGGTGGCAAGCACTTTATCCACTATGCCACCCCCCCAGTTTTGACATTTTATTAGTACTCACCTAGGTAATTATGTTATTTACCTCCCATGATGAGTAAATTAGCGATGTCTACTTGGACTTGGTTGTTTTGTCTTTTTGCTTATTATTTCTGTATGTAATACTTATAAAAAGTTATTTTTAGGGTGCTTTTGTACCTTCAGATAAAAATCCTTTGTCATATATATGGGACAGTTCTTTCAGATGAAGTGTACACTGGCTCCCCCAAACCCACCATTTCTTTCCCCAAGACTATAAGCCCCAGCTTGTTTTTGTAAAAGAATTTCATTAAACTTTATGTGCATGAGTGTGTTTTGCCTGCATGTATGTCTGTGCACCCCATGCAAGCCTGCTGTTCAGGGTGGCCAGAAAAGAGCATCAGATCCCCGGAACTGGAGTTACAGATTACTGTGAACCACCAAGTAGGTATCAGGAACTGAATCCTGGTCCTCTGGAAGAGCATTAGTGTTCATTAACACTAAGCCACACTTCCAGCTTCATTGGGAACTGATTTTATTCCCTAGTGACTCCCAGAGACCAGCCAGTGCCATGCTTCATCCAGCAGGAACTTGGCATGTGGATGTGAACTTTCTGTCAAGTTCATCCGTGGGAAAGCCGCTCTGGTGGGAAATGGGGGTGGGAGCAATGGCTCTGCTTCAGATTTCTGACAGCATATTGTGTGACAACAGTGATGGTGGTGGCTGTATGTACAGCCACAGGAGGCAGATGTCAGGTTCCCAGATCCCTGCTGGATAGTTGTGACACCAGGGGCCATGGTGTTACTCTTCTCAGTGCTGTGGTAAAATGCCTAAAAGAAGCAGTTTCCAGGAAGGGAAGTTTTCTTTTAGCTCACAATTTGAGGGGATACAGTCCATCATGGAGAAAGTCATGGTGGCAGACAGTTCATGTGCCTAGATGCTGCTTGCTTGCATCTAGATCAGAAGCAGAGACAGGACAGGAAACAGGATTGGGCTACATACCACAAGCCCACCTCCCCTGAAACAGACCTTAAATGTCAATATAGCATACTTCTAGCTGAACCTTTTCTGCTTGGGATACCTAAAGACTCTAACCAAATTAGGTATCTGGGACTGACCCAGGAAAGAGACACCCAGAGGTCTATTTTTGGCTGGATTTGCTTGTCCTTTGACCTCAAGTGCAGTGAAGACCTCATTGCCAGTGGAAGTGAGATACTGGTGGCATGGCATATCATATGTAGACTTGTAGTTCATTTATTATAAAGTGCTATTGAAGGTAAGATTGAGAGAGAGAGAAGTTGAGACAAGATTTTGCTATATAGAAAAGGCTTGCCTAAAACTCATGGCAATCCTCCTGCCTCATCCAAGTGCTGGGATTACAGACATGAGCCACTACACTCACTGAAGACAATTTAAAAGCCAACTGTATACAGACATTTATGGTGGCATGATCAGAAGGACAATGCCATGAACTGAATGCTCACAGAAAGTGATAAACTCAGGACTTACTTTCAAGGCCAAGCAGAGAACTAGAGAGTTGATACAAGAATCGTTTATTTCTCATAGTTTTCTTGATTGCAAACCAGGCCCAAAATCTAGTTGGGCATATTACAGAATGGTCAAATTGGATTACAGCATTGTCAATTCTCATAGGTGACCAGCCTTTAAACCACAGAGACCTTGAGAGTTAAGTGGGGATACTAGGGCACATCAGGCAAATCTAAGAGTGTCCCTACCAAGTGTGCAGGCCTCCCTGGCAATGGTAGCAACCTATTCTTGTTTACACTACCACCTCATCTGCTAAATTCCCTCTCAAGAGGATGCCTGTTCTCAAGATCCGCCCTGGTAACTCATTCTCTCCCTGTCCACATGAGCCAGACGCCAGCATTCCCAGAGGACAAGCCCGGAGCCTGACTAAGAAAGAGTCAAGGGCAAACCTCTACTATTAATGTACACTAGCGACAAAAGCATAAGTACTTTTCAGGAAGTTTGCTGCTTTTATTACTGATACCTGGAGAAGGTATCAGAGTTCTCAGATGGTAGAGTGGACAGGATGTGGGTAGGACTAGGGTCAGTAACATGGATTGATGGGGTGCTTAGGGAAATTCAGAAGCCAGGGCACCAATAGCTGCCCCAACAGTCTCGTGGGTTGAATGGCCAAACTCATTCTAGGCCAGATGCATTGAAAGCGAGAAGACAATACCACAGACTTAGCAAAGCAGTGTGTGAGGGATAATGTTGTCACTGAGACAGGATGCAGTCAGTAGACAAGCCTGAGAGCATGTCTGTAGGGAGCCAGAGTAACTGAAGGATGAAGATCTACCTTGCCAGATAAAAACAAAGGAGAGGGAGGAGTGTTGTCAGTCATCTCTCCCTGCTTCCTGACTCTAGAGGCAATGTGACAAGCCACCTTGAGAACATGCTGTCTTCCTGGCCATGGCGAGTTTGAACGGTGAGCAAAATAAAGTCCTTTCTCCCTTAAGTTGGTTCTGCCACAGAATTTCATCACAGCAGAAGTGAATCAGTTCTGGGAAATGGGGCTATCACTCTGAGAAACTTGACTGTGTAGGTCTTCATCCTTTGGAACTGGCTTGCAGGACTATTGAGCATTTAGGACTTAGGGTTTGAAGAGCCCTCAAATGCTGTAAGCATTTAATGGCCTGTTAGATATGCTTACAAATCTGTGTGAGTGCTGGAAGGAAAACCGACCAAGCTCCCTGTTTATTCTGGTCTCACTCCATTTGGTCAGAAGCAAGAGCCCATGGAGCTTGTTGATCAAGCTGAATTTGGACCCTCGGGGCCTCCCGTTTTCATCTGATTTTGGGTGGTTTGTGGGGAAGGCAAATGGGTCAAGTGTCCTATCTTTCAGTGACGCTGAGCTGGACTCCATTCCAGAGCATGACTGCTACTGTGATACTTCTCAAAGTCAACTTGCCTCTGCACTGAGTCACCTAGATGGCATCCCCATACTACAGTCCAATAGCAGTGCACATCCATCACTGTCCCCAAGAGTCCTGCCCTGCTAAGGTGGACATCTAGACACTAACACCTTCAATATCTAGTGATCTGTGTCTACATTCCAAACTGGCCCCCTCAGTTATTTAAGACAACCCTCTGGAGATGTCTGGGCCAGTAAGATTTTGATTAACTGAGTATCATGAGAAATTGACTCACCTTCTCTCATGGTAACACCTGCTGCTGAGTCCCAGATGGTCACATCCATGAAGGTGTGGCTAACCAGGATAAGACAAAAGCAAAACAGTCACTGGGACTAGGAAACTGCCTCCTGGGGCTGCTCCAGCAGCTGAACTGCTTTAGCTGAGTCTAGACCCACACTTGCCCTCCACGGTAGAAGCCAACACACACTCACCTCCTCATCCTACCTTTACAATGGAGCTGCCACATATCACTAGCCTGTGGATTAGAAAGGGACCCTCTGCTAGGCAGAAGCAATAATTGTTCTCCTCTGAGATAGGCTCTATACCTCCCTGAACAGGCTAAAGTCACTCATTCATTTTCACAACTCTCCTCAACCTCCCACCTACAACTGCTACTTGCTTTGGAGTTATTTCTGTACGTACAGTGATACACCACTTAATAGGATATCATTTGAAATATTCATCACTGGACAACTTTATCACTGGACAAGTACCAGAGAGTATACAATATGATGGCTACTACATCACTCGGCTGTTTGATCTTACGGGACTACAGTCCTTTGAAGACCAAAGCATTGTCAGGGAGGAAGAGTCTATTGACCTCAAGTTGCAAAGTTGTCTTTCACAGGGGCACAGATTATCAATTACAAACTATGGCATATCATTTGGGAGCAACTGAGGAGATATAATTGACTCTTCAGCAATAATGAAATTAGAGGTACTGACACTTGTTTCCCCAAAACATAATTACTAATAGCCTGCTGTAATGTGAAGCTGAACTGGCAAAAATTCAGTAGCCTATTTTTATGTGTATTATAGCTAGTAGAAAAATCAAGAGGACCGTGAGAGATCATTTTACTGGTATCTGCAACTGACTAGAGAGGTAACTGTCCCATAAGGATGACTTGTGTCACACAGTATCCTTTTCCCCTCTTCAAGACAGGGTTTCTTTCCATAGTCTTGGCTGTCCTGCAACTCACTCTGTAGACCAGGTTGGCCTCAAACAGATATCTGCCTGCCTCTGCCTCCCGAGTGCCCAGCCACATAGTGCTTCTAATGGACGTTCCCGGCACTTTAGCTTGTTATAAGCAATGTGAAGTGGCTACCACATTGGCACCTTTCATGAATTTATACCCCAAACATTGGGTGCCAAATGTAGCATGAATAATAAAAACTCAGAGATAGATATTGGGGCTCAAGCTGAAGACCAGAAAAGCAAAACAGCCAACCACGAGACCTTTTACCTCTACCAAATCTTCAGGCCGAAAGGGCGAGATCCTGTCTCTATGAATCCATAGCCTCCACACTTCAATGAGTTCCTGTTTCTTCCCCTTTATATTCCTCTCTCTGCTCAGCCATATAACTCCTGTTCCCACTTCCCTCGTACTAGGATTAAAGCCTTGTAATCTCAAATGCTGGGATCACCTTTGTGAGCTCTTTCTCTTTTAGACAAATTCAATCTTGTGTAGCCCAAGGTGGCACTGAACTCACAGATATCCATCTGTCTCAGTTTCCCGAGTCCTGAGATTAAAGGTGTTTGCCACCGCTCCCTGGCCTGTGTGGCTAACTAGTATGGCTGCTTTGTGCTCTGATCTTCAGTAAAGTTTTATTAAACACAAATATATCACTATATGGATCTCTCCCTACCAGTTGTGAGGCTTGCAGGGATTTTCTTGACAGGACCAGTTCTGTTTCAAGTTTCCCAGATGACCCTACCCCACAAACAATCTGACAGGTGAGGACACTGAGCTCTAGAGACAAGAATGGTTAATGAAGCTAATGCTGACATGCAGCCTTCTGGAAGCCGTGCCACACTGTCTTGGAGATAGACTTCCCGGCAGAAAAAACTATGGTTTCACTGACAAACTCATGGCTGAAATTCCCATTGAACAGGCTTTAGGCTTTCTTCATAACTTAACATTACAAAAAGCTGTATCTGATCACCATTCCTAGGGAAACAAACATCTGAACATGAGTATTACATATCTGGCTAAAGGGTCTCTGACAGTAACCCAGGATTCCAAGCAAGTACTGCAGTCTCAGAGACAAGACAGGAAGAAATGGTTAATAAGAGGTTAATACTAAAACACAGCCTTCTGGAAGCCATGCTACATTTCCCTGCATCAACTTACAGACATCTAAAATAGTGGTTACCCCTTATTTGAGATGCTGTAACTATGTACCCAAGTCTGTCAATTGTAAACTGGCCTGCAGATCATGTTAGTTTTCTCAACTTGATACAAGCCTGAGTCATTTGAAAAGATAAAATGAGATTGAGAAAATGATTCCATCAGACTGGCCTGGAGGCACGTCTATACATGGTATGTGTTGTTTATGTGTATGCATTAGTCACACCATACATAAATAAAAAGGTTGCACTAAAAATTTAGAGGATGGCAAGATACCTCAGCTGCAAGCCTTGAGGACTAGAGTATCTGACTTCCACACACGTACAGTGGCAGACACATGTGCACACAAATCCATTGGTTTTAAAAATTGAAAGACAGAGCCTCATGATCCAGAAACTTAAAGCACAAACCCCCACCCCAATATAACATGAAAACAGTCCTTGATGAAACAGATAAACTCACTTTATGCTAGTCTCTCCCAAAATGACTATATAATCTTTGGCAATGTGGCCTTGCCACTCTTTCAATCAAAGTGGGTGGGACAGAGGCCATGCTCTTGCCCCTGGAATCCAATACTATATCACAGCAGGCAACCCAACTGGATGGAGACCTATCCTCACCTGCCAAGTAAACTCTCCCACACTAAAGCCAATGTTAACAGCTTCTGCAACTATAAGCTGAGGTTTAACCTGCTGCCACCAACTGACAGTTACTTGAGAGCCAATCCAGAAATGTCTACCGCATTAAGATGTCATAAAGCAAGCAGCCCCAACTGACATCTGAAGTATTGAGACTACGTAATTACGCCTTCCCTAATTCACAACCAAATAATTACAACTCTCCACCAGCATAATGAGGTACCTGTTACAAGACAATTTGTTGACATTTTTCTACAGAGAAACAGTGACCAGAACAGGACCTACCTTGAGGACATTCTCTATCAAACTGGTTTGCTTTAAACACATGCACACACACAAAACCAAAAAACATTATACAAAACACATACTGCTGGTTCTCAGCACTGTCACGTTAAACTCATCTAGGATGGAAAATATTCAGGGAAAAGTAACACCAGTAATGAATATACACCTTTTGAGCCATTGTTTTCTTACATAACATTTAGATGAACTGAGGCATTTCAAGTCACCTAGAGGTGATTTAAAAGTATAGTGGAAGATGTATTAGATTATATGCAATAGTATAACTCTCTGAATTTGAGATTCTGTTATATGCAAAGGTTCTCACCCAGTCCTCTAAATTTCTAAAGGACTTTAAAACTTAGTAAGGGGCTGGATGTGTCGCCCAGAGGTAGAATGTAAGCTTTTAACATACACCATGCCCGGAGTTCCATTCCTAGTACCTTCCTTTACTGCACAACCCCCACCTGAAAACCCCTGAAGGAATAACAAAGAAAATAATTTTATATTAGTTGAGTGGTAATTGTAAGTAAGAGCGAGGAAAGAGAATATGAAAAAGCATGATCAAAAGATGAAAAAAATGTCTCCAGAAGAGTGGTATTCTCTACTAACTGGGAAGCCAACGGAGAGTAAATGGACTGTCCATGACTGAAATGGCTTCGTTCTAATATGTCCACCCGACTCCCAATTTGATTTTAGATTTCTTTTTATCTTACTGGAACAAAAGGCAAGAGTTTGACTTAGAAGAGTTGGATAAGTTCAGGGAAGGACATTTTGAGGGTCTGTGGTTCAAAGGCAGCCTCCAGTCTACAGCTCAGCACAAAGGAAGACTTAGCACACTCATCTGGTAAACACACACCCAGTCAGTGGTCCATCCCTGGCAGAGGGCCCAAGCTGCCTTCTCATTGCCAGTGCCTTGGTCTATGCCACCAAGAGCAAGAGCTTCAGACCAAGCTCAGCCTCAAGAGAGGTGAGTACAAGAGACCACAACCACATTTTATTTAAGTTCTTTTTTATTTTCCTCCACACTGGCAAAAGTTCCGAGGGAGCTTAAAGTTTTGTAAACATTTTAACTATCCCTCTTCCCCACCCCCCCATTTTGAATTTACAAAGCAAAGGAGAATAGGAGTCTTCTTTTTAATGGTCCCCCATCTCCTTATGCTATTTGATCCAAAAACTATTTACAAGTTTGTAGCAGTCTCTGTATAGTTATTGTACACGTTTAGGAGGGAGAGAGGCAAGAAGGGATAGGGAGAATGATGATCCAAAATCATAAAAATAGAAACCAAATATAATCCTCCAAAACCAAACTGCTCTCAGAGCAACTCCAGCCTTCTCCAGGCACTGATGATGAAAGGGTAGGTGCTTCCCCTATAAGCTGCCCACCACAGCATCTCTTGCACAGGCACAGCAGGCCCACATCTCCCACGAGGTATGACTGACCATCCCAGGTGATGTTCTACAGGCGTTTGGTGCAGGCAGTCAGTTTGCTTATAAATAGAGCTTGAGTACATTTCTACTTGACATGAATAGGTAGGAGCAGATCTCTTGCTCCATTCTTGCCCATGCCCTCCATCCCAATGCATCCTCCTGCATTGTGGTTTCCATGGATGAAGATCTTAAAGATGGTCAGGTTTGTACATTCTCTTCTTAGAAAAGGCAAACAACTTGCCATCCCAGAACCTTTCGGGGCCATGACAAAACACACATGGTGCTCTGAGTAACAGGTGAAATTCCCAGCTTTTATCAGAAGCCAAAAGTTTATCGCTATCCAAGTTGAAATTACATAAATTCATACATATGGTAAAGGTGCCTCTTAAACGAGACAAATTTTCACAGAAGGGCCCAAAATAAACTGGTCCTAGTCTTTTGAAGTAAAAATATTTATGGGGGGTGGGAGGGATCAGTTTTTATATGAAAAGAAAATTAGAAGTCCCTGTCCCAGGCCATAGGATTTCCTTCGTCCAGTAAGGTTGGAGTATGTCAGGGAAGAGCACAGCTTGCTTGGAAAGTCACTATCTAATGAAGAAAACATAAATCCTTTCTCTGGAAAGATATTCAGAAAGAACGAGTAAGGGGTGTGCAACATCAAACAAGCCAGTCTACAAACCACCCCTGCAGGGCCTCTGATGCAATCCTGAAGTTAGCAATGGCCATGCAACCTCTAGGCAGAGTTCTGCCTGGCTCTGGCAAAAGTGAAGTCACCGTCCAGGGGAGCATTTGCTGCTGGCCAATGTCTATTAACCATTAACTCTCTTCACAACCACAATAGTTAAGACCTTTTGCCTGTATTGGGGGCAGGGTAGAGAGGTGGGGAGAGAAAACAAAACAAAAAAAGTGACAAGAGAAAGTAACCTGCTATTGGCAGATTCCAACACACTTCCAGGAGACAGCAGATGAAACCAATGCATAGTGAATGTGTGCTGTGCTGCCAATATCAGCCCTGCTGGGGAGCAATCCCAACTGCCACCCCCAAGACAAAGGGTCTGGTCCACTCAGATACAGTCTGAGATGCTCACCAACAGTGACTTAAAATAATCTTGGACACAAGGGGTTAGGAAAAAAAAAAAAAAAGCCTGAGATGATTGGTTCTGTGATTTGTTGCAGAGTGACAGAAAGCAAATGGTGAATGCATGTTGTGTCCAACGAGGAAAATCCATGGTCACTAGGCAGGAGGGAGGGCTGGCACAGCGGCAGGTACTCAGTAGTCATCTAGAGTCTCAATCTCACCCATGTTGAGTCGCTCTGATGACGCATTGACTGAAAACCCTATGAGAAAAAGTAAGTTTATGAGTAACTGTTCTGCCATGTGGCTCAACATCAAGCAGCTGGCTGGAATTTAAGTCTCTTATACTTAAGATTTATACTAAACAGGGCACTGAGGGAAGACAGAAGAAAGGAAGGCAAGCAAGTAGACCTATGCAGAATGAGGTCTCTGATCAGACTGGAATGGAAGCAGCCTAGGAGAAGTATCACTGACATGGTTCACAAACACTGCAATGCTAGACCTAATGCTAGTGGTCACATGAAGGAACTTTTCCAAGAAAATCCATAATCACAAGTTGATACAAAGTTTAATGAACAGGCCTCTTGGGAGTGAATGACTCCCAGAAAGTTTTCCAGTTCCTCTGCCCTAGATGAATCCTCAACTGTTTCAGCTGCTGTGTGAAAACCAAAAGCAAACAGGCGACGCCCTCCACTCCAACAAGGTTGTTGGTATTGGGTGGCTTTTCACACCTTCAGTTTTGTACTTCAGTGGTCAAATTTTCAAGTAAGTACACATTTGAAATGTTCCAATAACAAACAAAAATGCCTTACATAATAAAATAGCTTAATTAACAGACACAAAAATAAGATTTGAAAAAAAGACAAGCATGTTTACTAACCAAGAAGGCTGTGGGACAAGCTGCTGTCTGACAAAGCTGAACACAGGAAGAGGCAAGGACGTAAAACTCATCCAAAGTCCCAACCAGCAACTGTGTACCCATAACTCGCCTGCAAAAGCTTTTTTCCCTTGGAAATACTGAAAGGCTTAGTGTTTGTATCTTTGAGATGAAGGTTTTATTTGGTAAGTCTAAAAAACCTAAAGACCAATAGCCTATGATCTATTATCTCTATTCTGAAGCAGGTTTATCTGATTTCATGTCATGAACAAATGAAATGAGGTAGAAACAGAGTTGCATGAAACAGGAGAAGAAATGTAATTTTAAAATCAACTAATTTCAATCAAGACAGGAAAAGAAACCTGTGGAAAAAGATAATTTGATGTTATAATGTCCTGATTACCAGGCGAGGCTTTTAGAAGACATGATCTAACTTAACTGATTTAAAAGCTCAAATATAAACTCAGCCTCCCAACTTCACAAACACAACAGACTTGTGCATGCCATGAAAGGCAAGGCAACAGAAAGGGGAATTTGTCTACTCTGCAGCTCCTCAGACCACTTTCTACGAGGTGTAGAACACTCCCTTGCATTGTTTTTTAATGACATTCTCTGTAGGAAAGGGAAGACTGACTGGGAGGACACTGCAGGGTATATTATCACCCCCAAATGGTTTACACTGGCCACTTGGAAACCCTTAAAATTAGTATGATCAGAGTAGAATGAAGAGCACCTGGAAGTGAAATGAGGCTGGGGCTCCCTCTGTTGGTCTGCATGAACGTTCCCTTTTCAATCTACTCTTAATAAATACTTACAAATCCAGTTGAAAACCTATTTTTCTAGTATGTGCATGGAAAAAAATTTCCTGGTCTCTAACAGGGAATATACACATTGAAAAGTAATGCATGAAAATGAATAAACAGGAATTCCCAGAAAGAGGCTTAAAGTAGGCAGAGATTTTCACATGAAAAGCTCATTTGCCCAAGTGAGGCCCCTCAGCACTTCTCAGTCTTTGTCCTTCAGTGCTGGTTTCCTCCCTTCAGGACAATGGAGCCTTAAGTCATTAAGACCTTAAGCTCCATGACCATACTGAGGGATATCTTCTGGAGTCTATGGGAGAAGACCAAGAGCATACTGCATAGAACAAACATGAACAGCTGGACCAACGTGGGTCACGTCTGTAGAGCAACCTCACATACCTGTAAGCTAAATACCAAGGACTTCTTCTTAGAGCTATTTAGAGAACTGTTCAGAGTCAGGTGGTGGCGCACACCTTTAATCCTAGCACTCAGGAGGCAGAGGCAGGCGGATCTCTGGGAGTTCAAGGCCAAAGTGATCTACAAGAGCTAGTTCCAGGACATCTAGGACTGTAACACAGAAAACCCTGTCTCGAAAAACCAAAAGAAAAACAAAAACAAAGAAAAGGGGGGGTAAAAAAACTGTTTACCTAGTTCTGTCAGAATTTTATACTTTTCAACCCATGTTTAATATTAACACTCTAAAGGACTCTATGACAGCCAAGTAAATTAACTTCATATTCAAAACTAGAAAATAATTTTATTTTCATCACTACTTGTGGGTTGTTAGGCCAATTTAAGAAACATAGCAACTTAAATTCATTATTTATAAAATACCATTCCTTCCTATCAGTCTTTTAAACCTAATTTAGGAGCCTGCCGTTCTAGGAAGCTGTTGTGTGTGAGGACAACAGTCCTCAGTACCAGCCAGGGAGCTGTCTATCACAGAAGAGTAGAGGAAGCCTGAGTCCTAATTCACGGGCCAGGAGAACTGGGTATCCTAGCAGTGCAGTCACCCAGTACCCATATAAGTAGATGTAACAAGCACTGCTTCTTTAAATATCCGCTTCCAGCATGAATCAGCAGCAGAACTTCTGAACTACTACTGTTGTCCATTATCATTATTATTGTATGGAATGCTAAGAAACGCTTTAAAATTTGAAGGACCATAATACTATTATTAGTTTGTCCCAGCACATGAGGCACACCTCCTGCATCTACATGTCCAGGAAATACTGGCTACTTCTCTTAAGGCCAGTAGGTAAAATGAATCCTTACATGAAAGACTGTAGCAACTTATCTGGTTGCTAGCATCACCCAAACGTTCTTCTCACCCAGGCTTAGACTCCAGGCTTATCCTCACCTAATAAACTAGGATCTGCTCGAACCATCTTCTGTTTTTTCTTCTTCTTGCCACTTTGCACAGCCTCAAAACTGGATTGTTGGTTGTTGCTTTGATTGGTCTGAAATACCGAATGGAGTGTACTATGGTTCATGCCCCAAACAGAGTCCTGTGAAACAAAACAGCATAACTACAATTACACAGTGCATATGGATGTGGACTGCTCTAAGAATGGGTTGATTGCTTTTGCCTTATCAAGTGTTGAGTCTGTAAAGAAAAATCCTGGTGAGATAGCCCACAGGGCAAAAGTATTGTCACAGAAGCCTGAAGGCCTGAGTTCATCCGCAGAACCCAGGGAAAGGAGAGAACCAACTCAAAAAAGTATTTACTGTCTTACCGGCTGGGAAGTGCTAATAAAAGTTAAGACAAAGAGGTCTGAGTCAAGGACCTCCAACAGAGCAGGCCAGAGGTAGCAACTTCCACAGGAGCAGGCTTGAGTGCCAGTGACCGTAGCTTTAACAGGACCCAGGCAATGACCTCCACAGGAGCAGGTAGAAGGGAGTCACCACTGAGGGAGCAGGCCCGAAAACCCCCCAGAGCACTAAGCGGTGTTCCTCCAGGCTGACTGAAACTGTGGCCCTGAATATACCATAAGTAGCAATCATCTGAGCCTTGGATTCTCTAGCACCTGGAAGATTGATCACCAGAGGCACAGCCCCAACTACAGTAATCAGAGGAAAAGATGGGTAGACAAGGTAAGAATACATGCAACACACAAAGAGCAACACGACACCAATAAAAGCTAGTGGCCCTACAACAGCAAGACTTGAGCAACCAAGTATAGATGAAGCAGAAGAAAATGACATAAAAATAACTTTAGGAGAATTTTTGAGGCCCTTAAAAAGGAAATAAAAAATTCCCTCAAAGAAATGGAGGAAAAGACAAACAAAAAAATTGGAAGAAATCAACAAATCCCTTAAAGAAAACCAAGAAAAAGCGTTCAAACAAATGAAAGAAACTATTCAAGACTTGAAAACCAAAATAGAGACAATAAAGAAAACACAAGACAAGGGAATTATAGAAATGGAAATTATGAGAAAACAATCAGGAACCACAAATGCAAGCATTAACAGCAGAATACAAGAGACAGAAGAGAGAATCTCAAGCGCTGAAGATACAATAGAGGAAATAGACTCAACAGCCAAGGAAAACAATAAAACTAACAAAAGCTTAACACAAAATATCCAGGAAACATGGGACACCATTAAAAGACCAAACCTAAGAATGATAGGGATAGAAAAAGGAATAGTCCAACTCAAAAGCACAGAAAATATATTCAACAAAATCATAGAAGAAAACTTCCCCAACCTAAAGAAAGATATGCATAAGAAGATACAAGAAACTTACAGAACACCAAAAAGACTGGATCAAAAACCAAACCAAAACAAAAAAAAGTCCCCTCGCCACATAATAATCAAAACACTAAACGTTCAGAATAAAGAAAGACTCTTAAGAGCTGCAAAGGAAAAAGGCCAAGTAACATATAAAGGCAGACCTATCAGAATTACACCTGACTTCTCAAAGGAAACAATGAAAGCCAGAAGGCCTCGGTCAAGCATGCTTGACCATAACCACGGATGCCAGCCCAGACTACTATACTCAGCAAAACTTTCAATTACCATACATGAACAAAACAAGATATCCAAGGATGAACCAGATTTAACCAATACCTAAAACCCAGTCCTATACAAAGTACTAGAAGGAAAACTCCAACCCAAGGAAGTGGCTACATCCACAAAAACACAGACTATAGATGATCTCATAGCAGCAAATCCCAAAGAACGGAAAAACCACATAACATTACCAACACTGAAAACTAAAGTAACAGGAGCTAGCAATCACTGGACAATACTATCCCTCAATATAAATGAACTCAACTCATCTATAAAAAGACACAGATTAGCAGGGCGGTGGTGGCGCACGCCTTTAATCCCTGCACTCGGGAGGCAGATGCAGGTGGATCTCTGTGAGTTAGAGACCAACCTGGTCTACAAGAGCTAGTTCCAGGACAGGCTCCAAACTCGAAAAACCAAAAAACAAAAAACAAAACAAAACAAAAACAACAACAACAAAAAAAAAACAGAGAAAGAGAGAGAGAGAGAGAGAAACACTTCTAAAGCTTAAATCATACATTAAACCCCACATACTAATAGTGGGAGACTTCAACACCCCACTCTCACCACTGGACAGGTCAGTCAGACAGAAAATTATCAGAGAAATAAGGGAACTAACAGATGTTATGACTCAAATGGACATCTATAGAACATTCCATACAAACATAAAAGAATATACCTTTTCTCAGCACCTCATGGAACCTTCTCAAAAACTGAACACATACTAGATAGCAAAGCAAACTTCCACAGACAGA
>JAQHUG010000161.1:668549-711739 GCA_028555095.1 Dicrostonyx torquatus
CCTGTATGACAAGAACTTTAAATCTTTTAAGAAAGAAACTGAAGAAGACACCAGAAAATGGAAAGATCTCCCATGCTCTTCGGTAGGTAGAATTAACATAATAAAAATAGTAATCTGACCAAAAACAATCTACAGATTCAATGCAATGTCCAGCAAAATCCTTTACAGACCTTAAAAGAACAGTACTCAACTTCATACGGAAAAGCAAAAAACCCAGGATAACCACCTGAGTCTGATTCCTGGCAGTTACGTCAGGCAGCTCACAACTGTCTATAACTCCAGCTTCAGGGGTATCTCATGCTTGCTTTGAAATGCATTCATATGCACATACTCACCGACACACAAGTATACATAATTTAAAGTTATTTTAAAAATAAATCTTAAGGAAAAAAAGCCTACACCGGTACTGGCAATATAGAAATGGAGAGAGGGCCATTGAACTACCATTAAGTTCTCATTTACAAAACTTCACTTGATGCCTGGCATCTCTACAAAATTCCTTCTGGAACTTCGGCTTTCACTCTAACTATACCAGAATGGCTGTCCTAAATTTTCTAGCAGATAGAGTGTCTGTGTCATCCATTAAGAAAAGGAATACACAGCATCTGACTTCAACAAGCCTCAACACTATGACAATACACGCACCTGACTGATTCACAGCAGAAAGTATCTTTGTTCTCTAGTATACAGGTCAGAAGACAAGCTGAGAACCAGCTGGTAGTTCACCATCAAAGTTTGAAGTCATACACGTTATTCACACTGGCAATCCCAGAAGGGATCTATTACCAAAACATTGCCCCCATATTTCTGCCAACTGGTTAGAGTACAAAACAGTACATTAATCCTTTGTTTTTAACCATCGTCTTTATTAGAGAAACTTCTTTCAGAAGCCAGCTCAAAGATCAGGTGGTAGCAATGAAGGGAGAAGTGCAGAAAGAATTGTGGAAGAACATGCTTAGGGTCTGTGAGCACATGCGATATGGGGGCATTTCCTTGCTGTTTTAGCTCATAGGAGACCATCCCATTTTTCCTGCAGCATGATATGTGCTCCTGCAATGCCCTGACACATCTGTTCTACTATGCTGTGGTACAGACACTGGCCATTCCCTCTTAATTTATCTGTATGCTCTACACAATTAGATCTCAAATGCTTTGTGCTACAATGAAGTGATCTATAACAGTTATCATCTTTAGTAGAATATGAATATTTTTATGCCTGTTTTTTTATTTTTATGCCTCTTTATGGACCGTGCCAACCTGTCTTTCAAAAAATGTAAACTATCAACCCTCAAAGACCTCACTTCTGTAAATTTCAATGAATTGTTGCTTGATTTATTTTTTATTTATTTTTGTAAATGGTCATTCTGGGCACACATATGCTCAGATAGGCAAAAATATCTTTAACACGCAAGATATAAACTTTCCGCTAAAGAGGAACAAGGGATTATCCACCTTCCTAGAGCTCACACCCTGTAGGCAGGTGTTTTTTCCAGTTAGTCATCTAGCACAATGGTTTCACATCTTTTTCTTCTTGTGAGTGATTTCACTGTTACGACCTCTGAGTACAGCACTTAGGTGCCATCAGATAGATGTTCCTGAGCACAGGAAGACAGTACTAGATCTTAGAAAGAAGATGTGCAGGTGAGTTTTGTACTAGTGACAATGACAGCTGCACTGGAAAGGATCAATGTTAATGAATCAACATATAAAGAATGCCTCTAAACAAAATCTTAAGACAAAATTATGTACTGATTAGATACTGTAAACGAGAGGCTCAGAGAACTCAACCAGGTATAATCCATAGAGGTGACTATACCGTAAATTTTCTAGTCACTCAAACTATATGATTCATAACATAAGCAAAATTACAGTTGTGAAGTAGTAACAAAAATAATTTTATGGTTGAGGGTCACCATAACCTGAGGAACTATAATAAAGGGTTGCAGAATACTGTTATAGAACAGAGCTGCAATGAGAAACAGAAGGCAACTGAATCTTCACACTCCCATCAACAGCATGTGAAATACCTGTCATGCCACATATACAGTAACATTGCAAGACACAGGAAATGCCAAGTTTTCAAAATATATCAAATTTATGGGTCATGTTGGGATCTACATTCTAAATAAAACGTATATATGAATCAGGAAAACAGCCTAAGGTACTCTGAACACACTTTCTGCTATTTGCTATTGAGACATTTACAGACATATACTTTGAAAAGATGAAGGCCACACAAATTTTGAAAAGTTTTGGTCACTGAATGAATGCATAAAATGAAATATTCCCTTTAATTCCTCTGGCTACTCAACATTCATAGGCATTCCTGTTCACATGTACTGCACACACTGTGTTGCTTTATACCTGCTGCTGCTGTTGCTGCTGCTGCTGCTGCCGCTGTTGGTTGGCTTTCTGTTTGGCACGGCGCTCAAGGAACTGCTTGGCAAACTCCTTGGCCTCAGAAGTATCTCCTAAATAGGCCCTGATATAGTCGTGAACTTCATAAGGAGATTCAACTTCTTTCAAGAAAGAAACAAACGTGGGAACTGCAATACAAGAGGGGAGAGGACCTAAGACAGTAACAATAAAATAAAAACATATACAAAGAACAAGCACCAAGTTTTAATATATCAGCACACCAACAAAGGCAATGAGAGGAAAGTGAAAGTATGCACCTTCTGTGGTAGATACCTGCGCCTGCCTAATACAGATGAAAGAGCCTCATCACAGTGCTGAAATCACCCAAAACAGCAGTGTCAAACAACGACACGCCAACACATGCCGAACGTCACTAACTTATGTCAGTGGAAACTAGATGTTACAATGACTGACAGTTGTTTGCCTAAGACTAAAGTAATTTGGAGAATTCATTCCTTTTTTCCTTTAATTCAATTTATTAAGTGCTATGATGGACACCAGTTAATACTGTGGCAGTTATTAAAGATATAGATTATATCTTCTGGAACTTGTAATTAATTAGGGTATTATGTGTTTTAGAGAACACCTAGTGGAAAATGCAAATTGTGTGGTTTCAGGGAGAAAACAAAAAAGGCACAAACACCAGAGTTAGACAGGCATGGGTTTAAAATTCAATTCTGAAGTTTGCTGGCTGTGTGACCTTGATGAGTTACTTAACCATTCTGAGCCTCTGTTTCCTAATTTATAAAATGGGGATAATATCACCTACCTTGTAAAGGTATCTTCAAAATTTACTGCAAAAAAAGAATAACTGGGATAACACTATGTTAGCCCAGCTAGTGCCCAGCACATGGTAGGTACTTAATGGATGGCAGCCATCACTACTATGAAAATCTATTTTCTCTGAAGGCCTCAGACTCTTAGCTAATGTTATAATGCTGCAAAGGAACCTGTTAATTCTTGACTGTTAAGTGTTAAAGATTGCTGGCTTTAGGCCAGTTATCACCTTGGACTATCAGCTAAGACAATCCTTTCTATTATAGTATGATTAACAGTCACTGTTGGAAATTCACTTTCATCTAAGGAGCTAGCTCTCTGTAAATGGCTTGTTATAATCATGCTTTTCTTGAAATTGTGCTGAAACCTTTATTTCTGCACAGTCGTAGCCCATACAAAGCAAGTCTATTTACTCTATCATAATTTCTATCACCTCCCAAAGCAGGAAGGAAACAATGTCATATGACTTTGGTACTCTACTGGCCTAGTAGACATTAGTCCTGACTATGACATTTAACTTTCTCTTAGACATGATAAAGCAGCTGGAAAAGGTTTCCCATGAAAAGGGTAATGGGAAACTATGACTTCCTTTGTCCTGTACATCATTAAGGCAGCCTGAGCTGGAATATAATTTTTAGAACTGCTCATAATCTATTCGAGCATAGTTTTACAAGACTTTTTTTCATAAGTAATACTACGGGAGTCAATTGTTTAATGGAAGGACTTGGCCCCTGGGGACTTCATGGCTTACTGTTCCAACCTGTCAACTTCTTTTACATCCTGCTCTGTCAATCCACATGCTGGGATTCCCTCCCCAATTCTTACCATCCAAGTTATTTGCCGTATTAAGGGCATGAAGCATCTGTTCACACCACTGGGTAAATCCATCTTGGGCTTTATTTACTCCCTGAAAGAGCTTCAGCAACTTTTCTTCTTCTTCTACTTTCTTATTCTGCCGGTTAGACACACCTACAGATTTACTAAAGCAAAACAATAGGGCGATATTATATTCCCAGAAACTGTTACTATGTGGTTATACTACAATACCATAAATACTGTGGAGGTAACACTGGATAGCTGTCCAGTAAGCCAAATCTTAGTTCTATACAAGAAAAAAAATTCAAATATTTTGATTGGACACTTCCTTAGTAACTAGCCTTAGCTAATAATCTAGTTTATAAGTCTACTATTTTGAGAAAATAATGAAATTCTTCCTACATGTTCTTTAGGTAAGTTGTTCAATTTACTAAGCCTCAGTTTCCTCATACGCAAAATGGTGCCAACACTTCTTTGGATTATAATAAAGAATGAAGAATCTCACAAAGGTCTGTCTGGAGCATAACAGTGCCTGGCAAAGCAGCTCAATAAACTAATGTGTTTAGTTTCTTTAGGTCTTCAATCAGAAAGAATCTGACAATACTACCATTTATTAAGTACTTACTATACACCAGGCACTTTACTATTTCATGTGTATTTCATTACTCCTTACAACTACACTCATAAAGTTATTATCTTCATTTTACTGATGAGGGAACTGAGGCCCAAAAGAGGTTCTCTCTTGCCCAAGGTCACACAGCTAATAAGTGGAAGTGCTGGGATCTGAGTTCATGAATATAATAACAAACCCATGCTCATTCAACAACACTGGCTACTGAGGAAAGAAAGATGAAGATGACATAGAATTTGTTAATAGTAATTTTAAGGCCATTACAGAAGCTTTTTCGGAATGCCCATTCTAGTATAAATATAGCTGAAAAATGCAAATTAACAAAAAACTCTAAGTTACCTAGAGAAAACATTGGAGAAATGTTAACATCAAAAATATTCTATTATCATCATCATCATCATCATCATCATCAGGCTGTCATCATGTAGAAGAAAGGGGTTACATGCTCAGGAGTAGAGTAAGCCCAAGGAACAATCAAGTGTGTTTTACTGGGTATAGAGCAATCACCACAATTATGACTTACATTCTTGGGCACAGATGAAACTGTAAATAAGCACTACATCAAACATCCCTTCCATTGCCCTCAACTCCCACCAATCAAGGTACACAGGTATAATCATTACGAGCCCTACCTGAGACTGGCGTTGTTTTTATTTTTATTTGTTGAATTTCTAGGTCCCACCTCTTTGACTGCATCATCCCAAAATCCCATGTTGGAGTTTTTAGTGTCTGCATTACTCCAGATACTACTGACTAGATCAGATGCCCACTGGTTAGGAGGACCCGTGTTTATAGAGCCCCATACAGAATTCCCAATGCTGGTGTGCAGGTTGGAATGCTGTTAAAAAAACAAAAAACAAAAAAACACCATTTAAAAAATAGTTTGAAAAGCTTGACAAGATAAGCAAAAAGCAGTGCCCAGGACTACACTTCATAATAGGAACTCACTGTGCTGTTCCGGGCTCTGTTTGTTTGCTGGTGCTGCTGTTGCTGCTGCTGTTGCTGTTGCTGCTGCTGCTGCATCTGCCTGGCCTCTTCCTGCTGGATCTCCAGAAGAGACTTTGTGGTACCTGCAGGTTTGCTGACATTCCCCCAACCTGAGAGCTTCTGCTGCTGCTGCTGCTGTTGCTGTTGCTGGAGAGCCTTCATCAATTCCCTCTGCTGACGTCTTTGCTGTTGGATAAAGACAGCAAACTCAGAATTTGTTTTTTACATCAGTTAAAAGCAAGAGGACACTATAGAATACTAATACACAACAGCTAAACAAAACCAAATGGGACTAATTATTTTGGCTAAATTAAGATGAAAATACAAGTGGCACTGAGGGGGAAACCAGGAGACCAAACACAGAATTACTTCTTACAAATGATGAAGTCTTTTTGGTTAAGCACAGAAATGAAGTAAATGTTTAATTCCCAAAGTCCACCACAATCAAAGAATAAATTTTTGTTGGCTTATTTGTGTGTGACTTTGAGATGGGGTTTCACTATACAAAGTCCAACTAGGTTCACAGCTTCCCAGGACAGACTGCAGGTATTCACATATGCTCAGCTACATGTACTTCTTCAAAAGCGTAAACCAGTAAAGGGCAACAAAGGCAGAAAAGATTTTTAAATACAGAGAGTAAGACTAGGGAAGATAGCTAAGTAGGTCTGCAAGCTTGAGGACCTGAGCTTGGTCCCTGAATAACCTGTGAGAAAATTATGCTGGCAGACACCTGTAATGTCAGTACCGCAGAGGTAGAGATAGGCAGAACCCTGGGTGTCACTGGCCAACCAACTTGGTAAGTTGCAGGATGTGAGATATTCTGTCTTCAAAAACAAAATAAAAACTAAAAAAGGAAACAACCTGATGTTGTCCTTTGATCTTTCCATGAACATATAAAAATAACTATTTAGCTAGAAAGAAATAAAGCTGGAAAGCAGATTATTACAAGAGCAGTACAACTGAAAAACTAAATGAAGGAAGCTGATAAATAGGCACATTTGGACAGAAAGCTCAGGGACTGCAGGTATTCACATGGTAAATCAGGAAGGCTGGCTACAAGTAGAAGCAGTGAGACCCAAACTACCTCCTTTGCCCTGTTGGGCAACAGTCTCTTTCACCCAAGCAGAAAACAAGTTTTCTATTTGAAAAGGCCAACACAGATTAATAGACTATTCTATAGTAAACTGATTAGTAGTTAATATTGATTGACCACCAATAGGTGGAGGCACTCCCCACAACAAAACAGCCCAGAGAATGAATGACCACTAGCACCAATGTGACATGTATAGCAGAACCTTTGATGAGTTTTTGAGAGACTTAACAAATTGCTAGACATTTAGTATGTGCTTCTGAGATAAAAGGCAAGTACCAAAATAAATACATAAAATTCAATAAAAACAAACAAGAGAAAATAGGCAACTTTTGTTTCTAGTTTTGAGACAAGGTTTTTCTGTGCAGCCTTGACTGTCCTGGAACTCACTCTGTAGACCAAGCAGGCCTCGAACTCACAAGAGATATGCCTGCCTCTGCCTCTTGAGTGCTGAGATTAAAGGCGTGCACCACCACTACTTGACTAGGAACTGTCTTTTAAAAAATTAACATGTGTGAGTATTTTTCCTGTTTGTACAGTGACAGCAGGGCCTGAAGGGCACTGGATAACCTGGAACTGGAGTTACAGATGGTTATAAGCTTCCATGTTGGTGCTAGGAATTGAACCTGGGGCCTCTACAAGAGCAGCAAGCACTCTTAACTGTTGAGCCATCTCTCTAGGTCTGAATTATTTGTGGTTTTTTTTTTAAGCTATCAGTAAATAATATCCCTTGAACAGCAGTTCTTAACTTATGGGTCTCAACTGCTTTGGGGGGGGGGTAATCAAACGACTTTTTTTACAGGGATCGCATATCAGATAGCCTGAATATCAGATATTTACATCACAACCCATAAGAGTAGCAAAATTACAGTTATGAAGTACCAAGAAAAATAATTTTATGGTTTTGGGTCACCACAACACGAGAAACTGTATTAAAGGGTGGAAGCATTAGAAAGGCTGAGAATTACTGCCCTAGAGAATTGATGGTACAGTCACAAAAATAAGAATAAAAGGTTATATACTACCTACCAAGCCCAAAAAAATCCAGAAATTTAAAATATGATAGTATAAGCTAAAAGTTCAATAGAACTAAAAGATAAAACTGAGGAAATGTGCCCACCAATAATGGTACAAAAAAACAATGGAAAGAGGAGAAATCAAAATCTATCTAGGCAATCAACAGGAACTGAAAAAAATAAATTAAATAAATAAAAAATAAAGAGTTGCTTAATACTGAGCATGTCCAAAATGAATGGGTTAGAGAGTCCCAGGCAGGGTGCTCCAGGAAAGGCAAAACAAGTAACATTCATTATCTTTGGTTTCTCTGTGTGACAAATAAGCAAGGAACAGCACCTCATGCTCTGTAAGGAATAGGGAGAATAAAAGGTTCCAAGAACATGAATCAAATAAACACAGAGTGAGATACTAACTTTTGGAAGTGGGGTTGGGGGCTGTGGCTGGGATGTAGGTGAGCAACAGAATACCTTCTTAGCATGCAAGGGGGGGGGGCCTACAGGAACTCTGATTCTTGTTCATATTAACTTTTCACCGAATAGAGAATAAAATCATTACAATTTCTAGCCTTGAAAACAAATAACTGCTCTGAGACACCTATTTGTTGATAACCTTTTGGAGAAAGGTAATCCCAGAAGTAAAGTTTAATCCTTTCTTTTGTTTTTACATTAAAGTGAGAAAGAAATTTTAAGGTAGAGAAATGCTTTAACCTACTGGATGATGTCCACTATTTAGAATATATGCATATTCCAAATATATATGTATATATACACATATATATATATAATTATAGATAGATGATGGCTAATACATACATTGCGTGCACACACATACACTCTGACAAGTCCCATCTCTCTCAGTGTACCGGCAGCTGCCTAGTTCAGTGAATGGTACAATCCAGATTCAAACATGACAGCTTTCATTCTCCAACAAATTGACTACTCTTCTCAAGCACTAGCTACATAAAGCCTGTTCTTCAGGATGGCTACACTATCTCATGTGTCTAAAGGCCTTTGCAGAATACACTACTTAAGCATGACAAGCTACCATTCTACCCCTAGCCACCCTCAACTCCCACACCCTTCCTCTTTCGTTTCTGCTAGCAATTCTCTTTCTCTGACACTTCTCACTCTCTAAAGTACCATATAGTTTACTTAATTTTTATGGTCCATGTCTCCTAAGCTAGAAGGCAAGTTCACTACAGCAGAGCATTTCATCAGTTTTATAGTTTGCTGTACTCCCAGACTACGAATGAGTAAAATACGTGTTGATAAATTAATGAGCAAGACAACTAACAGCAGGCCTTGAATTAATCATCTTCTATCAAAAATTTATCCTCTCCAAATTTCCTCTATTCTGTGCCCTTCCTATCCTATAATGATATAGAGTTAAAAGTAGAGATATTTTTGTCATATTGAAAGTTTTTTTAAGCTAGTCAGAAGACCCAATATCCTTTACAGAAAAATGTGCCCTGCATTCAAAACAACAAATTCACAAGTGGATGTGTGATGGTTAGTGTTAATTGTCAACCTGACATGACCTAGTACCAAAGTGACAATTGATCTCTGGGATGTGGAAGATTGTCTTGATTACATTGGCTCAGATGAGAACATGCACCCACTGTTGGCAGTACCACTCCCTAACTAGGATCCTGGGCTGCACAAAGGACGGGAGGAACTGAGCCTTAGCATGTGCTCAATCCCACCTCCTGACTTCCTTGACGTCCCTTTCTCCCTCAAGTTGTTTCTGTCAAGTGTAGCTTAACATAGGAACAGAATAAAAGAATTAAGACAGGGTGAGCAAAATTACCCACAATTCTCAACAAACTATGTATTTTTTTAAATAATAGTTCTAATTATTCTTTGAGAATACCACACATGCATATAATGTACTTTGGTAGTATCTACCTCCCTCCACCCATGCCAATACAACCTCATCTCTTTCTTTTTTTTAAAAACAACCCACTGAGTTTACTAGTTCTGTATACAGAGGTATAAGGCTATCTACTTTTATTTATGAATTAAATAAAAGTTGAAAAACTAGAGTAAAAAGTTCTAGGAAACAATTATGTCACTGAACTTTAATGTTATTCCTATTAAATTCATTTATATCAAAGGGTTCAAATTGCAAGCTGCAGGTTTTAGTAACAATCAGTCAAATTCAGGCAAACAGCAATTCTTACAGTATCATCAAGAGTCATTAGCCCAGAGTGCACACTACGCTGCCTGGAATACTGAACTAGGCTGCCTTTACTGTTTACCTCTTCTCGAAGCTGCCGTTCTCGTTCTTCTTCCAGCTTCTGGATTTCAGCCAATGACAGTGTGGCTTGGGACTGACATGGTGTTGTGTTAGACTGCTGACCCCATGTTGAAGAAGATGGAAGCTAAAACAACACACATGACAGCATCAGGAAACAAGGAAGGACAGCACTTACGGTCAGAGCCTCTATTTTTCCTCACCTTTACAAAATTCAATTGAGCCAGGCCTCCCGAGTGCTGGGATTAAAGAACTGCAATGAGTGCCGGGCGGTGGTGGCACACGCCTTTAATCCCAGCACTCGGGAGGCAAAGGCTCTGTGAGTTCAAGGTCAGCCTGGTCTACAAGAGCAGGTGCCAGGACAGCTAGGACTGTTAACACAGAGAAAACCTGTCTCGAAAAACCAAACCAAACAAACAAAAAACCAAAATTCACTTAAAAATTCCTTTTCTACACTAATCTCTCAGTTGGCTTGCTTCTTTTGCTCATTTCTCCCAACCTATTTTTAAAACAACTAAAAAATACACACATGTATTAATGCTTGCTCTGCCATTTGGGTGGAAATTTGTTACAATGAGCATCGACACAACTAGTAATACAGAATCAAAATCATAAGGAGTAACAAAGAGTGACTAAATATAGTTTAAGATTTTTTTAATCCACTGAGCAGTGGTGGCACACACTTTTAACACCAGAACTCAGGAGGCATAGGCAGGTGGATCTCTCTGAGTTCAAGACCAACTTGGTCTACAGTGTTCTAAGACAGAGAAACCATGTCTTGAAAAACCAAAACATGCCTTTTAATCGATAAAGACCACAAAGGACATGATGTAATGACCTAGTGAGTGAATTTAAAGCCCAGGATTTCTTAGTTGAGTTAGATAACAAATGAAGGGGCCAAGCAGTTTTCATCCCATGTCTCATGAAGAAGAGCAGCTGCTAACAACAAGATTCAGTCCTAGCCCTAGTCATGAACATTAAGTTGGTTGGAGCAAAAAACAAAAAACAAAAAAACCCAACAATCCACTTTATTTATCCTTTACATATAATGAGCAAAAATAGAATATAAACACGTGGTCCTGAAAACCTGAATTTTCAAAGTCTGGTTTTCTAAAGAGAATTCTTTATTCTACTCTGTAAATTAACTAAATTATAGTTTCAAACTGTTTTAAAGGTATCTGGATTAACTTTACATGGCCTGCTACCAACTCTTGATTGGCTCAACAAAAGACTTGGCTTCTTTTTAAAAATTAATTAATTAATTAGAAAGATCTCTCCTCATTTTACATGCCAAATCCAGTTCCCACTCCCTTCTCTCCTCCTGCTTCCTCCATCTTACCTCCTCTCCCCACCCCTCATCCACTCCTCAGAGAGGGTAAGGCTTCCCATGGGGAGTCAACAAAGTCTAGCACATTGCTTTGAGGCAGGACCAAGGCCCTCCCCAATATATATAACTAGGCTGAGCAAGGTATCCCTCCAAAGAGAATGGGTTCCAAAAAGTCAGAACGAGCAGTAGGGATAAATCCTGGGAGACTCAGCTTCTTTACATTCTTCTTTTTCAGTAAAATATAGACTATCAATATCTAAGCTTTGTGAAAAAACACTCTGAAGATGAAGTGATATGACACATGGAAAATTGTTGGTATGGTACCTAAGAAAGGAAGTACTCAATAATTAACGGTATTGCCAACTCCTCCTTCCCAACTAAACAGGCTTCAATTAGGACATTTGTCTCTTGTCTGACTGTTAGTCTGCTAACCTACAGTTTGTTTCCTTCAAGCTCATCCTCCATTTAGCTCTCCTGCAAACCTGAGAGTGTTATTCCATGTTCTGCATACCTTTAAGTTCTAATCCTTTGCTAGAGTATATACAGCTATGACATTGGGGGCCCTCTCCATATTTATCTCATTCCTCATTCTGGACATGCCTTTTTTTTTTAAAGGATTTATTTATTATGTATACAGTGTTCTGCCAGATCTCATTATGGATGGCTGTGAGCCACGATGTGGTTGCTGAGAATTGAACTCAGGACCTCTAGATGAGCAGCTGTTCTCTTAACTGCTGAGCCATTTCTCCAGCCCTGGACTAGCTTTTAAATTTACTTTTTAAAGATTACTTTAGGAGGCTGAAGAGATGGTTCAGCAGTTAAGAGCACTGGTGCTCTTCCAGAGGACCTGGGTTCAATTCCCAGCACCCACATGGCAGCTCACAACTGTCTTATTAACTCCTGCTCCAAGGGATTTGACACCCTCACACAAAAATACATGCAGGTAAAACACCAATGTACATAAAATTAAAAAATTATTTAAAATTTCATTTTAAAATTATGTATATGTGTATATGTTGTATGCATGTCAGTACAGGCACTAGCAGAGGCCAGAAAAAGGCATAGGAGCCTCTGGAACTAGAGTTAATAGGTGTCTGGGAGCCATGTAATGTGGTCAATGGGAATCCTCTGAAAAAGTAGCTAGCAAGCACTCTTAACCACCAAGTCATTTCTTCAGCTTTCAAGATTTCTCGTAGAGATTCTGGAGTGTGTCTAACCTTCAAGCCTTGCTCACTGTAATGCTTCTCTCAGACCTCATTAGGCAAACAGTTCAACTTGAAAACCCCTAAAAACACTGTTTGGAAGCTGATTCATCTCAGCAAGTAGCCTGGAGGGATGGTGACTCATATTTTACCAGTCCCTTGAAGAGTTTATTTAAACATAAGCTTGCTGGGTTCCACTCATAATCTGCATGTCTTACAAGATACAGGTGACATCACTGAGAACTACTGCCTTATTAATGCTACCTCCTCTTCTCTGCTAACATCACTGAATTCCAAGTCCCCCAACACATCTTTATCCCATGAGTTCCTTGAAGACAAGGGAGACTAAATTTAATTCCAGACTCTACATGAAGTTTGCAGAGCATACCTACCAAGCTACTTCAACCTTTCCATCCACTTAACTCCATGAGCAATACTTCTCCCCTGCTCTACCATACCCAGCTTCTTCTACCTATGATCTTCAGATCTGGGCAATCAACAAATTCGGGCTTGCCAACTGTATGAAGGCAGCTCTTTCCCACTGGTCCTTGCTATTCACTCTCACCATCACCATGCTCCTCCCCCCTTTTTTAAAGCAGACTCTTAGTATTAATTTTCAACTTCAAAAAGTTATTTTAAATCTTCCCCCCTTATACTTCTTGTGAAGCCCTAGCTGGCCTAGAACTTGCTATGTAAACCACGATGACCTGTAACTTAAGAGGTCTGCCTGTCTCTGTCACTGGAGTTCTGGGATTAAAGGTTTGTGCCACCATCCTTGGCCTGTCTTTCAAGCAATTTTTAATAAGACCCCAAAGGCAACCGTGTTTGAGTGCTGTGTTGTGGGTCCCACTCAAAAACCAGGATGCTGTCATGCCTGGAACCCCTCCCAGGCTGCTGAGTACTTTCTTCTCTTTGATTTTCCTGTCAGCAGTGCTGAAATAGTAAAGAGGAGGCACTTCAATTGTCACAGAACCCCACTCAAAAAAAAAAAAAGCAAGACGTGTGGCGTGTGTTGTGCCTGTGCCACTGTTTGTTCCATCCTTATCACATGTGTGCCTTTCAATTAAACAATTAACAACACACACACATACATTGTTGATGAACCAAATAGCCAACATAATATTTAACACAAGTGGCTCCTCTTAGGTCTAGGATGATACCTTCATCTGTGCAAGCTGCTGCTGCTGCTGCTGCTGCTGCAGCCTTCGAAGGGCTTCTTGCTGCTGCTGCCTCTGGCGCATCAGTTCCTTCTGCCGCTGCAACTCCAGCTCTTTCCGTTTTCGTTCCTCTTCTTCGTGCCTAAGTCTGGCTGCTTCCTCTTCCATGCGCAGCCGGTTCTCCTCCAGTCGGCGCTGTGCTTCCTCCTCTTCCCGGGCCCATTTGGCAGCCTCCTCTTCCTTTCCAGAACGAAAAATTAAAGAGAAAAAAATTTGTTTAAATTACTTGTAGGGAGGATAATCCATATTGCTTTTAATGGCTTCCATCATGAGCTATACAGAAAAGATAAAGCAAAAACACTGCTTAGGATGACATTAGTGCAAAGCAGGTTTTACAGGGGTCGCAAAGGCCTAGTGTTCTCAAGGATCCAACTCTTTTTTTTTTTTAAATTATTTATTATGTATACAATATTCTGTATTTGTGTGTATGCCTGCAGGCCAGAAGAGGGCACCAGACCTCATTACAGATGGTTGTGAGCCACCATGTGGTTGCTGGGAATTGAACTCAGGATCTTTGGAAGAGCAGGCAATGCTCTTAACCTCTGAGCCATTTCTCCAGCCCCAAGGATCCAACTCTTAACAGATTATTGTAGAACTGTCACTAGGTCTATGGTGAAAATGCTGACCTCAAAAGTAGTTTACCACCTGCTGTGACAAAATCTCCTAAAATGTCATTTCAGTACTACAGGCTGAGCAAGTTTTCCAGGGTTCTTCACAAGAAGTTATAAGGCCTGGTAAGAACAACAGTTGTAACAAGCCTCAGCCAGGCCTGGAACCAGAGTGACTCCTCAAAAATCACTATATGACTCATAGGCCCTAGGGTCTTTTCAAAACATCTCTCCATAATTAATTCCTTCCTGTCTACACTTTCCCCCTTACCTGCATTCATTTTCTTCCAGCTCACTATGTCCTCTGGTTCACTCGCCTCAGTGCTCAGCATGCCCTCACCTTTGCAGAGTTGGTTTCCTATGCCTGCAATGCTCTATTTTGGCCAGATAATACACTGTCCTAAACTAAGACACTGTTTTAAGCTAAGGTCGATTGTGAACCTCTGGGAGGTGGCTTTCCTCTCTATCCTTTCTTTCAGAGACTCCTCATTCATACTAACACCCTCACCCTGCCTCAGTCCAGCAAGAAGGACATGTTCCTAAGTCTGCTACAAATAAAACTTGTTTCAACCTAACAAAGATGCAGCCATCTTTCTTGCAAACAACACTGCCTGCCACCTCAGATACTTAAAAATGATACATTTTGCTTTAAAGCTGCCTAGTTACATTTGGACAATCATGATTTAGTCCAAGGAGACATCTGCTTGAAGAATTCTATGAGACACCCTTTTTCAACAAAAATAATAAAAGAGAGAAAAGTCACTCCTTTATTGGACAGAGGTTGTACAAGACTGTCACATCCATAAGTCATAACCTGAGATAAAGAACATAAAAGCAGCCGGGTGGTGGTGGCGCACTACTCCCAGCACTCGGGAGGCAGAGGCAAATAGGTGGATCTCTGTGAGTTCAAGGCCAGCCTGGTCTATAAGAGCTAGTTCCAGGGCAGCTAGGACTATTACACAGAGAAACCCTATCTTGAAAAAAACAAATACAAACAAACAAAAATAAAAGTATATTATCTCTGCCATTTATTTCATCACCTACAGATTCAGTGAGCTGAAGACCGAAGCATTTCCTAAAGTCTTCTATGAACATTTGCTGGGTATGGTGGCACACACCTGCAACCCAGCACTTGGGAGGCTGAGTCAAATAGATTTCAAGTTCCAGGCCAGACTAGGCTGCACAATGACAGACACCTTGCCTCAAAACCTCACCCCCTAACCCTGAAAAGGAAATGAATGAATGAATGGTTTGTGGTGCATTAGAAATGGCAGGGTTAACCAACACCAAACACTAATACACAAGCTGGGTTTTTTCCTAATATAATTTTAGCTTCTAAAAGAGTATTAATTTAGAACCAGCACTGTTTCAGCTAAGTGACCAAGGTTTAACAGTTATAAACCATGTTAATATATTACCCTTTGATACAATGTAATGAAAACACCCCTCTGAGCTTGGGGTTATAGCTCAGTGGTAGAAGATTTGCTCAGCATTCTCAAGGTCCTAGGTTCAATTGCCAGCACCGAAGAAAACAACATAACACTATGCCTCTGTGATCTTTCTACCCAACACCTCAGTCTGTTCATGAGAAAACTTCAAGCGAATTCAGTAAAGGGATGTCCTATAAGTCTGAAAAGTATTTCTTAAAATCATCAAGGTCATGCTCGCTTTGGCAGTACATATACTAAAACTGGAACAATACAGAGAAGAACAGCAGGGCCCCTGTGCTAGGATGACATGCAAATTTGTGACACATTCCTTATTTTTAGGCTCAAGTGTCCTAGGTAGACATGTTTGTTGCACTGTAAATTTTATTTGGTTTGTACTCCATTCAATTTCAAAATTGGTAAAATGTGTTTAAGCTTTAGACTATAAAAAAAAATCATCAAGATCATCAAAAACAAAGGAAGGGATGGAGGGTGTGGATGTTTGGTAGTAGCAAGACTAAGCTAGATTCAATACTCAAAAGCACATTACATAATTACCAGAATGGCAAAATATGCAAAAAAAAAAAAAAAGATGCACTAAATGGCACTCATGTGGTAGTGGCAAACAACAGCTGTCTAAATAGAAGAAATGCCCACTTAACAGGGCGAAAATCATATCTAGTACTGCAATCCCAGCCCCAATTCCAGGGGCTAGTGAGGTCATGGACCTTAGAAAAGAATCTACTACCACCACTTTGCCAAACCAGTGCAATTTCTTACTATAAATTTTAAGTCTTCTCTTTATGCCCACAGATAAGTGTAGCTACCATTGCTCATCACAAAGACCTCTCCTTAGAGAAAATAGAGACCATCCCAGGAAACCGCACCTAGACACAAAGCAGAGATCAATAGGCCATGGTAAATCTAAATCCAATAGACATAGTTGCAGCACAGCTCTCACATCTATGGTTCAGAGAACATCTATGAAGATGGGGCTACAAGACTATAAGAGCAGAATACCAAGAAATATGCTGTGAAACAGTCCTAAAAATGCCTACCAAAACACTGGGATGGGAAGAATGGCAATAATGGGAAAATTTCAAAAAAGAACTATAGGCAATTAATGATTGCTGGGAGAGGAGAACTAGCCTGTCCCAGGGATGAGCCTCCACATTGGTTGTCCAATGCAAAGTAGTTAGCCTTGAAATCATATATATAAACAATAAGGTTTAGCAAGTTGTATTAAACATATATACATAATATTTGCGCATACATGTATGTGGGAGGCATGGAAGAGGTTCAAAGGAGGGTACCTGGGAGGGGCTGGAAAGAGGAAAGGCAGGAGGAAAAGTGATAATTCTATTTTAATGTAAAACATATTTCAAAAAAATTAAATATGAAAAACTGTCACAGCCAAGGACATAAGGAAGCATGACAGCTAAATGTAATGTGATTAGTAAGAATGTAATCCTGTAGCACAAAAGGATGCTTAGAAAACTTTCAGGCAATCTGAATAAACAATGGAGTTTTGATAACTGGCCTTATAACTGTTAACTAATGTACCACACTAATGTAAAATATTAATAGCAGAGGAAACTATATGCAGAACATATATGGGTGCTTTCTATTTTCCCAAGTTATCTGAAAATCTAAAATTATTCTAAAAATAATTAAATATTAGAATGCAACACTTTGGGGTTTTAGTTACCCCGGTGGTAGAATACCATGACTGCACCAAAGTCTGTAATTTAAAAGCATTAAATAAAATTTAAGGAATCAAAAACAAAAAAACAATCCAACCAATTAATAATACAACAACAATAATAACAGTAACAAACAGAACACCAAAGTGAAACAAATCTATCAGTGGTCAGAGAAAGCATTTGCCTAGTACACCAGTGCTCCAGATTTAATCCCCAGCACTGCAAAACAAATAACCAAACATAGTATTTACAAATTTGCAACTTTTCTCCTAAAGACACTATCTGATTTCACAGAGTCTAAATAACATGAGAGGGTTAAAATGTGATTTCTGGGGCAGCGTGTGGATATACATTTAGAAGGCAGATCTGCAAAGAGAGATGAGGGAAGGAACCGCGTAAGAGATGAGCCCTCAAAGCTGCTGACCCAACCTGCACCAGGTAGTGCTAAGGAACTGAACCAAAATGGAACAGTTGGAAGAACTGAAAAGAGTGTTCAATTGCTCTACGATAGGCTAGTACTAAGAAGACAGCTTCAACAATTGTCTTCAACATGCCTACCAAAACAAAGCCTTCCAAGACGGCAATAATTCATAAGCTTTATAATCACAATGTTTATTATATGTTTTCTCAAAAAACCACAAGGGCTTAGGTGAGATGCATGAGGACCTGAGGGCAATCTGGCTCAACATCTGTACTCCCACTAATCAACAGAGCTGCTTTGCTAATCTGGGTATTTTAGGTCATGTCTCCTTTCACCCTCAGTGTTCCGGTGTGTTTCTCATAAATATTCCATTAAGGGGAGCTGAACTTCCCCACTAAACTTACAAACAAGGTCTTAGGATAGAACAATAGTAGATTTGTATGCAACTAGTAACAAAATTCAAAACACAAGGGCAAAGAGACAGAACTAAAGAGAGAAATGAACAAATAAAATCTTAGTACGCCTCTCTTAGCAGTGACAAAACTGGACATAAAGAAAATAAAATATCCGAATGTATTAATCACCTTGATATTATTTGCATGATTATACTCAATTGCTGAGGAGTAGACAGCCTGAAAATATACATGGTATGTTGACCAAAACACACCATCATGAAGAACTTAGAGGCTATGTTCTTTGAACATAAGGAAAAGTTTAAAAGCTCCAGGAAGCCAAGATGGCTCAGCACCCGTGATTGAAGGTTGATAGCCTGAGCTTGATCCCTGGAACCCATGATGGAATGAGAGAACCAATTCCTAAGAAAGTTGTCATCTGACCTCCATTATTTGTTTGGTGGTACACATGGCGCTTGCATTCACATCATACACTAAAAATTCATACTACATTACAGAAGCAGAAGGTAGAAAAGGACAATGTGGGAAGTGGGGTAGAATGAACTCTAGAAAAAGGGATAGTAGGACACTGATATGAAGGGGTAAAGCAAGAAAAAAAACTTAACTAGGGAGGGACTTAACTTAAAGGGGAAGGACTTAACTAGGGTCGGGGAAGGGAGGGCAATACAGAAGAGAAGGGAAGAACATGTTTGAAAAAGCCACAAGGAAAAACAATAGATTAGACAGATAATAAACAGGTAGGGTGACAGACAGACAGGCAGTGGAATTATCCAACACAATCTAACAAAAACCCAAGTTCCAGACAAGAAACACTTCCTTCAAGTTGTTAAGTCAGGAGACCACAAGAGACCCCCTAAAGTAATATAGGATACTACCATTATCCTTGGCTGCCTCCTAAAGGTGAGACCCTGTTGCTAAAGACATGATACACTCTGTTTTTTTTTGTTTGTTTGGTTGGTTGGTTTTTTGTTTTGTTTTTTGTTTTTTCCAGACAGAGTTGCTCTGTAGCTTTGGAGCCTGTCCTGGAACTAGCTCTTGTAGACGAGGCTGGTCTCGAACTCACAGAGATCTGCCTGCCTCTGCCTCCTGAGTGCTGGGATTAAAGGTGTGCGCCACCACTGCCTGGCGATACACTCTGATTATAGAAATAAGAGATCAATCTAGAAGCATCCTCCCTAATGACTAAGCTCTCATAGTACCAGAAGGTGCCACACAGACTGCCAGATGAAAATAGTAATCAACAATCCTATCTAGCTGTAAAATGTGTAAATCACAAAAATGGCAAGCTGAGAAAGATACTCCCAATGGTGCAACAGTGGTACTTACATTCTAGGAGCAACCAACAGATGTCTAACTGGACTTAAGGCTGCTCATTAATAAAGACCTCATACCTAGTGAAGAACCTATGGCCAGAATGGTCAGACCCTATTACTGGGAGAACCTACTACTGCCATTTTCCAAAACCATTATAGCTTCCAACTGCATCCTTAGACACAGATAAGTACAGCTCTCATCCTTTGCCAAAGCAATTTCTTTTTGCAGCAAAGCATGTGAGACATGCCCAGTTTCAAAAGGGATATCTACAACACAACTCCTGCAACTAAGGTTCAGAGAACATAATGGGGGATCATAAGAACCAAAAAATCAGGACAGCTACTGTGAGATAGTATCTTAAAGACATGGCACGGACACTGTACCCATCAACAGTATGGTTGATTGAATTAGACTTGAAAAGGTCACATCAGTCAATATAACAACATAAAGAAAAATCTCAACACAGTCTCACCTCTATATGAAGAGCTATAGGCACTCAATGGCTCCCAATATTGGGAGGGAGAATCAGTTTTCTCCAGGGACAAGCCCCCAATAGGTTTCCCAATCCTAAGTGGTCAGTCCTAAACAAATGTATCTATGGGCAACAGGTGAACTCAGGAAGGTGTGTTTCTGTGTATACATATACAAATAGTTATAGAACAAGAGGTCATGAATTTAAGAAGGCAGAATAGGGGAAAGGAGGAGTTGGAAGCAGGACAGACAGAGGTGGAAATAATGTAAACAGAGTATACTCATTTTTAAAATTCTCAAAAAACATTACGAAGATACTATTAAGAACAAAGGATATAGGCAAACCACAGTCTAAAGGAGCATACAAGTAAAAACCATTTACTTAATAAAGAATATGTTTTCAGAATATAAAGATTACACATCTAAAAGAACTAAAACTTTAAATTGGTGGGGAAAACCTAAACATTACCAAATCAAAACCTGTGTTTTAATCACGCCACCAAAAAAGCATATAGAAAATAGAAAGCCCCCAAATCCATGCTACTATGGATTTTATTTATTTATTTGTTTATTTTGGTTTTTCAAGACAGGGTTTCTCTGTGGCTTTGGAACCTGCACTGGAACTAGCTCTTGTAGAGCAGGCTGGTCTCGAACTCATAAAGATCCGCCTGCCTCTGCCTCCCGAGTGCTGGGATTAAAGGCGTGCCCCACCACCGCCTGGTGGATTTTATTTTTTAATGGTGGTGCATACCTTTAATTTTAGCACTTAGAAAGCAGAGGTGGGCAGAGCTCTGTGAGATTGGAGATAATCTAATCTACATAGTAATTATGTAGTGAGTTCCAGAACACACAGAAAGCTACACAGTGAGACCCGCCCCCATCTCAAAAATAAGAATAAATTTTTAAAACCCCAGACCTTTTGCACTTTTACCAAAGAGATGAAGAAAATGAGAAAGACCAGCTTCTGCTTTCCCTCAGAGAAAGAGTGTTCATTTGAAGAGGTAAAGAATACAGACTGGCCGGGCGGTGGTGGCCCATGCCTTTAATCCCAGCACTCGGGAGGCAGAGGCAGGTGGATCTTTGTGAGTCCAAGACCAGCCTGGTCTACAAGAGCTAGTTCCAGGACAGGCTCCAAAGCCACAGAGAAACCCTGTCTCGAAAAACCAAAAAAGAATACAGACTGAAGTAACACTCAGTTTTCTCTTGGGAACTGTCAGCAAGCTGAGAAACCTCAGGAGCTGCGTCCTAATACAAACTCCTAGCTTCAAAACCAATCAGTACAGTAAGTATCTTGTCACCTGTTTGCGTAGCAGTTCTTCCTGCTTCCTCCTTTCTTCTTCTTCTCTCCTCCTCTCCTCCAGCCTTCTAAGCGCTTCTTCCTGCTGCTGCCTTTCCTCCTCTTCTCTCTGCCGCCTTAGTGCAATCTCTTGCTCCCGCTGGCGCCGAAGAGCCTCCTCCTAAAGAAAACAGCAGAGCGGATAGCTTGCCAGTATTCAAAGAGGAACAAGTAATGAGCTACCAAGTCTTTGTAAGTACAGAACAGGATCTGGAGTAAAAAGTATCACGTAAGTTGAGAAGGCAGGTATGTTTTATGATAAAAAAAAAACAAGCCACCTCTAATCCCAGAACTCAGGAGGGAGAGGCAAGCAGACCTCTGAGTTCAAGGCCAGCCTGCACAACAGAATGAGTTTCAGGACAGTCAGGGCTACACAGAGAAACCCTGTTGGGGTGAAGAAGAGTGGCAGATAAAAACAAAAATAAACAACAATAACAACAACAAAAAAACATAATGAAGCTGGACATGGTGGTGCAGACTTTGAATCCCAGCACTCAGACACAGAGGCAGGAAGACCTCTATAACTCTAAGGCCAGCCTGATCTACATGGCGAGATGCTGTCTTCAAAAGAAATAAAATGAACAAAAAGCCAACTATTTAAAATATTAGTACACTGCAAAACAGTAAGAAGTCTACCCTGGCTTGGATACATGACTCATGTTTACTGTTAACTCTAGACAGAATATTGGAACGCAGGTACTACTTTCTCTGTCGGTACTTTTTAGCCCTTATCAGAGATTTAGCTCCTTCTGCCTCCCAAGCTGGGTTTAAAGGTTTATGCCACTACTGCCCGGCTTCTTTTTTGAATCTTTAAAAAATTTCATATATGTGTACTATATTTACATCATCTTCTTTGACCCCGCGTCTCACTCCCTCTCAAATTCATAGCCTCTTATTTTTAAAAGATTTATTTATTTTAATGTATATGGGTGGTGTACCTGAATGTATACCTGCCTTGTGTACCACATGAGTGCCTGATAAACTTAGGGGGCAAAACAGAACACCAAATGCTCTGGAATAGTGGTTTTCAACCTATGGGTTGCAATCCCTTTGGGAGTCACATATCAGATATCCTATATATCAGATTTTATATTACAATTCATAACAGTAGTAACATTACAGTTATGAAATAGTAACAAAATAATTTATTGGTTGGGGGTCATCACAATATGAGAAATTGTATTAAAGAGTCGCAGTATTAGGAAGGTTAAGAACCACTGATATAGAACTTGAGTTACAGATGATTATGAGCCATTATGTGGGGTGCTTGGCATCTAATCCCAGTTCCTCTGGAAGAGCAGCCAGTGCTTAATCATGTTTCTATTCCTTCATTTGTTATCTTATATTAATATAGTGTAACTCTAAGAAATCTGTTTTTATTTCATCATGGGTCCTTCTGTTCTTCACAGAGAACATCTTAGAGCAAATAAGTACAAACTTGTGCCTAAAAGCTGTGTTTTGGGCCACCAGAGGAAAGTCTTCCATTGGAGTCTATAAATATTCCACTAGAAATACAGACCAAGCAAGTTAAGGTCAACTAATTACTCAAAATGAAACAGTGAAAACACATGAAAAACTATACCATAGATTAGTTAAGTAATCTAGACAAGAGGTTCTCAGGGGTGACCCAGCTTGTACACACAAAGTTCTGTGTGAGATAGGCATTGTTTGACTACATAAGGTACCCAGAGTAGTCAAAAATCATAAAAGACAGAATGAAGAATGTAAATAGCAGGGGGAAAAAAAATGGAAATCACTGTTTCAAAAGTCAAGAATGTTCAGTTTGGGAAGATGAGCTATTCTTCAACTGGACAGTAGTGAGGCATCACCACAGTAATTTTCTATGTATATTATCACAGGGTTAATTTGAAAGCACATTTGACTTTCAAACAAAATAGTAATGTTGTGCACCAAAATTACTTCATGTTTTTACCAGCAAGGTCAGAATAGCTGAAATCTAATTAGGTTATGAATAAATTATGAAAAGTTAAAAAACTGAACACTAGACCTTCAGTGGACACTGATAGAAAACAAGTCTTTCTGAAAGTGAGTGAGTTTTCTAATCCTGCCATTATAGCCTTTTCTCCCCGCTGCTCTTGATATGGAAGGGAATACATCACCAAAGGCGACCTCACCAAGGAACCAAAAGCTTCTCTTATGTGCAGAGCTCCCAGAGACATACCTGCTTCCTTCTAGCCAGCTCCTCTTCTTCCCGTCTTTTCCTTTCTTCTTCCTGCTGCCTCCGAAGAATTTCCTCCTGTTGCCTACGGAGTTCTTCTTGCCTCTTTCGCTCCTCCTCTTCCCTTTTTGCCCTTATTTCTGCCTCTCTTCTCTCCTGCTCTAGCTGGATGATGAAAGAGAATTTCCATTAATTTGACAGAAAGCATAGGGTAATTTGAAGAATAGTATTTGGTAATTTCAAAGGTGAGAGGTGCAGATGCAGCCATACACACTTAGCAGCACCCTGCTGTGCTGCAATGTGTGGATAAAACCCTGAATCTCTAAACTCCAAGATGGCATAATAATCACTTTTCTGCTCTTCTAAACTACATGAATGTTCTTCCCACTTTGATCACCTCTTCCCTTAACATGACATTACACCACATTTCTAAGATGTGGGACACAAAGTGGCCAACATGAGAGTAACATCAGAAGTGTTCTCAAGTGTATGTATGGTATTTCTTTACTTGTCTCTACAGAACACCTTTGACTGGGATCTAACAGTGTGACTATAAGGTTTCAACAACTACCAGCATGGCTGCTAGGAATGAACGCAGGGTTTAACCTCAACTACATTTCAGGTCTTATCTTTTCTTACCTATATTCTAAGAGTTTCACCCAATTCTCCCACTGCAAATTCTGTCTCCTTGACTCAAAACTCAATCAGTAAAGGGGGTTGGGGATTGGGGAAGCTAGGCTTATCTAGCAGCATTGCTTGCCATGAAAATAAATTCTATCATGAAGTGTCCAAGACACTCATGACAGCCCTGCTCATCTTACTCCTGAGACTATACCTTGGCTCCAAGTCAGATGAAATGACTTAACTATTTCCTGATTCCTGAATGTTCTCAAATCCATATTTCCTTTAACTGCAATTTAATTTTCATATCTGAAAACCCATGCTGAGGCATGGTGACACATCCCAGTATTTGGAAAGCAGAGGTAGTAGAGCCACCTCAAGTTTGAGGCCAATTTGGTCTATCGAGTAACTTCTAAGACAGTCAGGGTTACAATAGTGGCATCATGTCACAAACAAAACAAAAATCCTACAAATCTTGAAGTGCAAAGTTAATTTATGAATTGCTAACTATCAAAAATATCACCCACCTCTCTAAACTCTCTAATATAATCTTGACCACCCTGTAAGTTTAACTGCCACTTGTTTACATCTCCCTACTCACCTAAGAACTGGTAAACTAATTGAAATACATTATTCTTACCTCAGCAAAAATGCACTGAGGAACTATAAGAGAATAAACTCAGGAACTGTAAAGAACTACACTCTCTCATTTATGGAGACAGCTCTCATTGTAGACCTTTTCATACTCTGGGTTCTATAAAGAGACCATAACCCCCTTGGGATACAAGATGCAATAAGTGACTCTCCTTGGGGGTGAGAATAGAGCAATTATTAGAATCATAGCATGCTCTGGCATAGATATCCTCTTTTGGCAAGTTCTAAACAAAAATTCAATATTGTTAGTTCCTCTAAAATCTAAAGATCATGCTGAACATTTCAGCTTCATGCCTGAGGATACTCAGAAATGACTATAAAGATTCAATGTAGGAATGCAAGCCACAGACCAATGTAGCAGATATTTTCTAACAGTATTCGTGATGAATAATCATACCAAGAATAATGTAAGCAAAATATACATATGACCATGATCATCATTAAGAAACTTAATACTAGCCAATTTTAATTGAGGTCTTTAGTTTTTTGGGGGAAAAGAGGGCACAAAAAGATAGAATACAGATGTACTTATCCCAGCTACATAGAAATAAACTAAAAAGAAAATAGTAGCTAAAAGAAAAGAAATAAAGCCTTGCATCCTACAGTTGGAAGGTACACAGTTGTGAAGAATAAGTTCCAGACCTTTGCAGCTTTGGCCTTTTCTAGTTGCTGAAGCTGTTCCAGGGAAGGGCCTGGTGTCGTGGTGTCCAAGGGAAGATCCCATACACTCCCACCTTCCCAAACTGTAAGACAAAGACAAAACTGAGTAAGGTACAAGAGTATAGTGTAGTCACATAACCACAGATGAAGAGATAATAATGAAGAGATGTTCCCTGAACCTGAAATGAGCTCCATCATATACAACTGTTCTGTCTTTGGAAGGAGTGTGCAGGACTGTCTTGCTATACAATCCAAAAATAGCCTTGAATGTGAGTTCCTCCCGTCTCAGTCTCCCAAATGCTGAGATTAAAAGTATGTGCCACCTTGTTTTGCTTTAAAAGAAATTAAACCAGCACATTCTTGTAAATACTCTTCAATACATCATGAAGGTAAGGAAGTATGAGACATTTACTGAAGAACCAATTTCATCCTTGTAATGCTCCCTACAAGTATCTGATATGTCCCCATCTTTATAGATGAACTTAATTTTAAAACTTCAAAAGGAACATGGCAAGAATGGCATGGTAATTCCAATTCCAAATTCTACAGATGAGAGATTTCTAGTAGCCATACAATCTCCTATGGCATACCAAGTAGAGAACCAGGTGGTTACACACTATATATGTATTAAATATTACTCAGCTGGTCATCGTATGGTTGTAATGTGAGCTACATCTTTTTTGAGAGAGTCTTGGCAGGTCTTACAAATTAGACTTGGTCTTGAGTTGGAACCCCTTATTATTTACTTCTACACCTGGCAAACAAATTACACGGCCAGATGTAGAAGCAAATATAAGGGTTTCCAAGCCAAGCATGGGGATACATATCTATAATACCAGCACTCTGGAAGTAGAGCTCTCAGGAGGATCCGAAGTTCAAGGTCAGCCTTATATACATATTAAATCAAAGCTACATGAAAAATAAAATTAAGGCTTCAGAGTCTATTATTTTATTGTTAAACTTGTTGACACTAATTCTCTATTTTGCTTTTTGTGGTACTAGAAATTTAATAGTGTTGCACATACTAGACAAGTATTTTACCACTGAACTTACAACCCCAGACATTATCTTTCTACATATCTATTACAATGTATCTGTGCAAATTAAATACTGTGTGTATAAAACCAATTGAGTACTTAAAAGGACCTGAGTGCATGTAAACTGTTCAAGATACTTAGAAGCTCTAAATACCTAAATATAAATGAATACTAAAAAAAGAATAATGTGGGCTGGCAAGGTGACTCAGTGGGAAAAAGGCCATTGCCATCAAGTCTGATAATAAGAGTTTGACCCCCTAGGGCTGACAAGGTAGTAGAGAACCAACTGGCACAAGTTGTCCTCACCTCCATGAGTGCACTGTGGCACCTGTGCCCACAGACACACACCATACACAACTAAATAAATAATTTAAAAAGACTTATATATATATATATATATATATATATATATATACACAGTAGAAAAGTTTTCCTTTAATCTCTTTGAGAAGGTTTCAGAAGGAAGACACTAGGCCCTCTACTGCCATACTCTGTAGGGTCAATTCTAAAACTCACTTGATGACTCACCAACTCTAAAAAAGCTGGTTCTTGCTGGGCGGTGGAGGCGCACGCCTTTAATCCCAGCACTCGGGAGGCAGAGGCAGGCGGATCTCTGTGAGTTTGAGACCAGCCTGGTCTACAAGAACTAGTTCCAGGATTGGCTCCAGAGAAACCCTGTCTCGAAAAACCAAAAAAGCTGGTTCTTAAGAATTCATCAGCCAATTGCTCTTGCCTATAAGCATTATTGGTCAAACTCTCCACTTCTGTGTTTTTATACCTTAGCAACAAAACAAGCTTACTCCACCAGTTACCAAGATTTAAAAAATTTCAGCTCCCAAGTGTTCTAATTTGACACACAAAGTATCACAGAACAAGAGAAGGTGTTCATTTAAAGTGGGTATTTCTCGTGCTAAAATTCAGCAGCACCTGCAAGGTTAGACATCTTTAGTTGCAACAGAGAGAACATCATTACTTTCCACAAACAAACCCACACACACACTTCAGCAGAGATATCAAAAACAAAATATTTTTCAGGGCTGGAGACTTGGAAAAATGGTATAGCCCTTGCCTGCCACAGAAGGGTCTGGAGACTGCTGCAGCACCACAAAACAAAACAACCTACATTAGTTAGAACAACAAAAACAGAAACTTACTCATACAATTCAAACAATTTACATACTAAATACTTCCTAGAAAGTCTTTCTTGAATCTACTACATATGAAGTTTCTTTAAAAAAAAAAAAAGCAGTAATAATGGATATATATGATATATGACATTAAATATATATTAATATATAAATAATAATGACATATATATAACATTAAAAGTTAACTATAAATAACTATTATACTCTAAATCCCTTAAGATGCAGTATAAGCAAAACTCAATTTTTACCTGCAGGCTGTGAGGCTCCTGGCTGAAGCTCCCAGATAGAGCCAGTATCTGGCACTGACACAGACCTAGTTACTGAGGGAATGATGTTCTGATCAGATATTCTGCAAAAGGGAAATAAAACATCAATGTGTTCCTGTCACTTGAAAAATCAGATAAAGAGGGATTTCTAGATTACTAGTAGGTTTCTGAGTTGTTGGGCTAGGAAACACCATCATTTTGTTGCTGTTGTCTTGTTTTGTTTTACTGAGTCAGAGTCCCACGATGTAGCACTGGATGACCTGGAACTTACTATATAGACCAGACTGGCCTCAGAGATGGATCTGCTTCTGCTTTGTTAGTATTTTAAAAGAATGAAAACTGGATGTGGTGGTACATGCCTTCAATCCTAGTTCTTAGAAGACAAGCAAATCTCTAAGGTAGCCTAGTCTATATAGTGAGACCCTGTCTTGAAACAATAACAACACCCAAGAATTGCATTTCACTTGTCTCTAAGGTCTTCTGTACATCAGGTTAAACAAGCCCTCAGTATCTCAACGGTACAGATTGCTTATCATTAAAATAGAGACCAAGCCAGGCGTGGTGGCACATGTCTTTAATTCCAGCACTTGGGAAACAGAGGCAGGCAGACCTCTGAGTCTGAGGCTAGCCTGGTCTTACAGAAAGAGTTCCAGAACAGCCAGGGCTACTCAGAGAGACAATGTCTTGAACAAATACATACATACATAAGTAAGTAACAGAGGCCTGATTGTTAACCTGCTTACCTCACAGAATGAGCTAATATATATATATTCACATGAGAAATGTGAAGGACTGATTAAGACAAACAGTACAACTTTGGAACAGCAACTGCTGAGACAACTTCAAGAGCTGAGATAAGCACCCTGAATGAAAATCTGTAGTAGAAGAAATTTAGAAATGTCTTCATAATTGCTTTGTCCACAGATTAATGGATTAATGATTTAGGAATTCAGTAAATCATGACCCTGTGATCAAATCTTTTTTTTTTCAGATACCACAGGTAAAAGTGAAATTAAAATCCCAGGGTATACGATCTTTTGTTTCAGGTTCCAAGTGTTATCACTCTTAGATTATGATTCAAAAGATTGCATACTCTATAGGTAAATCTTTTTAACATATGTAAACCCTTCTAGCTAAGTAATTTTCAAGTCACACTAGATTTATATATACCGTGAAGACAAGTTTTGTGGGAATGTTCTGATGCTGAAACTCAAACATCGTATCAACATATCAACATTTCTTTATTCTCCTTCATATTCTCTCTCTCTCTCTCTCTCTCTCTCTCTCTCTCTCTCTCTCTCTCTCTCTCTCTCACATGCACGCACACACACAAAATGTGACAAATGGAATGACCACCAACCTCATCTTCAGAGCTTGGAACTGCTGGAGAAGAACAGCCAACTGCTGTTGCTGTTGAGATGATAAAGCTGCTTTCTGCTGTTGAGCCAAAACCTGTGCATACTGTTGCCTTTAAAAATATATATATATATATAAACTTATCTATCCCATATATAAAATTTTGAAAGACAAAATCCAATTTATCTCTTCCCAAAACCACAATTAGAAATAACAATCAAATATACTTTACAATTCTGTGTGCTAATAACCACAAGAAATTTTCTAATTCACTCCAGAGAAAACTCACACATGATGTTCCTGAAGGAGATACATATATATGTACATATCAAACAAATGACGTGTAATATATGCATACCACATATCACAAAATGTCAATATGATCAGTACCACACCCACAAGATGGTCAGTACCAATCCTTTCCCAAATTGTGACAATAAGCAAATCTGAACACCTATTTCCAAATGAAGAACTCTGAAAAATAAAATCACTTCTACAAAGTCTCAAATTTTATGTTTCAGCTTGGAAATTTTTAGGTAATATCTTCCACTAACTCTCAAAGTTCCAAATTTAATAGGAATCACAGACAATCTATAAACAGGTTAAGTCAGTGGTCCAATAATGTTTTGCTTAAAAGAGGCAGCAGGCCACCAAGGCAAGACAGTTCCAACCCATATACCAGCACAAATGTTATTTCTTTCCCCAGAGTCCAGTGCTCGGGCAGTTAGGACTACACAGCTAAATCCTATCTCAACGACAACAAAATAAAGGAAGATTATGACCTTAGTGAATTGGTCATCACTCTACACCATTCCTAACAGTGTGATTTTTTTTTAACTTCTTCCCACCTTCTCCTCTGTTTTTTCTTTGTGTCCCTCAGAAAGTACTTAGTTCTTAACACGCTTGTTGACTCTTTCCTCAGCAACTAAAGACCCTGAAAATCATAATTAGATGTTATTTTCTGCAATCTTCAGCATTTAAAAGGGTAAGACTAAAATTAGATGGACAGTGGGACACATGCCACTAAGCAGGCTACTTAAGTATCACAGAAGCCTTGAGTTCTCACTATAAAAGGTGAGACTTGGGAGCAGATTCTATCTCAGGCTCCTTTGGTGCTGCAGTGCATCCTACTGCATCACTGCTCTTACTGTATTAAGAACTGCTGGTACTGGAGGTGCTGCATCTGGTATAAGGCAGTGAGTTCCTGCTGTCTGCTCAGGCGTTCCTGGTCCAATTCTCCCTGAGAGAAAAGAAGTATAGAAAAAAGTACCATGAAATAAGCAGGATTGAGATGGTGTCACTGAGTATACACACCTAATAGTACAGTAAACCCCAGACCTTTATTGCCTACTCCAACCTTTTGCCCTTCAAACAGACCTTAAAAAAAAAAAAAAAAAAAAAAAAAACTACCACTTTAAAAACTAAACACTGCCACCTAGTGGAATAAGGTGGTTTTCCAGCATAAACCACATAAGGTTTATTCAACACTGTCCACAACTACTTCAAGCTGAATGCTAAACAGTGTTATACAGAACTGTTATTATAACTGAGAAATTACCCAGAACTCCAAATCTTAGTGGCTTGCTTTAAAGGTCATATAGAAATCAGAGAATTAGGACATTAAGGAAAAGAAGGAAAAGAATAAAATGACCTAACAGTTGAAAAGAAATTCTCAGTAGCACATGATCAGTTCATAAAACTAAGGTATAACTATCCTTAAAATGTTGAAAATATGTGAGGAAAAAAAACCTCTGAGCAACTACTCCTTCAAATTAGATGTTATGAATACACTGGAAGTTAGACAATAAAGGCAGACAATTCCAGTAAGATGGCTGAAATTTTATAGTTTTATAAAGTTAAAAAGAGACAAAGAAGAATATAAGATCTACAATAATAAGAATAAAAACCTAAGGTAACAGACTAAACCTAGGCAAATCATGTATGAAGTTGTATCTTTCTTACATACTGATTATAGCTTGAAATAAAGTATCTGATATACAATGTGTTAGGGCAGGAAGCATCCTAAATTCAGAGATCTCAGGAGTTAGGTACTAGTCAGCAATTCACATGAAATCCGGGTTTTAAGAACACTGCTTATGAAGGTCAGCCACTTGAGGCAAAGATAACAGCTAACAAGGAAGTAGAGTTTCCCAAAGATTCCTGTGGAATGGGTACAGAGAGAGGCTTAAGTACAGCCTCAACTAATAGGTACAGATTGTGACTCCCAACAGACTGCTGAGAGACAGACAAGGAGTTAGAGCATGCCAAGAACAAAGTGAACAACTTGTAGCTCCTGATACATGAAAGACACATCTCAACTTCAAGACAGCCTTATTTTCTAAGGCTCAGCCGGGCGGTGGTGGCACACGCCTTTAATCCCAGCACGCGGGAGGCAGAGAAAGGCGGATCTTTGTGAGTTTGAGATCAGCCTGATCTACAAGAGCTAGTTACGGCGCAGGCTCCAAAGCCACAGAGAAACCCTGTCTCGAAAAACCAAAAAGAAAAAAAAAAAGAAAAGAAGGCTCAAACTTGCTGTGTAAATTAAGCCAGTAAGTAATGAAATACTACAATTGTTCTCGGGATTTAAAAGAAACTAGCCTCAAACATGACATATGAATCATGGAAGAGAAAGCTGATGGCCAGTTAGCCTGCCTACATAATACTTTTTTGTTTTGTTTTGTTTTTGTTTTATCGAGACAGGGCTTCTCTGTAGCTTTGGAGCCTGTCCTGGAACTAGCTCTTGTAGACCAGGCTGACCTCGAACTCACAGAGATCAGCCTGCCTCTGCCTCCCGAGTGCTGGGATTAAAGGCATGCGCCACCACCGCCCGGCCCTCCTACATAATTCTTTAATGACAGAGGCTGTATCACATTCATCTTCACCTCTCAAAACCCTACCATGAAGGTGTGACCAGTAGCACTCAATATAGTTGAATAAATCAATGGTAGGTTACTGTAAACATTGAGTATTCACACTAAATTGAATATGATCATTTTTATCAATGGACAGCCACTATTTGCTCTAATTTAAGACATAGAAAGCCTACATTAAACAAACACCTAAAGACCTCCATTAGCAAAGGCCAGGCTCAAGAGAAAATATTTCCCAGCTAAAGGTTTAGGCCCTCAAAATTTCCTAACACACTAGTGGAACTTTTTTTAGGATAAGCCTCAAATGTAAGAAATTGTATGAGTGAGAAAATAAGACAGAAATGGAGGTGAGATACATGGAGGCAGAATGTTGTATACATAAAGAAAAAGAAAGAAATGGAGGTGAGAGGAAAGGAATGTGCATTCTAAGAAAAGATAATAAGGAATTCACAAAGGCCAACCACATTGAAACACAGAAGATAAATGCTCTGAAATGAGTTTTGAAAGGGAAGGAGCCAGATAATGAAGGGCATAGTAGTCAAGATAAGATAGTGGTCTCATTCTTTACTGGCTAGAAAAATCACAGATAGATTTTATATAGTGTATATAATACACGCACACAAATGCACAATAAGTGTTGAAATGGTCATTATTGTTCAGGATATAACTCTACCATTCAAAAGTGGCCATTACCATTTCAATTTTCTTCTATGAAAATACTAGGTTGGGTCTAACAGCTCATGCCTATAATCATAGCAACTCAGCAGGACCAGGAGGACCACCAAGTTTGAATCCAACCTGGTCTGCAAAAAAAAGTTCCAGGCCAGCCTATAGCAAGACCCTGTCTCAAAAGAAAAGAGAAAGAAACTACCATTTTTATCTCCTTCACTGCAACCCTGGGTTCTCATTCAAAGAGAAACAAGTACTCCTGAATCTATTATGTATCCCAGGCCATCAGAAAGATACTCACCATATGAGGAGGAGGAGCTGGGCCTGAAGAGAAAGGAACCCTTCCCCACATTTTCATGATATCACCAAGAGGCTGGAAGCTTTCATCACATGCTCTCTTCACAAGCAAAGACATAGTAAAATAGCCTGCCTGAAACCATTCGGCCATCTCCTGATTGTTAAAGGGACCTAAACACAAGGGCAGTAAGAATCTGGTCAGGTACAAAGATAAATATATTCCCTGAGTCCCATGTTCATACAAACTTTTTTATAGTAGCTTACTTCAAAAAGTGACAAATAGTATTTTATTAGATACAGCAAAAATAACATTTTGAAATACACAGTGCTTTGTCCATTTCATAGCAAGTGCTCTGCTGCTGAGCTTCATCCCTGACCAAGCTTCACTTTTACACATCCTAAATTATCATCAATGCTTTAATGACTGTAAGCAGCACAATTGTCTCACCCTCTGCAAATACTCCATCAAAAAACTGAGATATACAGAAGAACACATACTTATGGGCTTTGCATCACTGAGGCGTAGAGAAATAAATGCTCAGTGCTAAACACATTCTTAAATTTTTGTTATGTTATGCTGGAGATTAGTGATTGCAGGATAAATAATATAAAATACAAGCAATAATCAACTGAATTAAGGCAAATTACAACTTATTTACCCAACAAAACTAAATCTGGCCTTGAGAAAAAAAATAGCATTCTTTAATTGAGTACTTTAAACATAAAAATTTACAGAACATATAGACCAATTCAATGTTTTCTAGGCATTAAGAAATGTGAATGGTTTTCCTTGCACAAATGTCTGCATACCACCTGTGGCCAGGTGTCCATAGAAGCCATAAGAGGATGTGAGACCCCTAGAACTTAAGTCAAGCTTGAATCATCTGGAAGAGCAGTGAGTGCTCTTTACTATGAGTCATTTATCTAGTAATCCTCTCTAAACTATTAAAATCATGCATGTATGTTCTTTAACCACCACAGAACCAAGATAAAAATCAACAACACAATACTGACAGGAAAATTCCTAGCTTAAAAGCTAAAAACACTTCCAAATAATTCATGAGCATTAACTGTGTATGTGAGAGCATGTACATTCCACATACTCTCTTAAGTATAAACCATGACTAAATTTATTCCTGGAATACAAAGTTGATTCATTCAAATTATGAAAACTCACCAAAAAGCTGAATACAGTGGTGCATGTCTTTAATCTCAATACTTGGTAGGAAGGGACTGCCAGTATTTTATACCACATTACATGTGGCATATAATTATTTCAGCTCGTCCAGAAATGTTTAACACCCTTTAAGATTAAGGAGGGTGGGTACATGTTTCGGCAGTGCATAAACTAAAACAACTGCAATGGTATCAAGATAACTAGCACAGCCCCTGCACAATGATGACACCCAAATTTGTGAAGTGTTATTTTTTCTGACCTTCATATATGCTAAAAGAATTGAAATAAAAAGCACCAAGAAGAAAAAGATTTTAAAAGGGGAGAAGGGCAGAGCCAGGTAAACATGCTTACCACTAAGCCTTACAATCTGAGTAAGATTTCTGGGAAATAAAAGTGGAAAAGACAACGCTTGCAAGTTGTCTCTGAGTTCCATACCATGTGTGCCCATATGTCCATACATCTACACACACATAGGTTCAGCAGTTAAAAAGCACTTACTGTTTTGGCAACAGAACCCACACGGCAGCTCACAAACACTTGTACCGCCATGAAGGCAGTGGAGATTGACACCTCTGGCCTCTGTAGGCACCTGCATACATGTGCATATAAACCCCGCCCTGCGCACGCACACACACACAATTAAAATAAAAAAAAAATTTAAAGATATGTAAGATGACTAGGGCAAACAAGATGGCTCAGTAAACATAGGCACTCTTACCACATAAACCTAAGGACCTGAGTACCACCCTAGGAACCCATGGAAAGGTGGAACGAGAGAACCAACTCTACAGAGTTGTCCTCTGACCTCACACATTGTGCAAATACATAAACAGTGATAATAGATAATAAGCTTTATAAAAGATAAGGATCTACCCCCAGATATACACAACCATGCCTAATAGAATTATTTTTGTCAATTGGCTTTATTATTTCTAGCTACTTAGGAAGACTGGGGCAGGGATCTTCAGCCCAGAAGTGTGAAATCAGTATGAGTAACACAACAAGACATTGTCTCAAAGAGGAGGAAGGATGTTGGAAAAAGAGGAAATCTCTATTAAATGACACAAAAGCACAGGTAAAGATGCTCTACAAAGCAATCAAAACTACAAAATAATCCAAGTCTGGGGGAGGACATTCATAATCCCAGAACTCTTAAAGCTAAGTCAGGAGAATTAAGAACTGGAGGACACCCTCGGTTATACAACAAGATACCTCTGCCAAAAAAAAATAACAAAAACCCTACATATAACTGAATATCCTAGTAACTACGAAATTAATAATAAAAGCTAACAAGGATATAGACAAATTAGAATCTTGTGTACCTTTGGTTAGAACATACAACAAGCACTCGGGAGGCAGAGGCAGGCAGATGGCCAGCCTGGTCTGCAGAGTGAGTTCAGGACAGACACAGAGAAACACTATCAAGAAGAACCAAAAAAAGAACATAAAACAGTACAGAAGCTGTGCAAACGGTTAAACTCATTTCCATATAGTCTAGAAGCAGGTGTGGTAGAACATGTCTAAAATGCTAACATCCAGGAGGCTAAGAGATAGCAGCTCACAGGACGTATCTGAGCTACACATGGAGACCCTGAACCACAGTAAAGTATCATTATACACTTGCTAGAATGATTTAAAAACAAAACAAACAAAAAAACCCACAAAATTTATTATCAAACTCTGGTAAAGATACAAGAAAACAATAATGTCATTAGAGGGCATATAGAATTGTTCAGTCACTCTGGAATTAAAAAAACTAAAGATGCAACTGCCATTTGATCTAATACTTGCACTTCTGATCACCTATACTGAAGGTATGATATACTTTCACACACTGCGCATAAATGTTTATTTACAGCAGTAAAAAATTTGAACCACCCAAATGTCCTTCCTCAGATGAATGGCTAAACAGGCTATTATAAATTGGCATCATTCACTATGACTCAGTAATACAAGGAAACAAAGTATGACTTTCCAAGTCACCTACATGAATCTCCAGTAATTATACTAAATAGATAGTGCCATCCCCATCATTCTATGTTGTATGAGTCTACTTACATAAATTCTTAAAATGATAAAATATAAAAATGTAAAACATATTGGTGCTTACCACAGATTAACAAAGCAGTGTGGAAACGAAATAAGTGTTGCTATAAAAGGGAAACAATGTTGCTAAAATGCAAAGATTCTGAATCTCAACTGTCAACACCCAGATGTTCTGCCACTGAGAAAAATGGATGAAGGACAATTTCATGTGAAACTACAATTATCCCAAATAAAATGAATTTATTAAAATGCACATATGTACAAAGTGCTGTTCTGAGGTAAACATTATACTTGAATGTTAACAATGAACAAATATATACAAAACCAGGCAGAGTAACTGCAATGGAAGAGAATAAGGCAGGGAAAGAAGACTAAAAGTAGGAGATGTTAACATACTGGAGCCCTCAAAAAAAAGGATATATTCAGTAAGTGTTGTGCTAAAACTGACATTAACATACCAACAACCAACTCAGGCTCTAACGATTTTAAAAACAAATAAATCTATATGGACTCTTTACAGCATTCTCTCCTCTAATCTAATTCATTCAAATCTTTTAAGGGATTCATTTGTAATACATGCAATCTTTCTTAGTCATTTTAATAATTCTCTGATGTTTATATATAGCAGGTCTAGTTCAGCAAATCGGTCAAGGTTCTCCAAAACTGCTGCCATTGTTTTCTGTTGGTATAGGTATCAAAGCACAGAGAATCATTACCTGCCTCTTACCCAGCTGGCATGTGTGGAGCTCAGATAATGCACAAAGCATTCGCTGACACTGTTGTCATTTTGGTCATCACTCTCTCATTTTCCTATGTGATTTTCTTTGTATTTATAAAGAAAATCGGTTGACTTTGTTTTCTATTATGCAACCAAGCATTAAACAAGCACCCTTTTTCAGGAGGTTCTGAAAGTGACACAGATACTTCAGTACTTAAAGTGAAAATTGGCTGTTTACCTTGGATTTCCCCCTGGGGGTCTTTGTAATACCACTTTTGCATTGCTTCGTGCATCAGTGGAATCGACACTCCTTTAGCTCTGTGCTCTTGCAGTTTTGATGTCAATCTTTCATCATCTAGTGCACTGTCTTGGAGATAAGCCACCATCTTCTCAGCTTGCTAGTAACAGAAGATAAAAGGATTCAGGAAACAAATGATCTCGAATTAATATTATAAGGCTAGTAATAATGATCACTGTTTTTGAACTACTTGATTTATGAAGGACATTATGCAAGGAACAAAACCATTAACATCCTAATCCCATCTTAGAAAAGAAAAAAAAAATATACATCAAAGACACAAAATAAACCAACTAGATTAAAATACAAACTAGGCTTCAAATAAAGGTTTAAAATATGCTGTTGTCACATTCTAGATTGTTTTCACAAACCTTTATGTCTGTGTAGAGATGATAAGAGACTAAAAGGCTCAATTAATACAAATAAATTACTCTACAAGTTTCACTAACACATTACTAACCATTCCTTCTACATTTTCCTGTCTCAAACCACACCAACCTGAAGGAAAGAAAAGTTCTTCTACAGAAAAATCAACTCATTTATTTTTCATGTGTTGTTACACACAATCTTCGGGAAACACAGATGTGAGTAAGAATGTTAACAAAATCCTGAGGCTTTTAACCATTGTTCCTGCTATACTTAAGTAAAGGACACAAAACACACAGGGACCATCCACAGCTGCTTGTATTCACCATTTTTAGCATTCCATTATGTCCAAAAAGAAAAGAAAAGAAAACAGCTAAGGGCAATCACAGAAGAGCAAAAAATAACCTGACATAATGACTACTACATAGCAGAAACTTAAAAGCATGAAATGATCTGAAAGACAATTACTCACACAAACATTAAATAACCAAACAATTTTTCCAGTACTTAAGACCTACTGCATAAAACTTCTGTTTTGGGATATACATGGAAGTTTGAGAGGAGAGGATAAAGTAACCTCATTTCACCTGTTCCAAGTGTTTGAGGCCCTCTTCATCATCTGGCTCTGTGGAAACACTGCCCATACCAGGAGCCTCAATGGTGGCTGTTTCAACTGGCCGTGAGGCAGAAGCAGGAGTGGGAACAGGAGGTGGAAGAATGACGAGAGGACAGGCTGTGTCTGGAGGAAGCTGTGTTGAGGGTTGCTGGGAGGCAGGCACTGGTTCTAAAGGGAAAAAATGTAGAGTAATAAATGTTCTTATAAATGTGGAGACATCTCAAGGTTAATTCTACATTAATAAGTGGAACAGTCTACTGTATAGGCCTGACTGAGATGTCGACCCTAAAGCTACTTCCTATGGAAAAATGCAGTATATGTCCCTAGAATGATGTTTAAAAGTCCATAAAGCTTCTTTCTAGCAATGTCACTACAGCATCTAGCCAATAATTAGTGGTATCAGCCAATCTACTCCATTCAGAAAGAGCAGGTCTCTAAATAGTAAAGATTAACATACTCAAAGCTTTTCAAACACATGTCATCTCATCAAAATGTGTATGGAAAATCCCTGTAATAACCATAATTACCTGTCTCAAGTGGTAATATAGTGTAGGTTTTAAGAGTCTTACCAGTGTAGGGCTCTTTTTTTTTTTTTTAAGACTAGAATTTTTATTTTGCTTCCTCTTTTTGGGGGGGTGGGGTGGAGGGCAGCTTTTGTGGAACTCTGTAGACTAGGCTTGGCTTAACTCAGACATCTACCTCTCTCTATCTCCTGAGTCTCTAGGGTGCTGGGATTAAAAGAGTGAGCTACCACTGCACAATTTAAATAAATTTCTTTTTTCTCTCACCCCCCCTCTTTAATTTTATATGTATTGGTATTCTGCTTGCATTTATATCTGTGTGAAGGTGTCAGATGTCCTGAAAGTGGAGTTACAAACAGTTGTGAGCTACAATATGGGTACTGGGATTTGAGCCTAGGTCCTTTGGAAGAGCAGCCAGTGCTTTTAATCACTAAGCCATCTCTCTAGCCCCTGCCGAGGTTCCCAGTTGAAGCCTCTCAGAATGGAGGCTCCTAAAACAAATATGGAAGATGGTGTAACTAGGTCAAATTGCAGTTTCTCCTTTAAAACCCTGGCTGTTCAATTACAAAGAACCTCTTCAAATGCTTGCTCCCCTCAAGTGTTGCCAAATTTTTCTTAAGTCCAGACTATACATGCTGCCTCTTTTGTGTGACCACCACCTACACCTGATAGGCAGGACTTCTATTTGCCCCTTCCCATCAGTAAAGCACCCTGTCAAAGATACACAGTGACACAAAACTGCTAGATTCAATGATTTTTCCCTTGCCATCATTAGATAATATGGAGCAACAGACATTATTGATCCCAATTCTAGGCTTGCACTTGTAGGCTATACTTTTGCCTCTCAAAGAATTCTCTGGCTCTCATACCTAAAACTAAAAATTACTCAAGCTTCTGTTTTGAATTCTCTCTTTTGCTCACCCCCTACAAATTGTATGGTTTTGTCATTGTGCTCTTCATTTTATGGCCTCTATCTCTCCATCCTCCTAATTACCAACTGCTGGGATTACAGGCCCATGTCAACACAATGGACCCAGCTAGAACTTTAGATTCTTATTATCTCCTTGGCTCTAAACTGCTCCCATCCAGCTACAGTCCCCTCATTTACAACTTTTTCTGGACAAATATCATTCTTCTTCGCTTCACAGTCAATGTTCTAAACAGAATTTAATCATTCCTCTCTCAAATGAGCTCTTCAACTTCTATTTGTTTCCTGATACCTGTCTGAGCTACCTTAGCTATCTTTGTCACTTTCCCACCATCATGTATAATCAATAACTAAATTTTGTCAATTTTTTTGGCTAAAATCTCATCCGCCACTACCTCAATTTACAAGTGCACTGCCTACCTCACCCCCCACCAAAAAAATCTGGAATGATAACCTTTAATACACACCTAGTAAGAATTCTCAAAATAAACATATCTAGACTCTGCAATTTTCTTGAATAAAAGTTTTTTGATCTACTTTTAGGCACAAAACACCAAGAAACAACTATTATGAATCAAACAGGTCTCAAGAGACGAAAAAAATCTTTCTCCCAGCTGAAAAGTTATGAGCAGACAGCTGCTTCTTCTTTTTTTTTTTTTTTTTTTTGGTTTTTTGAGACAGGATTTCTCTGTAGCTTTGGAGCCTGCGCTGAAACTAGCTCTTGTAGACCAGGCTGGTCTTGAACTCACAAAGATCCGCCTGCCTCTGCCTCCCAAGTGCTGGGATTAAAGGCGTGCGCCACCACCACCCAGCTTTCTCATTTTTCTTTAGGGATGCGACTACTCATAGATTGTACATGCTCCAGAAGATGGCTTCACTTACCTGTGCACATGGGCAGACCTATCTGGTCTTAGTGAGTTATTTTTTAAAAAAAGGGGGGGGGCGGCTTGTGGTGTGGCAGAGAGAGATGTGTTAGGGAAGGTCCAGAGAAAACTGGAGTGGGTTGGAGGGAAAGAGATTTACACAGGATCAAAATACATTGTGTGTGTGTGTGAGAATTGTCAAAGAAAATATTTAAGAAAAAAAAAAGAGGTCTAAGTCCCATAGCACACACAGATACACAGATGCAAGTATTTTTTAATTTGTTCAAGACACAAAAGACTGGTTTTTGTTTGTTTGTTTGTTTTGCAAGACAGGTTTTCTCTGTGTAGCCCTGGCTGTCCTGGAACTCACTCTGTAAAGCAGCCTGGCCTAGATCTGCCTCTGCCTCCCTAGTTCTGGCATTAAAGGCATGTATAACTACCACCCAGCCTGAAAACAAATTTTTGGTTCAGATCTTCAACATACTAGTCTGGGGATGGGGGGATAGAAATACACCTCAATCTTTATAATATTGTTTTGTTAGGCATATACATATAACATTGTTACCTTAACCATATAACAGTACTGGTTTCTAAGAAACAGAAGACAACAACCTAACTAGGAGGGAATAAAGTTTCAGCTATACAGAGAAGCACAAACAGAAAAAAAACAAAAACAAAAACAAACAAACAAAAAAAACCAGCACAAATCAAGGCCGAAAACACTTTTAGGATGGTGAGCACAATGTGGGGGAGATAAAAGAGCTGATGTTGAAACTACAAGGGAGTCGTGTGATAGATCCCAAGTCTAGCAGGCCATGTTACCAAGGGCACACTCTTATGGTGACTGAGTCCTTCAATATCAGCCATTACAATACAGTATTTAAGTATTTGCATGAATAATCAAAGAAATACACAATAGTGTTCTTAAGATATATATATAAATATAGTTAACACTATAGAAGATGTGTAAAGACTTGCTTTCTAGCAAAGGTGAAGATTGACTTCCACACTGGCCCAGGTACTCCTTCTGTTCCCTTGGGTATTTTTGTGTGAGGTTGAATATATGATACTAGATGGAAGGCAACCATCTGCTACGGGAATCCAACAAATATCACAAAGGTTGTGGCCTACCAGCAGGGTCCCAATCAACAGCTTGGCATCTTTCTCCTCTGGCAGCTATATGACTTCTCACTGACTCCGCATACTTTCTCCTCCTCTATTTGCTGGAAACTCCCACCTTGCCTTATTCTACTAGGCCACTGGCTGAAACAGCTTTATTCGTTAACCAATAAAAGCAACACATACACAGAAGGACTTCTCACACTACTTAAGTAAAAGGTGTTACACCAGTTACCACTGGTCTCAGAAAAATCACATTTTAGGTCTACTTTCAGAAATACATACCATCCCCTCTGCTGGGCACCTTAACTGGGAGACTAGTTTCTGTCCTACTCTCTTCGTCAGGTTTTTCCATTTGTTCAGCTTTGGGTTCATCTTTCCTCTCCACCTGTGGTGCTTCTTGAGGCTGATGATCTGAAGGGGTACCTGGTCTAGGTGATGATAATGATGCTTGAGGTGCTTCCTCGTTAGCTTCTGGAACATAAAGCCATAGTAAGTGAATTCAAGGAAGTTTTTAAGTGGAATTCAGTAAGATAAAATGGGCCTTACCAGCTCCTGCTCTGTCTGTTTTCTCTCCCTCTTTCCTATTGGCCTTATCAGGTTCTTTGGCCTCTTCATTATGGCTGCTGTCAGAGTCAGAGCGCTCTTCTTCCTCCTCCACAGGCCTGAAGTCCATTTCCTGCTCTTCAGGAATAGGTTCTTTCTGCACTTTCTATAGCAAGAAAGTAAATTCAAAGGTTAATAGCATATTTGGCTTTGGTGTAAGGTCATGGCATTTAAAATAAATTTCTTACTTTTAGAGAGAGGAATGCTCCAGAGGAGTCAAATGTGCCCATTTCTTCTTCAGCGTCCTCTAAACACCATTCCGGCAAGCTATCCCTGTCATCATCTATGCTCCCACTGCCAGAGCGCACCCTTCGGTAACCCCGCTCATCATCTCGATCTCGAAAATCAAACTCAAACCTCCGGCGGCGTTCCATGTGTTCCCTCCAGCCTGCAGAACGAGGGCCATCTGAGTTGAGAAGGACAGAAACCTTAGGAAAGGTTTATGATAGTATTTGAAAAAGAACATAATAGTTATAAAATAAAACAATGACAGCTAAGAGCAAATTCTAATAGATCAACCTTCTAAAGAAAAAAAAAACAGGAGAACTGAGCTAAGATCATTTACCATCACTAAGTGACAACAGTATTTACCTTCAAAGTTTCTGGCATGTTACAAAGCTAAGCTTTAAAAGATAAATTTATGAAGGGGAGTGGTCTTGGCCATTTCGGCTTATAGTCACGCCCCATCATTAGCTAATTATTCCGCCCCCCTAATTAGTTATTAATTAATTAATGGGGCTGGACCAC
>JAQHUG010000161.1:719048-743556 GCA_028555095.1 Dicrostonyx torquatus
AGTAATCTGTGTGTATTTGGCCCCTATTAAATTTGTGTGTCTTAAATAAAACTTCCACAAATTTAGAACAAAGCATACTGAAAGAATACTATATTCAAAATATGCACACTAAATAATTAGGTCATTCAGTAAGCACTGATTAATTACTTGTATGGCCCACTCCTAGCCAAGACTTAGAGGACTGGCTGTCTTTCTGAATTAAAGTTCGTGTGCTCTCTTTGGTAGGTATTAAAGCAGTACTCTTCTTCTTACAAAAACATTACAATGAATTATAATAGCTCCCGTGTCAACTCATAATATCAAACTCATCATACCTAATTATTAGTGTTAATTTCTTGCTTATAATTCTGACCTCCAACAAAAACAACAACAACAAATTCATGAAATTTCAGCACTGATAGGTTATGATGCTCAAGATTTTATATGGCAAATCTCTCAGCACAGGAGAAGAGCAGAGTTGCCTGGTTCTGCTGCTTACCCACAGCAGTGTACTTCCTCCCTTCAACTTTCCTGTTCTTGATTCTCCCTGTCTAACAGCCCCAGGGGCATTCCTGAATCCACCCCAGCATAATTTTTACTAAATCTACTTTTCAACAGAAAAAAAAAGCCTGCCCAGTCAAGGTACTTTTCTAAAACAAAAGTACTCTTTTAAGAGAAAAAGGGAAGTTCTTGCTACATCTGTCCAATCCACATCTAAGAGTCTTAAAAGAAAGGTGGATTTTAAACCTTTATGAATTTCCTAGTCTCGACTCTCAGGGAAAAAGCAAGGCCAAAATGAAATGCTCTTATTCCTGAGGCCAAATTTGCTAAAAGAAACAATCTAAAAAATACTGTGGAACGGGAATGGAGGGGGGGAAATACTGTGGAAAAAATTAAGATGCCAAAAACAGATGTTAAATACAGAACTTAAGTTCAAAAAAGAACAGATACTTCCATAGGTATAACATTTACTACCTGCTGAAAACCCAGAATTTTATATATGCTTTGTTTAAATGTAAGGCTAGAGCCATTACTCAAAAGGACTCTTCATGATCAAATGTTAGATTCCAGAATCGGCTGTCCACTGCTATCATGTCTAAACAGTCTAAGTATGCACACTGATAGGAATCTATCCTTCTAGGCACTCAGCTCCTGTTTCCCTCTTACTGAGTTTCCTAAGTTCATCTCCCAGAGTGGAGGCTTCCCTGTCCTCTAAGCCCTATCTCCAGCTATATCCAGCTGTGAGCCCCACTTTAATAAAACTACATCCCATATGTTGTCTTACCAAGAGTTAGTAAAATTTTGCTCATGAAACTAAATGTAGCAAGTGAGGCAGACAACTTACTAAGGCTGACCATAGCTTTATATGGGATTTACATCTAAAATAAAGTGAGGAATTTTCAGAAGATAAATCTAAAATATTATACCGAAAATAACTCTAACTCTAATAAAAGATTATAATCTAAAAGGTGGAAATTAACTTATAACAACTAAGTAATCAGACTAGATTTTCAAATATGTCAGGTTCAAAAGTAAAACATATTCACACACAAAAAAAAGTTTTCTCTATATCTCTTTTATCTTTATCCCATAAAACATCTTTTAAAAATATATGGACAAGGTGGGGCAGGAGCCAATTGGGAGGCTGACAACAAAATAGATGAAGAACTATTTAGAAAAGAGGGAAAACATTGTATGACCAAATTCTAAGCTGCTGGGAAAGGACAACAGTAGAAGATGACCACTAAACGTTGACCTAACTCCCTTTAATAGTCTCAATATCACACACTTGGGCTCAGAGGCACTGTTCATCTTCCAAAACATTCACCTTGTTTGTTTTTGACCAGCTGGAATTTCTCTTCTCCTTCAGCCCAGATTCTGTCCATTCTTCACTGAATGTTTATTGGGAACATAAGTCTACAACCCCTCTCCTTACAGGCAAGCTCAGCACAAAATGCTGCAATGCCTTGAACAGAACTATGACATGTGGTTGCCTAGGATACAGACTGATGAGACTGCCCAGATCCTATGATATAAACAATGGCCACTCATTGTTTAAATCTGCCCAAGAGGCAGCTGTGAAGAACTGATATATCATCTGACTTTTATCAAAAGGTTACTTTTATTATGTTTTTAGCTACATACCACTGGGTAACAAACTAAATGCCTGCTACAGTGTGTCAGACTAGGTTAAAGGTTTGGCTAACAACTTAACTTTAAAATGAGAAAAATACTAACATTGCTATAGTACCCACTACTTAGGTAACCTTCTCTGGCATACAGCTAGTATGATTATGCTTCACAGGGCTGACACACATTCTGTTTATGTGACCCCACTATTCAAGCTACAGTACATCTGAGCATCATGAGGATTGAAGCAAAGGAGCTTCACAAAGCACCAGTGTCTTCAATTATTGGCATAGCTAATGCCCAAGAATGGCTTGAAACATTAAGAGTCCAAAAAAACAACTTAGAAATTTACTAATCATTACTATTCTTGCTCTTTTCTAAGGTCAGGAGAACAAAAGAATAAACTTGTGATTATTCCTGACCTAAGTTTAAAGTTTATTCTTCAAATAAAGTCTCCCCCTCCCGCAACCACATTTTCAAGGGAGAGAAAAAGGGAAGAATAATCCTTTCTTGTTCAGGAAAAATACCCATGAAGACAATACACATTCCAAACATACAGTTATACATTTGTAAGTTTGTTTGTGATTTTTTTTGTTTTTCTGTGGCTTTGGAGCCTGTGCTGGAACTAGCTCTTGTAGACCAGGCTGGTCTCAAACTCACAAAGATCCGCCTGCCTCTGCCTCCCAAGTGCTGGAATTAAAGGCGTGCGCCACCACCGCCCGGCTTGTAAGTTTTTTAAATATCCCCTATTAAGTTTTAAAGAATGCTACAGATAGATTAAAGATTAAGAGGTAGACAAATTGAATGAAATCCCCGTGATTGCAAATACAGGCAGGTGCTTCCTATTAAACCACATTATTTGCCCCAGGAAAATAGAAAAGTGATTTCAATCAACTGAGTAGATGTGTTGGGGAATTATTTTGTTGAAATATTTTTGTAGTAAAAAAGACTGAGCTGTGACAGTATAAATGATTTCTTTTTTAAAAAGAAACAAACTATTTTCCTTTTCCATTAAATCCCAAACATTTTTAGCAAGCTCTCATTTCAGTTCCTTTGTGCTTTATACAATACAACTCTTACCAGGGCTGTGAGGCCGCCACCTCTCTCCATCCCTTCTTGACCCAGCTAACCGCCAACCTCCATCTTCATCTTCTCCATTTTGTTCCTCTCTAAAGATTCGCCAGTTTTCACTTTCTGACCGTATAAATTCATGCTTCCTCCCCACAGATGTTGGTCCACTTTCCTCAAAATTTGGTCTCCCTATAAAGATAAGAAAATATGGTAAGTTATTAGGGGCTTTTACCAGTAAAGATTTTGAAAAACAAGTAATCCTTCAAACTTTCTCCATATCTGTTCCTTTCAATGTTCAAAAAATGTTAATAAACTAGCTGCATATATAAATAGATATTACACTTTTCTTAAAGCTGAATGTTCAAAGATTCAGCAATTAAAAATAATAAACAAAAACAGTATGTGCAATTTTGAAAGGCATACAATGAGGAGCTAGAACGATGGTTCACAGTTAAGAGCACTTGCTGCTCTTGCAGAGCCTGATTCTGTTCCCAACACCAATACAGTAGCTCTTCTGGCCCCTGCTGGCACCAGACATGAATGTGGTGAACATGCACACATGGAATCAAAACACTCATACACATAAAATAAAATAAATTCTTTACTCCAAAAGAACATACACTGAAAATTCAACTAATTTTCCTTCTACATAAGAACTCCAGAGACTTAGTTCCCAGAACTAAGAAAAGTCACCATTAGTTTCCTATAAAATCTTCCAAACACTGCCCATGTGTACATTTAGTCATGTATAATTGCTACAAACACATCCCCTGAGGATAACATACTCTTTTGTAATATTGTAATTTTCATCCAATGGTGCATTTTGCCAGTCTTTCTCTATCAGCATATACTTTTTTAAAAGACATTTTTAATTATTTTGCCTTAACGTATATAACCAAATGGCATGGGTTTAAGTCCTGAAGATCAGAAAACGTATACATTTCAACCAGTTTTACTAAAAAAACAGATTGGAAATTCAAAAGTGAAGGCTGTGTATTGTAAAGACTCATTTACTCAGCAATAGAGGAATATGATAAATTGATTTTTGGACAGAATTCAAAGCTATGCTATCTAACAATGTCTCAAGAGTTACTGACTTTAAAAAAAAAACTGTAGGCAAGGTAAGTCAAATTGATATATGCTGATATGTAACGTCTTATGAAATCTCACACTAGTTGAAAATGAAGAACACTGATATCCTCAATCTTCAAGTTACATGTTCTCTTGGTGACAAATCCTTTCAATTAATCCATAATGGAAGTTTTAAAGAAGAAGGAATTCAGTGAGGAAATCCTTGTTTCTAGTTATATTACATTTATACATACTAAGATTTAACATTCTGTTTGTCCACATAGTTTTTACATTGTTAGCAGGTATTATTCCAACTAAATAATAAAATACCTTAGGATCAGGGTAGCTAGACAGCTCAGTGGGTAAAGGTATTTGCTATCAAACCCGACAACCTGAGTTTAACCCCTGGCGACCAAATGGTAGAGAGAACTGACTTCCAAAGTTGTCATCTGACTTTCACATACATGCACCCCACTACACACACACACACACACACACACAGAGAGAGAGAGAGAGAGAGAGAGAGAGAGAGAGAGAGAGAGAGAGGAACATTTTAAAAAAAACTCTTAGAAGGGAGAAAAAAACATTGTCTGCTAGGAAAAACACTATTTGCTTTTTGCTGTGGTCCACAGTTTCCAGGAGCTCCCAATACTCCCTAGCTGTTGGTATCCATGTAGTAATTTTCCCTTAAGGGTGAGCTGAACTTACTGCCAAAAAATAGAATATACCTAAAATAATGTCACTTTCTGAATCTAAAGTTGTTTTTTGTTGTTATTGGTGGTGGTGGTGGTTGTTTTTTTGGAGATAGGGTCTAACTGTATAGTATATAGTAGACAGGTCTGGAAGTCTACTATATAGACCAAGCTGGCCTGCCTCTACCTTTTTGAGTACTGGGATTAAAGCTGGGTATCACCATGCCCAGCTCAGATTCTAAAATTTTAAAGACCTCTCCAAGCATCTTGGAATCATTCTCTGAAAAAAGACAGCTACCCCATAGTACCTATAGTGAAGCTCATACTACAAAGCCTTGAGGCTATTCACTTATAGAAACATAAGACTGAAAGTGGTTCCAATCCCAAAAGAACCTTAAAATGACTAATGAATAGGCAGACAAATTTTACTGCGTTCTCATGAGTCACTAGAGCCCAAGACATCTAGCCAATAAATGAAGCAGAGAAATAAACATGCATGGCATGGTAGCATAAGTCAGTCCATAATCCCAGCAATCAGGAGGTAGACAGTGGATCACAAGTTCATATAGGAGTCTGAAACCAGCTGGGCTAAATAAGACCTTAATTCCAAAGTCATTCAGCTAAGTTCTGGGGTCATCTATATTACGCAAAGACCAAAATTATCACTTAACTGATTTTTTTCATTTCCAATTCTTCTTATAGGAAGTTAATTTTTCCCATTTTATGACTGAGAACATTGAGGCTCAATAAATAACCCCTGGGAATTGTCTAGAATCACATACCATATTAAATAGCAGAACAAAATTCATGTTAATGCCGGAAGCAAAGACCTGTATTTTGAGATCTGCATTTTGTTTACAGCCATCTTAAGTTCACAAGTAAGCAAATTCTTACTTATTTGCGGACCTAGGACATTAGCCTAGTGAGACCAGCAGGCACCAGGCTTTTAGAAAACATTAACATTTTCCTTTGATGGTCAACAATCACAGACCCTCAGTATTTACTCATTAGCTAGGGATGGCTCCAGATCTGAATTCCAGCAGAATAGGAGGTTCCTGACACCTTCCCTCTTCCCTCTCTCCCCTCCCCCGCCTTTGCCTGGTTGCTATATAACAGCTCCTAGAAATCAATAAAATACAGCTTGATCAGAAAGCCTGTCTTTCTGTCATTCCTTGTGTCTCTTGCCCCTCCATTCCTCTCCCCTAGGTTTATCAGGGACCACCGTTAGTATCCTGCTGGCTGGGATATATTAATCTCCTAATCACTCAACAGCAATTTATAGCACACTGCATCAAAGCTATAGATTCAAGTACAGACACACTCACTCCTTGCACTAAAGGACCTCCCAGGCTCTCCTGCTTAGATTGAGGGGCCAATATACTTTATAAAATACTGTTTGCTATATGGCTTTATGAAAAATGTAGCTACCCTCACAAAAGAGAAATTTAGAAGAAACCTTTAATGTATTTGAATATGAAGAAAATGAGGAATGGTCACAAATGCTATTGAGCTGTGAGAACACAAAGTGCTAATTACAGAAGGCTAAACTAATCTAGCCACTCATTTTCATCATCTGCTTTTCCACATGGAACCTTGGGAGTGGTGAGCATACTAAAGCAAGCAATATAGTACTAATGGCAAAATGCAGAACTCACCAAAAACCGATTTTTTTTATCACTTTTCCTAAAAGAATAAACTATTAAAGGCTTTATTAAATAAAAATTAAAGTCACCAAAGTATTAATAATGTTAGAGTCTTAAACTGGAAGGCTGAAACAAGACTGCCAAGAAGTTCAAGGCAACCTGAGCTATACTAGAATGAGATGAGAGTGAAAGTGAGAGGGCATGAGCACAGGGGACAGCTCCTGAGAGAGAGAGAGAGAGAGAGAGAGAGAGAGAGAGAGAGAGAGAGAGAGAGAGAGAGAGAGAGAGAGCGCGAGCGAACTGGGAACATAACTAGGCCACAATTTAATGCATGCATACAAACATACATAGAAACAAGATGAGTGTTCTTCCCTCCCCTCACTATGTTGTAGACAGGCTTTCAATTGTTGGGCTCAAGTAACCCTTCTGCTTTTCCTTTTCAAGTGACTGGCTATAGACCACCAGAGAGCCGAGCCTGAGTAACACTCTCCCTGGAATCTACACTCCTGCTGCCTTATAGTCCCATTTTCCATTTCTGAAAGCAAATATTTCTCTACGATTATTCATTGCCTAGGAAGGCCAGTAAGTCAGTTATATCCTGATATTTCTCATTTGAGAGGAATGGGTCTGATATGAAGCAGCCTGAATTTACCTGAACACTAGTAAATCAGTTAACAGAATTCAAATTTGAGTTACTAAATATCTATTACTATGAAACAATTTCTAAGAACTGTCAATCTTTTTCACTAATATATATACTAAATATTATATATGAATATCAACAATAGAAAGATTTCAATTATGAATTACTGGTAAAGCAAGGAAACCTATATGACAACAGTCCTTATAATCCCACATCTAACCTTCAGGACGCATAGTTATTTTCCACAGAAAAGGGTGAAAAAGACTCAAGGACTTGTAAATGGACTTCACTCTCTCCTACTCTCCTCTTCAAAAACCTTTAATTAAAGCTCAACGTTCTTGGGTGTACACATAAAAAATGTGCAATTCACTGAGTTTTTCAAACAATTGTACAAATTAACACCTTAGCTGTTTAATTTTTAAAAATATATATTCACATATTCCCATCAGCTTTTTCAAATCTATACAATATCCTGATTTCTTAATTTTGCCCTTTAGGACTTATCTTTAAAAAAAAAAAAAAAACAACTTTATTGGGGGGAGGCTAAACTGTGACCAGGATGATAGATAGATAGATAGATAGATAGATAGATAGATAGATAGATAGATAGATAGATAGATTAGATAGATAGATAGGCAGGCAGGCAGGCAGGCAGAGATTTTAAGGAGCTTTATTTGGGGTGTTGGGTGCATGCACACCAAAATCCTCAAGTGCAAGACAGAGAACTTTGAACTTTATAGAGAGTTCTCTCCTATCTTTACATGGATTCCAGAGATTAAACTTAAGTCATCAGGCTTGTACAGCAAATACCATACTCACTTAACTTCTTTATATAAATGGAATATTAATATACCCCTGAAAAATAGCTTGTTCTTTTGCACTGGTATACAAGATTTCACTGTATGAACAGTTTCAATGTATTGCGCTTGAATTGTTGACATTTAGGTTGTTTCTTGCTTTTTGTTATTATGAACTGTACATTTATGAGAATTCTTATATACAAATGTTAGTGAGTAAAGAGGTATGTTTCTTTGGGTACACATCATATTCAGCTTTTGTGATTACTATCATATATTTTCCCAAAGAAATGGTATTACTTTGCTATTTGACTGTTTTACTCAAACCTAGAGTAAAAGTTAACAGGATGTCTCTTCCATACACAGACACAATTACACAAGTAGGATCACAAAGACAGACTTGAACATAGTGCCTGCTCTCTAGGCCACAGACCAGGGACATACATGGAAATAAAGGACCTGATACATTATAGTTGATACAATGCCTGATATAGTTCACCTGATAGTCTTAATAACCACAGGAGATTAAGTTAAACCTCACCATCTCTATTGTTCCTGTGTGAAAAGGGATACCTGTGGGTGGTTTCCCAAGATCACATAGCTGAGTCATGAATCAGAAATAGAACCTAGGCCTGCAGCTTCCTAACCCATCTCTACTACATTACTCTCCGTGGGTTACTCACAACTATGCTCATTGGAAGCAGCCAGAAATTTTAATAAAATTGAAGTAGGAAAAGGATTTAAGCCTGCCAAGCTTCAAAAGGACAACAGTTGGTAAAACTTAGATGTCAACATCCATAGGCAGAAACCACCTTTATTTCAGTATTTCCACCAAAATAATTTCAAAATATTTCTGAAAAAATTGGTTAATATCAACTTCTCCAATAGAAAAGTTTTGTTCTAGAAATTAATTTAAGAATTGTGGCTTCAAACAATATAAAAAATAAATTTCCAATTGCTCCTAATAACTAAAAATGGCACTGAATGAAGAACTACTCTAACAGTTTGGAATCCTTTCTAATTAGTAGATATCTGTTGTATAAGTTTTGGTCAACAAGTAGAAATGACAAAGAGATTCACTTGTATAATCTAGTTTAAAAGTAATATAGATTTGTGTACTCTTTTTGTTTTGATTAATTTTCAGGACAAAGATCTGCCTGTTTCTGCCTTCTAAGTGCTGGGATAAATGGCATGTGCCACCACGCCTGGTAGATTCTTGACGCCTGTGTATTCTTGATGAAACTTAAATGACAAACATCAAAGTTATTCACAGACAGTTTAAAAGATGCTATCCTATGCTCTTTTTGTGTCTAATAATTGCAGTGTTCTATGGTGGCCAAGGCTACAATGAGGGCCACCCACATGGGCCCTTCCCAGCACTCAAACTCAAACTCTTCTCTCTGTAATATATCACAACTATGACAAAGTTGAGTAAAGAACAACTCTGGTTAACTTTTGAAAATTCAATTTATAAACAAGATGATTTAAAAGTGAATCTAACTCTAATATAATACTCTATATAAATGCATGTCTGCAAACTTTACAGTTCCTGGCTAGAGAGCAACTAGAAAGATGACAGAGATCAGAATTTTCTTTTTAAAAATATCTCAGGGAATAGGAATATGCCCCCACCCCTACAGCCCTCATGCTTGCTGTCTGCTGGTACACACCTAAAAACTGCCTGGAATATCTGAGGAAGGCAGTCACTGGAAAGAGAGACTAGATAAAGAAGCTATTCCCAAGCTACAATCAAGGGTGAACTTAGGGCTGAGAGTCCCTACATTGGAAGTATGCTGTGACCAAGGATACTTTGTTTTTCAGGGCAAATGGTCTAAGGCTTTCAGAATCTTAATGCTGTCTAAGATCTTCAAAAGGTAAATATAAGAAAAAGAAACAAAACTCAAATTTTTTCAATATTTTATGCTCTTATCATAGTCATTTAAGGCATATAAAAACTGTTAAGTACATATGTAGTATATTATGTACAAGTAGTATCCCCCAATGGCAGTACATACTTGTTTCTCCCTTAACGTATCAAGGCAGAATAGGAGTCGCCTACAAACTAAATGAAAACTGAGTGCTGACTTCTGCCTGGTCTTCTGGGAGGACTTCCTAAGGAGAAGGAGCGGTAAAAGGGCACCTGTGTGCATGTTTGACTCACAGCCAAAAACGGTGTTTATGGAAAACTTCAGATGGAGCACAGAGGCATTCAGCCAACAAAATCTACAGCTGTGAAACTTGGAGCTTACAAGTACCCAAACTCCAAAAGCAAAAGCGGAATTATGGGACAGACTTTTGAAGCTTGTTTATGTGCAAATTTTTGTAGCAATTAACTTTGTATTTTTCTATTAAGTAGGGAAAGGGAATCCCATGCAAGTATAGACACTTACTTCCCCTTGTTCTCAATAGTTACTTATAAACATAAATTCAGAAAGGTGAAAATAGGAGTTTAAAGTCTACTCTAGAAGTCTCTAAACTTTTGCAGCCTAATCTCTGCTCAGCTGGTGAGCACAGTCCTGAAAGCTCGGCGCCTTCTGGCTGGACGAGTAGGGGAGCTGCAGTACTGTAAGAATGTTTCTGAAAAAGTACCTCAAACAATGGGCATGTATCCCCATCCCCAGAGCTCTCACACTCACAGTGTGCTGACAGCACACCCAGAAGCTAGCTGCTTGTCAACCTTCACCATGCAGAACTGGAGTCTAGGTATCTTTAACATAGTTATATAAGTTAATACATGCAATCAGTCAGTCAGATCAGATACAAGAGTACACAAGATATTGCACTCCAACAAATCCTTTGTCATTTTAAAGAAAACTGTAGGGTATTTGTAGACTATTTACTAAGCTACTTCAGCTAAAATAGAAATCAGTGCCTTTAGGGACAGAGATTTGGATCTAATAAAGACTAATTTACTTGTTTGTGACACTAGACATAATCATTACAATCCCCCCCCCAAAAAAAAACAGGGTTTCTCTGTAGCTTTGGAGCCTGTCCTGGAACTAGCTCTTGTAAACCAGGCTGGCTTCGAACTCACAGAGATCCACCTGCCTTTCCTTCCTGAATGCTGGGATTAAAGGTGTGCGCCACCACCGCCCGGCTTTCATTATAATTCTTAACAAAAATAATAATAATAACAATCAGGGCTGGAGAGATGGCTCAGAGGTTAAGAGCACTGACTATTCTTCCAGAGGTCCTGAGTTCAATTCCCAGCAAACACATGGTGGCTCACAACCATCTGTAATGAGATCTGGTGCCCTCTTCTGGTCTGTAGACACACATGCAGACAGAACACTGTATACATAATAAATAAATCTTTAAAAAAAAAAAAAAATCAATGGAAGAGTAACATTTATGTTCCCATACAAAGAAGAGGTCCTTTCAATCCTATTCCAATTACCTTACTGTGACATGCCTACTATGTCTTTTAAGGTGAAGGCAGCATATCTTATGTGCCATTACCAATGTCACCTCAGCCAAGCTGATAGTACCATCTCCCAATGATTTAGTTACTGAAGTGACTGTTATGAAAATACTGAGCTCTCCAGAGTCAAAGTCTCACTTCTAAAGGCAGCCATCAGTGGTCACTGTCCACGGCAGGCTGTCAAGTTGGAAGTATCCCAGAATCAGAAAACTACTTCATATAAGTCAATGTGTGGGTGCATGTTCATGTGTGTATGTGTGGGTGTCAGTGTGTAGCTGAGGCTGGCTTCAAACTCGCAGCAATCCTACTGCCTCAGCTGACCAATGGCTGACATTACAGATATGAGCCACCACACCTAGTAAAGACATTGATTAACTTAATGCATCATCTTTGTGTCAATACAGTCTAAACTAGAGTATATTATTGAAAAGTCTGTCACGCACAGTGATACATTAAATCTCAGTACTTATGAGGCTGAGGCAAGGAAATCATAAGTTGAAGGCACAGTAGACTGACTATACAGTCAAAAATAGTTTTTTATTTAAGGTGGGAGAGGTTTCCTAAATTGAATGACATTCTTTTCTGTCTTACCTACTGTTCAAGATAGTGGCAGATATGCTAATGCCCTGCTTTTTGGGGAAGAATGACCCACTACTTGCTCTAGTGTTTCTATTGCTTCAGTTAGATGTTTTCCTCAATCAGCTAGCTGGAAAATGACCCAATGTGTTCCTACTAACAAATGCAGAGAATAAATCTTACATGTGAATCTCACCTTGATTACTTTCCCTGGTTCTGGTGGTCAAAGTTACTAGGGCTATGCCTAAACTTGTATCGAAATGTCTGGCATTAATAAAACAAAGAAGGAATTAATGTATTTTTTAAATTGTGAAGGGCAGGAGAGAAATCCACAAAGTCGGATTTCCCTTCCTAAGTAGCATTAGATTGGTCTACATTCATAACTTTCCCAGCAGGCCTTTCCATGCTTTTACTTCAAACAAACAGTGTCTTTGTTTCCCAGATCCTCTTATGGGTAACATTTTATCAAAGTTTTAAAATTGGCAGCTAACAGAGGAGGAGAAAATACTGCTCACTAGGAATTACACAAGGCCATACTTTCAGCTCATGTGGAGGCTGCTACAAGCTGGATTGCTGACATTTTCTAGGTAAACGCAATTGCAGTACTGAGTTACAGTTCCTGTTCCATGAACACTGTTTTATTCTACTTTATCACACATAAGAAAGAAAGAAAGAAAGAAAGAAAGAAAGAAAGAAAGAAAGAAAGAAAGAAAGAAAGAAAGAAAGAAAGAAAGAAAAAAGTGCTAAGGATCACTAAAACAAGCCTTAAGAAAACCCCTTCCTCCTTTCACCAGGGTACTGTAAAGAAAAGTACAAGGCATCATCAAACAATCATATTCCTAGTCAAGCTTTTACTACACAACTTGAAAACCAAGCAAAAACCAAAGTCTGTTCCCTTGCAATTAGGAAGGAGGATGTGTACACTGTTTAAGTAATTAAATGATCTACACCTACTCGTTTGGAAACTAATTGGAGCCATGCTGATGAGGTGAGATCTGATAAGTTAAAAAAAAAATCAACTCATCAATTATGCCTAAACATCCTTACCCAACTAAATCTCCCCTCAAGAAATGGTGGAAAAAAGATTACTGAAAGAGATACCTCACACTTTAACAGGCAATATAAGGAGAGAGGGCTGAAAGGAAATCTTGCAGGGAATTTTATCCCTTTGAACTTTCAAATAAACTCTTAAATAAGATTATGCAAACTTACTAAAAACCGGTCCTGATTAGAGGGAAAAAATGCACCCCTTCTCCACGTCAGTTCTGGAGGCTTTCTCCAGAGTCGTTAAGGTTTGTGTTGGGTAAAGAAAGACCTCCTAACAAACCAGCATTCTTCTCCACATGATCAAAGCTAATTGGCCCCCCTGCAGACTAAGTGACCAATCACATCAGCTTCAGCTGAAACCAGCCCTCACGACATTATAAACACAGGAATGTAAGCTGCAAAGCCAGTCTAAGAAGAGAACCTACAAACTACACTGTAGGTTAAAACCACTTGATCAAATAAACAAGACTACTAACTTCACTGAGACCTACCTTGGTAGGCTAATCCACAAGAGAACTGGTGAGTACATGAAGTAACCTTCATTTTTATTCTTTTCTTTTAGGGAACAGGCAAGGATACTGACAGTAAATAGGGAAAAAGCAAGACTGCTTACAATAGAATTTTACAACAGAGACATTACCTAGGCAGTCATAGCTAAGGTTTGTTCTTTTTTCTTCAATTTTAGAACTGGCAAATAGCCAAACTGAAAACGTTAGTGAAAGTTTAGCTCTCAATTATTTCAGTAAATACATACTAATTCCTTGTTATAATACATAAATAAGTAGAAAAGAATACCAGATAAAACTTAGTGGCTTTCAAAGAAAAGAATGTTTTTTTTTTAATGGAATTAGAAAAACTCAATATAAGCATATGGAAATAAATGCCAGAAGAATAAACTATTATGTTTTTAATTGTCTTAATCCAAAAAAGTTATGTGTCCTAACTTAAAATTTCTTTTTAAGCAGGGAATTATTACTGAAATAGATTCTGTATATAAGAAGTTAAATTATGAACTATTCTCTGAGCTTACATAATGGGTTAAAATTCACATTATTTGCTCTAATTACAGAGGCCAGGAAAGGTGCTTATGAGACTTTCAATACAGCCTTTAAAGTGTTTGCATAAGGCATGAGCAAACACTGTACTCTTTTAACATTTCTAAGTGCAGCCTCTATCTTAACTGTCTAACAGGAACTACAGCACTCCTCTAGAAGCACAGCAACAGAAAAAGCCAAGTTTAAGGGCTACCAATTAATGGACACAGTAACTGTGTTATTTCGATAATGAACCTATCAAACTACCACTTTTAAAAATAAGTACTTTCCCCATCAATTTATAAATGCATAAATATTTTACAGCACCCACACAGATACACACATGAATTCTCCACTTCTCCATTCTACTTCCTGTTGTGATCAGTTCATGAAAATCACACAAAAATCTAAATCAAGACAAATGCATTCAAAATGCACTCATAGTCAGTACAGCAACACATACCTGTAATCCTAGGACTTGGGAAATAGAAGCAGTAGCCATCAGTTCAAAGACATCTGGCTACACTTGCTGAGTCTGAGAGCAGCCTGGGCTCTATGAAACCAGTCACAAAAAGAGAGGGGTGGAGGAGGAAGGGAAGGAGGGAAGGGGGGAGGGAAAGAGGCAGGGAGATATTTATGCCCCCATGTGACTGTGAGAATGTAAAAATCATTTGGAAATATGTCTACAAATCAGACATTTACATTAGAAGGAAGAGGAAAATCCTATAAATATCAACCACCAGCAATGAAAATTTTAAACACCATATAAGCACAAATAAAATCATACAGGAACCATCCAATAAGAAACACATACCAGTTGAGAAACTAAACATAAACTTAAAAACTGGCAGGTAGACTTTAAGGGAACATGTTATTTAATCTCTTTTAACCACATTCTTTAAGATATCTGACCAAGGGGACATGGTAGCTTGCCCAAAATGACAGCACTCTGTATAAACAGAGCCAGTGCCTCCAGGCCATGCTCCCTATGCGTATCCCTATTCTTTGCACTACCATGGCAGTGACTTGACTCCATGAATGCATCTAGGTAATCCACTGAGGATCAAAATTCTATTTCTCTCAACTACTTGCCAACATGATCCAAACAAAAGTCAACAATGTTTCATGGGGGAAAACAAAGCTAAAAATGCTTCACTGTTTTGATACTGGCCTTTTGACTTCCCTGCCCATGACTTTTTCCATGTTATTTGGTTGCTGGAGGGGGAAAAATGAAATTGTAGAGAGCCTAGATGAACGTTACTACAAAACCCAAAAAAAATAAAAATAAAAAATAAAAAGACCCAAGTGAAAATAATGTTGAATCATAATGTGTGCATAGAAAGGCTCTCCGTCCAGTTATAGGGTTCTATAGCAGTCAGACTTAAGCAAGGGTGAACTTGATCTGCTCTGCTTCTGTAAAGGAGGGAGCCCTTAGTGTACTTCACTAGGACAATGGCTCCAAAGGCTCAATTACCAGCGTCCAGTCCCACAAGAGGCATTTCCACAGACACAAGAAAGAACAACTAAGTCTGACAGCTCCACTGTTGTGGCCTTCCTTCTTGTGTCAAAACCATTTCTTTTATAAAAATTATGTTAACAGTGTAATTTTTTAATTATCTTCTTATCTGCCAAAGTATATTCAATGCAATGCTGCATAAGATGCCCCTCTCCAGATTGCTTTATTTTACTGTATTTTACAATAATTCTGATTGTGCTTATTGTTAAGTCTTAAAAAAGGAGTTTTCCTTAACTTAAGATCTATTTCATATATATATTAAGGATTCCTGAAGTACCAATATCTAGTGGCTCCTGTTTTTCTGTTTGTTTTCTTTTTGCCTTTTTTTTTTTTTAATTCACTATGTAGCCTTGGCTGGCCTATGCAGATGAGGCTGGAGATTCTCTTGCTTTTGCCTCCAGAGTGCTGAGAGCAAAGGCATGTGCTGCCACTCCTAGCCCCTATGTTGGTTCTTGAACACAGTATTGCTCACAAAGGCTAACCAGAGTCAAATGTCTTGGGTTTTAGCAATAATTCTGGATTCTGGAATGCTTGAGAATAACACTCAGTAACTGCTAAATTTATGATTTTGGAAAACTTATTGTACCTCACTTTCATTACAAAATGGGAATAGTATCAGTAGTTATTACTATAAATGTTAAGAAGCATTATCAGTGACAATAAAGCAACTAATACTGAATTTACCTTACGCAACGCATTACCTTTTAGCCTCCCATGAATTTGGAATGTTGCCTAGCACAGGATAAACAATATATATCAGCTACTATTATAAATCATTACCACCATTAAGAATCATGTATAGAGCAGACATGGTTTAAACTAGTTACTTAAGTAACAGGAACAAGAAGAACACCTACTAAATGTGTTGGGAACCATCAAAGAATATAATATAGCATGAATGCTGAATATACAGCTTCTTATGGAAAAAATTAAATGTTGTTAATCAGACTAGGCAAATAATCCAAAGCTCTCATGTAATGTGTAATTTCTTGTCTTTCTATATACTTTTGTGGCTCCTATAAAAAAAAAAAAAAAAAACACAGAAAGAGGGGGCTGGTGAGATGGCTCAGTGGTTAAGAGCACTGACTGCTCCTCCAAAGGACCCAGGTTCAATTCCCAGCACCCACATGGCAGCTTGCAGCTGTCTGTAACTCCAGTGCGCATGAAATAAAGTAAAAAAAAAAAAACAGAAAGAGGGGTAGACAGTATGAAGCACCTAGCACAGTGTCTATAAATGTTTTGTTATTTCTAAAAGGAAAGAAAACAGGTCTTTTAAAATATTTTAAGAATCTAGCAAAATAAGGAGCATTAAACATGGGCTGAGGTATGGCTCACTTGTCAGCACTTGCCAAACAACAACAAAAAAATACACTCGATGATATGACAACTTGATAGGGCAATAAGTGATACAACATGAACAGTTTTGTTTTTTAAACTCAATCACGTGAAACTGAAATGAGCTCTACTCTAAACTGATTAACTATCCAGTGTTCAATCAGTTGTAGCTCAAATCTGAGAAAAATATGGAAGAAAAATAGCCCAGGTTTCACCAATAAAGATTACAATAGCCTCAGGACAAAAGAAAGTCACACATGCCTAGCTGTCCAATGTCCAAACCTAGAAACAGAAGTCTCTAAAACCCTAGAATCCCTAGACAAACCAATCCAGCAAACCCCAAGTAACCTCACTCCACCTTCTTAAGTATCAAGAGGAAGAAAGCAGCAAGGCATGATAGCACATGTTGTAATTCTAGAACTGAGAAGACTAAGGCAAGAAAATCCAGAGTTCAACAACTTAGGCTACCTAAGGAAACAAAAAAGTCTTGATATTGATATATATACTTAACTTTGTCCAAGGCTGGTCATACATTAGATATCTATTAATAACACAGGGGAAAGCCTACCCATCATGAACTGTTCACAAAAATTGTCATCTGAATTTTTACCGTTTATTTTTGTTTGTTAAACGTTTAAAATGTTTCTTCTGGTTCACTTATTCTCAAACCTACCATTATTAAGGCTGGAAGGAGGGCTCAATAGGAAAGCGGTTTACCTAGCATGCACAAGGCCCCAGGGTCCATTCCTAGTACCAGGGGCAAAGGGTGTTAACTGGATACATCAAGTTGGAATGTCTTTTACTGGGGTATAGGTGTTACACTGAGCGTTAAACCAAAGGCCTTACATATATTAGATAGGAGCTTTACCATGGAGTTCCAGGCAGGAATTTCATATTTTGTAATGATTTAGTATGAACCAAAAATGTGTATGCCCCACAGCTATCCATCCATCAACCAGGACAGAAAGACTATATCAATATATCCACAATGGCAAAATAAAACTTACAAAGTTTTGAATAGGCTAGTTCTAAGGAATATATTAAAACTGTGTATCTGGGGCCAGTGAGACAGTGTAGTGGGTAAAGTGAACCCACAAGGGAGAAGGAGAGAACTGATTGCCAGATTGTCTCCTGCCCTTCAAAAGAATACCATGGAACACATTACCCCCCACCCCACAACATACACACACCACACAACACATATGGATGGATGGACGGACGGGTAAAAGAACCAGAAAATCCCTAAAAGCTTAACATAAATAAATTTTGACCTAGTACTAAGTCTGATTTCAAAACATATGCAGGCCGGGCAGTGGTGGCACACGCCTTTAATCCCAGCACTTGGGAGACAGGGGCAGGCGGATGTATCTCTGTGAGTTTGAGGCCAGCCTGGTCTACAAGAGCTAGTTCCAGGACAGACGCTAAAATCTATAGTGAAACCCTGTCTCGAAAAACCAAAAAAAAAAAGAAAAAGAAAAAGAAAGAAAGAAAAGAAAAGAAAAGAAAAGAAAAGAAAAGAAAAGAAAAGAAAAGAAAAGAGAAAACATATGCAGAGTACTGGGAACCTAGATGGTCCAGAGTTCTGGATTTAATTACCAGCAACTGCAAGAAAACAAAGTATTTGTAGACATTCTAAACCTAACTTTCAATGATTTGTACTTATTTAAAGAATAGAATACTTATAAATTTAAATTTAGTCTGTTTAACTATTATTCATAATTATCAGCAAATTTTTTTAAAAAATGGTTTATTTAGAAATAATATTTAGTTAACTCAATAAATACTTAATGTCTCCCTTTGTGCAAAGATGAATGTAGGTATTAAAAAGCATAAATCATATGCCTCGCCCTCTGGAATTCAAGTATACATTTAGAAAACAAAGCATCAAATAGTATTTTTACAGTCACTCAAGTAAAATGTAAGAAATATCCTAAAATAATACATAACTAGTTAATAAATAAATGGTTTGACCAGTAATTACCCTATTACGTAAACATTATAAGAAAGCTTCAGAACTCATGAATATGAACTCTAAGTCAGTTAAGGACTAACTACTTTACTCTTGTTTCAGAAAAGTGCAGTCTGAGATGGACAGCAGTAATTGTAAAGTTACTGCTCCTCTTCTAAGTCAAAGATACCGGAGGATGGTCACAAAAGATGGCCACAGCACACTTCAAATGGATGGTGCTCAAAGAGGTCTTGCTTATCTTCGGGATGCATGGGGAATCCTAATGGACATGCGCTGGCGCTGGATGATGCTGGTCTTTTCTGCTTCTTTTGTTGTCCACTGGCTTGTCTTTGCAGTACTCTGGTATGTTCTAGCTGAGATGAATGGTGATCTGGAAATAGATCACGATGACCCACCTGAAAACCACACTATCTGTGTGAAGTACATCACCAGTTTCACAGCTGCATTCTCCTTCTCCCTGGAGACGCAACTTACAATTGGTTATGGTACCATGTTCCCCAGTGGTGACTGTCCAAGTGCAATCGCCTTACTTGCCATACAAATGCTCCTAGGCCTCATGCTAGAGGCTTTTATCACAGGTAATTATTTTTATTTTTAAAGAAAAAAATACTACAAGACTTTTATAAAGTATATAGTTGGTTATAGGCAGGTCTGCCATGTACAATTTATTTGTATTATTATAAGTAGGTAATGAGAGAGAAAGAAAATAATCTAGGGACAAACAATAGAAATATATAAAGAATACTAGAACTATGTAAGAAAAAAAGGACCATGTCATTAATTTGCAGGAATATACTATGCAAAATTAATAACAAAAAGCCTAAAAGTAATTCTCACAGAAGCTATTTTGCTAAGTATGTGAATAAGTATATTAAACACAAATTTAACAGTCATGCTACCTGACAGAAGAAGCTGACTTCTTAATCTTCTTTCTCATGGTAAAACGTTCCCCTCTGTGATCACCTACCCAATATGTACTCAACACAAGTCCCTAGCAACACATTCAGCACCATGTTTTAAAGTTACAGATATACACAAAATGCAATGGGAATATGGCCATAAATATTTACCTATATGATAACACACAAGACTCTTCCCTCTAACAGTGCTGGTTATTTTTTTTTTTAGCATACACAAAAAAGCACACTAATAGACTAATAGATAAGCACTGAGCATCATGAAGAAAGATGACCCACTGTGCTACCAACTGGCTCCACATCTTTGTAACAAATCACTTAACTTCTATAAGATTATTCACATTGGCTCCTTTCTTAGATAAATTTAAGATAACCTATGTGTTTAGATGGGAAAAGGTTTAAACTTTTGCACTAACCCCTAACTAAATCTGCCATTTCCTTCAATTATGAAGTTGCACATAAATATGTATGATATGTATTTTAAGTTATACAGAGACAAATAGATGGATAGATGATGGACAGATTGGTAGATGGGTGGATGGATACCCACACACTACCAGTAACTGTGGTATAAACAGAATCAGGTATTTCAAGTTAACTACAATACTTCAGAATTACAGTATAACCCACTGCTAGATGGTGTTAATGTACTGATACAGCATATGTAATACTGTACAATTCTACAAATGTTAACTGAATTTCAATACATTTGACTTCTTCTGTTTGCATTTAACGTTTAAGAACTTACAACATAATTATGGGGTCTGTAGAAATAGCTCAGTGGTTAAAAGCACCTGTTGCTCTTTTTAGAAAGGACCTAGGCTCAGTTCCCAGAAAACATACAGCTGCTTACAACAATGCCTTCTTCTGGCCTCCTCGGGCACCAGGCACACATATAGTGAACAAATACCAAACATGCAAGCAAAACACTCATAATGCATAAAATAAATTATATACATATATAAACTATATAGATACACATATATATGTGTGTATACATAATTATAAGGATTGAATATGCCTCACCAGCCAGGCAACAGGTTCTGAGGCATATAAACGGTTAAGGAAACCCTCATCTACAGCTGTGAGTAGTACACAATAAGTATGCACTTAAAAGATATACTGAATCACTTGATGGCCAGCTTCCCAAAAACAGCCTACTAGAAACTTCAAAGTTAAACATTCTTTAATACATCACCCTTCTTCCAGCCCTCTCCTCTTCTAATCATTTAGCTCTGAATCTATTCTTTACTCCAAGTTGTATAATTGTTACCACACTGAATTTATTTTCTATTACTTTTTTGTAAGATCATGAATATAGAAAATTATCAGTTCTTGATCTTTGTAACTTACAAGATAAAGTTTTACATTTCTTCCTAACAAATCAAATTTTTCTTACAGCTGTTTGAAATTATGGGCTTTTTGTTGGTTCTTAACAGAAATGTTACATATACTCTCAAAAATTCAGTTAAGTAAGATTATCTAAATTAACAATGTATAAATTCCTTACTCAGCAGAATGAGTGGAATGAGTGAGAAATATGTAACTACTTGGCACACTCTTCCCATTCAGGAAAGGTATTGAAATTTAAAGTTTTCCATTCTTTAAAGCAACAAAAACAAAACAAAAATATCTCAATGGTTTTTAATTTAGGTGCCTTTGTGGCGAAGATTGCACGGCCAAAAAACAGAGCTTTCTCAATTCGCTTCACTGACTTAGCAGTAGTAGCTCACAAAGATGGCAAACCTAATCTTATCTTCCAAGTGGCCAACACCCGGCCCAGCCCTTTGACCAGTGTTCGGGTCTCAGCTGTACTATACCAGGAAAGAGAAAATGGTGAACTCTACCAGACCAGTGTGGACTTCCATCTTGATGGCATCAGTTCTGAGGAATGTCCATTCTTCATCTTCCCATTAACCTACTACCATACCATCACACCAGCAAGTCCTCTAGGTACCCTGCTCCAGCATGAGAACCCTCCACACTTTGAATTAGTTGTGTTCCTCTCAGCAATGCAAGAAGGCACTGGAGAAATCTGCCAAAGAAGGACATCCTACCTGCCCTCTGAGATCATGTTACATCACCATTTTGCAGCTCTGATAACTCGAGGTTCCAAAGGTGAGTATCAAGTCAAGATGGAGAATTTTGACAAGACTGTTCCTGAACATCCAACTCCTGTGGTCTCCAAGAGTATGCACAGGACTGATCTAGATATTCATATCAATGGACAAAGCATTGACAATTTTCAAATCTCTGAAACAGGGCTGACAGAATAAGACTCACCTATTCCATCCCACTTCTTAATGTATTAAATATATCCAGCCAATTATGCAGCTATTTACCTTCACTGTATCTCATGTTTCCTTTTCCTCAATGCTGATTACATCATGTCTATGCTCACAAAAAAAAAAAAATGGCTAAGCTAACTATACACATTACTTAAAACAAAACAGTCTGTGCTACCAAGTTTCTATCAGTGGTAATCTGCTCAAATCAAGGCAACTCAATCTGATAGGTACCCATATGAACAAATTTGCGAAGATGTAGCATGGTATCAATAACAAAGATAAAATGAACAGTGAAAGCTAACACAGCTGAACTCTAAGAAAATCAGCTCTCATTTTCATTTGTAAACTGAAGCAACAGTCTAATTTCAAGCCTAGCTCCCTGGGTGGAAAGCTGATTTCACAATATTTAGTGAACACCCTTTTACGATTTTTATTTTTTCAAGACAGCAAACATCATTCCTTTGATTCTTTAAACTACAAAACTAGGATATTATCGCCCAAATTTTTAACAGCTAGAAACAAAAATACAAAAGAAAAGTAACAATAAGAATTTATAGATAACTCAAAAGCGTTTTACTATAACACCCAAACACATGTATATATATTCATGTATTTTTGGTAGAATATTCAAAACAAGTAAGAAAAGTTCTGACCCAGACAGAACTTGCAGGGTGGTATTTCTGGCATAATACTCAAGTAGGGATCTAAAAGTTAATCACTTCAGCATCTGAAAGCATTATTTTCATACACATGACCCATTCAATGGCATAAAAAGTCGTACAACCTTCCTAAATACAAATATGAATTTAAGATTTTATAGATATAAGTTTAATTAAGATATAATGCAACTAGGAAAAAAACTCTAATAGATAAAGCAGAAAATTAGGTAACAAAGTATTTTCAAACCCAAATTCCTGTTTCCAACATCAAATAGTTTTTTCTATAAACACAAAATGAGTGTTTATTCACCAGTAGGAGGCTGGACTAGATGATCTCTATTGTTTCTTTCCAAGTCTAATATTCCATGAAAATTAAGCCTTCTCTGCCTGTTTTTATTTTATATATACTAAGATGAACCCTTTTTTTAATATCCTGCTTAACATACTTCTTTAAACAATCTTCGTTTCAACTGAAACCTTGAGATGTCCTCCAGCAAAATAAAAAAAAAAAAATCATACTATCAGGTTTCAAAGAGATCTGTAACTGCATGCCTCCTCTTCCATTTCCCTTATTTGGGATTAAGTGGGAAAAGTACAAGATTAAATTTCACTGTGGTGGATGACCCAGGCAGGATCATCTTGAAATACATACTAAGTAACAGTAATGTTACTGAGAACAGCGGTCACATTTTTCTACTCTTGAACAAAAGGAAAAGAAAATAAAGAACTTTGGAGTGTCCTAAGACTGATGATAGCAGAAGACTATTAAGAACACAGAGCCTATTTATAACGAAGCTTTTCTGTTTAAAAATCGCAGGCATACCAACTTAAGATTGCTGATGAGGACAATAGAAATTTCTTATCATGATTAACCTGACCTGTGGGGAAAAAAAAAACCTTATCTGAGACTCCCTGAATGCTTCTTCCTAAAGAACACTACATCACTTACACAGATTTCAACTTTATCAAACTGCCTGAGACAGTGAATACATTAAGACAGTTGAAACTCAAATATTCCTACAGACACTTCATGTTCCCCAATTAAGTAAGAAAAATCTCACTCCATAGTTATTAGTCAGGCAAAAATCAACATCTGAATATTAAAAGTGACTTTCTTACCACTCCCCCCCCAAAAAAAAAAGCTTTAGTTGGTAGGGAATGAAAGATGCCTCTGTGGTGAAGACACTAGCTGCTCTTCAGAGGACTCAAAATTGATTCCTAGCACCCATATGACAGCATACAACCATCTCTTTAACTCCAGCTTCAGGAGATCTGACACCCTCTTCTGGTCTCCCCAGGCTCTAGGTGCGCACACACAGTACACAGACATTCATGCAAGCAAAACACTCAGTTGCATAAAAATAATTTTACAAAAAATGTAGTTCAGGGGGCTGGACAGATGGCTCAGAGGTTAAGAGCACTGGCTGTTCTTCCAGAGGTCCTGAGTTCAATTCCCAGCAACAACATGGTGGCTCACAACCATCTGTAATGAGATCTGGCGCCCTCTCCTAGCAAGTGTATATATAATAAATAAATTAATTAATTAAAAAAAATCATTGTTCAAGGACCAGAAACATTCTGGTAGCATTGTCCAAAATTCTTTCATTAATTTCAAAGAATCAGAGTTCCTAGGATTAAGTTTTCTTCAGAGAGAGCATTATTCCCTCAGGAATATAAAATATAAGTTGAAGAAAGGAGGAAATCGCCAGGCGGTGGTGGC
>JAQHUG010000161.1:744981-762587 GCA_028555095.1 Dicrostonyx torquatus
AAAAAAAAAAAAAAATTGAATTATCTTAATTTGATATCATAGAACAGGTCACAACTGATCAATATATCAGTTTGTATCAACAAATTAGTACCACTATCCCTGGAGGGTACTGTAATTATCATTAACAAATTCTAATCTGCATCACTTTCAACAAATGTCAACAAATTAGTACCACTATCCCTGGAGGGTACTGTAATTATCATTAACAAATTCTAATCTGCATCACTTTCAACAAATGTCAATTACTAACAAAAACAGAAAGATCAGAATCTTTAACAGCTACTCTGAACTCACCTTATCTAAGCATTCTATTAGATGTGTATGAAGCACATACACATATATATATATATATGTATAGTATAGTCTAACACGCATACAGCCAGCATATTACCTTCCTTAACCATACCCTTCTGACATTTCACAACTATGTTTTTATGGTTCAACTTTTCTTTTTTGTTGTTGTTGAGCTGTGGAAGGGACAGACCTTTTAAGATCAGGCTAGCCTTGGACTTAAAAGTGATCTGCTAGCCTTTTTCTCCCAAAGAGATATGATTAAACTCAACACTATGCCTAATTGGGATTCACCGTTTCAAAGGCTTACATATAGAGTACAAAATACCTTTACTGTTTAAAATAGAGGGACGTTAGGAAAATTAATTAGATTCATATAATAATTACAAATAATGATAACAATGAAACTTTTACTTATCTGTTCCTGCCACTGAAATGTAAAAGTTAAAAATCAAGTTATACAGGGGATGGGCATGGTGGTACACACCTTTAACCTTTAATTCCAACACTTAAGCAAAGGCATACAGATCTAGGTTTGAAACTAGCCCTGTCTACAGAGTACGTTCCAGGTGAGCCAGAAAAAAAAAATAGTGAAACTCTGCCTTTAAAAAAATAAAAATAAGGGGCTGGAGAGATGGCTCAGTGGTTAAGGGCATTGCCTGCTCTTCCAGAGGTCCTGAGTTCAATTCCCAGCAACCACATGGTGGCTCACAACCATCTGAAATGAGATCTGATGCCCTCTTCTGGCCTGCAGGGAGACACACAGACAGAATGTTGTATACATAATAAATAAATAAATAAATAAAATATAAAAAAATTAAAAATAAAAATAAAAAAAAATCAAGCTTATCTCACCAAGAAACTCACTACTTCCCCAAAGCACCGAACAATTTCAGAAACCGTTAGATCATTTTAAGAGTGCATTTAACACCTGCCTCCTTGAACCTTGCATTAGACTTTTAAATTCAAGCAGGTCAAGCCCTATTTCTCACTCACTTACTAAACCAGTGTTTGTAGTAACCCTGCAAACCCTTCTCCAAGTTCCATCTTGCCCACAGTTTCGTCTCCTATCCAAACAGCCCATTTCTTTGATGCAGCTGCGATCACAAGGCTTCAAGTGGCTTGGCCTCCAACTGCAAGGCAAGACCCCTTTCTTTCAAGATATGATACCAAAGTGAACACAAAGCTTAGACTATCTAATATTACAAAAGGCGATGAGGGATGGGGTATTTGCTGGAGACATGACTCGCTGCTCTTGCAGCAGAACAGAGTTTCCCAGCACCCACATGAGAGGGCTTAAAATTGCCTACAACTCCAGTTCTCTGGGATTTAACATCCTCTTCTAGCCTCCATAAGCACACACATGAGGGCACATGCATTCATACAAACATACACATAAAAATTTTGAAACTAATAAAAGGCAATGAGCTTTCCATCTTCTGGCTCACTGACAGTAATTTAAATCTAGTAAATACTGCCCTGACCTATACACTGCTGATTAACATGAAGCTGGGGTCATCTCAAATAAGGTTAAGTGTTTTGCCAAGGGGCTACTCCATACTTTAAATTCTGTAGCTTATTTACATAAGATTGCATTTTCTGCTGTTAAATTTTCATTTCTTTAGATTTGGCCCTTTGTTATGAAGTTCAAATTCCTACTCCAAAGACTACTTCCCTCTGAACACTGATCTGAAAATCTGACCAGCAACTAATATCTTCTAGAGAAAACATTAGCACCTGCACAAGAATATGAGAGCTTAGAATAAACATGCCCTTCTGATTTCAAATCCTGTACTACCCTTCATCACTTCTCCACAACCAAAGGTAAAAGTACTGAGTCGGGGCCTGAAGAGATGGTTCAGCAGTTAATACTGCTTGTTGTTCTTCCAAAAGTCCTGAGTTCAGTTCCCCACACCAATGTGGCTCACAGTGACTTGTAACTCAAGGAATCCAACAACCTCTTCTGGCCTCTGTGGGCACCTGCACACACAATATACACACAAAGAGACATACATACACATAAAAATGCTTTTAAAGTAATGAATCAGAAAAAGATGGGAAAAAATGTCCTACCTAATCTCTCCAGGCAAAAGGGTCTGTCTACAGTATGGGTAAAGTGTGACAGTAAGTTACCCAGTCAAACCATCATGCTACACTCATTTAATGTCATTTCATTAATGAGAACCAAGAATTCCCAATGCCACATTAATGATTAAAACTAAATTTAAAAAATGTTTGGATGAGTTTTACATGGAAGCAGTAAAATAAAACTGATCATCTTAACTTTCTTGTTTACAAACCATTTTCATTCAATTCAGTCTATGAACAGTCTTATAGTTAACATGCTTATGAAAAATATTAATCACTATCAAATACAATCATACTCTGTGGAACATTTTTGGTATTTGAAGGAATACAGAAATTGAAATTTTTCAAATCTGCACTGATACTGTGAATTGGCACTTTTTTTTCACCAAATATTAATACAGGCCATCAATTTACCAGTTAGAAAACTCATCTTAACATTACTAATTAACTAAATCAGCATACACATTAAATTATTTTCCCTTATTAAGTTGCTCTTACATAAATACCTTTATTATGTAATTCACCTGGCAGCTGACATCTCACAAGAAAAAAAAAAAAACCATACTGAGTAAGTGAAGTTAAGCCAGCAAGATGGCTTGCAGGTAAAGGTGTTGTTGAGTTTGAGCCCCAGAATCCACATGAAGGTAGGACAGAACCAACTCCACAAGCTTTACATGCATAGTGTGATATATATCCCCTCAGCTCCACATATACATATTATACATACAACACACAATAAAAGAAAAATAGTTCAATACTTGATTCAAATAAGAATATTCTGTTTTAGCCTTTGCCTTCTCACACAAAAGCCACAGTTTCAACAGCTTTCCTGTTCTAACTCATAAGATATTCTCTATGCTAATAAAGGGTAACCAAATTAGTTCCTGATTTAGCATTTCAGTCCAACAAGGTGTCATTTGTAGAAAACACACAACCCTAAAATATCAAGTCAAGGTAATCTTAAAAATTGCATTCACCACTCCTGGTGTCACCCATGGAAGGAAGGCCTTACAATCCACAAGACCAACGGTATTAAAGCTCCATCTCCTGGAATTGTGCAGGTAACAGTTAATCTGCACTGTTTATATCTTTCTGTATGGGCCTTGTGAAGTATTAATAACAAGGGAGTCCAGGATATATTTCAAAACAGTAAGAACCTTACCTACATCTTTTCTTCCTGGTTTTTCAAAGCGCCTGTCACCCCTAAAAGAAACAAAATAAATTTCAAAAAAGGCTTAGAAAGCAACATAGATGATTTCCTATCATGACACTCACTTTCCTGTACTCCCTTTAACAGCAGTTGTGTTACCTGATGTTTAGAAAATACAGGAAAGCAAAATGATGAAAACAAACACTGCACAACACCACCTACCAAAAATTAGCTTCTAATGACTACAATATTATCTATTTTTGTTAGAAACATGACAGACTATTTTATATACTAGTTTGGCAATGTTCTTCCATGTCATTAAATTTCCTTTATGATTCGGTGTACTAAGTTCAGAGTCTCCGGGTGCTGCACAAGACAGTTACCACTGTTATAACCCTAACTCTTCCACCCTTATTTTGAGATCAGGACTCATCCATAACTTTAATTATATGATATATTCTATTGTGTGGAAATTTCAATATTTAATGGCACTATCATCTATTTGGGCAGTTTCCATTTTTTATATTATAAATACTACAACGGCTATTCCTTTACATTCCTTTATCGTGCAAATGCCCTCATTCATATTACCAGACTTCGTACAAAGTCAAAAGCCCTGAGAAGATGCATTCTTCATACCAACAATATGACTGCTAATGAAATAACAAACCAATTAGCCATGCTTACAATAATAATTTATTTACCTATTCATGCTTATAGTTTTAAATAAGGATCATTTAAAATTTTCTAACCACGGTAGCTCTTTAATAGTTAATACTTTGAATGAAATTCTGTAACTGTACACAGAGGCTTCGGCTCTCTAAAAACCAGGAAATGGGTAAGTTCTGTGTTTCCAGAATGTTCTTTCTTGGGGAAGGGGGGATGAAGAGGAGATAAGCTTCCTACCTAATCTTTGTAATTCTCTAGATCTCACTATGCAGCCCATTTTGGTCTGGAACTCATGATTCTTCTGCCTTAGTCTCCCAATTGCTGGGATCACAGGAACATGCAATCCTGTACCGGTCACAAAAGGAACACGGTGTGCTTTGTTTTGTTTGGAGCACTAAGGGCTGAACCTCCCCAGAGAGCTACCAATGGGTCATAATCCTAGCCCGTTTTTCCATTTTTATTTTGAGTCAGGAGTTCGCTAAAGTGTGAAGGATCACCAAACTGTAAACTCCAAAATCTCCCCCTCAGCCTGCCAAGTAACTGGCATTGCAGGAAAGTATACTATAGAATCCCACTGGAGTGAGTTTTAGCACGACAAATCCTTATATTGCAATCTGAACACTTTAGTTACCTTTCTTCCCAGCTCTGTGATCTATGCATTTCCCTGCCACCTCCTCGCCCAAACACACCCTCTACTTCATCAAAGCTTCTTTGGTAGAAACCACATTCACCTCTACCTCTGCCTGAAAATAAGAAAACAGGGGGAGGGGAAATAGTCAAAAACCAACATCCAGTACATGTTCAAAATCAAAGGCTAATCTCTGTGAAGTTCTGTCTGTTCCTGTACAAAGCAGGATTCTACATTTAAGTACTTAGCAAGTACTTAGCCATTAGCCTCTAATGGCTCTATAAGGGTTGAAAAACAAAACAAACAAAATACTTCTGAAAGAATCCCAGTCCCAAACAATAAGCACCATCAACATGAAACTCTTCAATGAAAAGGTCAACAGTAAAAATCTAAGTTCAATAAACAATTATAAATTGAATGTTTTAGTTGATTATTTTCAGTAACTACTGAAAAAATCTTGATATGGAGAATTTGTAATGAGAAACTATAGTGGAAAATGTCAAGCACAATAAAATACTTTTATCTAATCACAGAAGAATAGTGGAAGTGAATTGTACAATTTTAGGATTGTGAACTGCATTCTTAAAGGATAAAAGGCATCCTATAAACTTGAATCAAATCTTGAGGTAAGGAAAATAGCAACACTAAAATCAAACCACAGAGTGGTTGTGTAGGGATTTAGAGGCTTTGCAATTCAAATGTAAACATACTTCTAATGAAGACCACTGGGTTAACTATCTTCCTGTGACTCTATCATAATTTATCCCAGTAGAAATATCTTTGCAGGGTCAAGTGTGGTGGAGCATATCTATTATCTTAGCAGAGGATCAAAATTTCGAAACCAGCCTGAACTACATCAAGAATGACTCAAAAACCGTGAGAAAGATGGAAAGGACAGAAAGGGAAAAGAAAAGGGAGAAAGGGAAAGAGAAAAAAAGGAGAAGCACTCACAAGTAAGTAAATGAACACACACTACACATAGTTTCAAACAGTGATAGATTAATTACTGGAACCAAAGTTCAACCAGATTATAATGGAGCTGGAAACTCTGTAATAATATAACTTCTTATGTTACTAAAATATTTGTGGTAATGCCGGTCTGAAGAAATTCACTGTTCTGCCAGTCATATAAAAACACGGCGCATTTGACAACATGCAGTATACAGTACGTGACTGTGACAATAAACAGCTATGTAACTGATTTGCAGATTTACAACACTATAGTATATTTTCAAGTGTACTTCTTATTTTAAATTTACTGTAAAACAATATCCTATTAGCAGCATTATTATCTTGTAATCACTGTCTCTTAACTGCATCAAGAGGCCAAGCTATAAATTATAATACTCACACATCAATGAAAATAAAATCACCTGCCGGGCAGTGGTGGCACATGTCTTTAATCCCAGCACTTGGGAGGCAGAGGCAGGTGGATCTCTGTTAGTTTGAGGCCAGCCTGATCTACAAGAGCTAGTTCCAGGATAGGCTCCAAAACTACAGAGAAACCCAATTTTGAAAAAAACAAAAATAAAATAAAAATAAAAATAAATCACCTAATGAGGAATTTATTACCCTGTATTCTGTTAAATAAGGCATGAATACCACATGTGTATGAGAATGAACAATTCAATTTCAAAACAATAGAAACAACCTAATAATGTTTGGATACATAAATTCTGACAAAATATCCCAGAACAATATGAAGTTACAGAATAAAGCACTGATATAAATTCAAACCTTTGCTACTAAATGACAAAAGCATATTCAAGAACAATGTGCGTGTGTGTGTGTGTGTGTGTGTGTGTGTGTATTAGTATTTGTCCACACTGCTGTACAATTAAGAGTCAAGGATACATGCCAAGTACCAGATATGCAAGCAGCAAGCAGTATGCACTTTCAGCTGTACACATTCTGTATAGTTTTCTCAATTAACATATCAGCTGTACCCTACACAGATGAGAAAACTGGAGAAAGCCTGAGAGTCTAGGGTCTATTTATAACTAAAAATACCTTAGCAACTGTCCCTAGCATAATTTCTCCCATAGAGCAAAATGATCAGAAGAAAATGATGGAGTTTTATTTTGTGTATAGTGATGGATACCAAATCCAGCACAGTGCAAATGCTAGTCACTCTGCCACAAAAACGCATCCCCTGCCCTAAAACAATAGATTCTAAATACGGCATACAATGAAGCAAATAACTTCAAGCATCCATATATTTCTTCTACTTGCTCACCATAACCTATCAATAACTGACTCAATTAACAAATATACTTCTGTGACTCTTAGAAAACACTAAACACTGCAGAACTGTACAGAGTTAATCTTAGGCACAATGGATATTCTCTTGATTAGTCCACTACATCTAGAAAGTAGAAGTCAAAACCACAGTTCAACTACAACAATCTCCAAGTTAACTTCCAGTTTCATCAGTTTCACTTGAAGTTTAAGCAGCTTCTCCCCTGCCCCACATTCAGAATATATACAGATTTAAAATCCTAAAATAATGTAATAGTAACTATTCTAACACAAGAATATTCCTCCACAACAGTGGTTTTAGGATGAGAAAAAAAGAAATTCCCTCTCCTTTCCAAGAATAGTTTTGTTAGGGCTGGAAAGATGGCTGAGCAGTTAACAGCTCATGAGTGAACCAAGTTCTGCACCATGGAATCACACTGCCTGGCTCACAACTGTTTAATTACAGCTACAGGGGATCCAGCACCCTCTTCTTGCCTCTGAGAGCACCTGCATACAAGTACACATTCCCACACATAGACATAAACACAAACATGTAATTTTTAAAAATAATATTTTTTCAAAAATAATTTTTTCACCAAGTGGTGGTGTACGCTTTTAATCCCAACATTCAGAAGGCAAAGGCAGGCAGATCTCTGTGAGTTCAAGGACAGCCTGGTACACAGAGGGAGTCCCAGGGCAGCCAAGGCTACATAGAGAAACTATCTCAAAAACCCAAAAAAGAAAGGAAAGGAGGAGGGAGAGAAAAACCTTAGTCTTGAAATAGATAATGATAAAAAGAGAAATTAATGAAAACATACACAAATATTATCTGCAGTAATGACTGACCCTGCTCATGTGACTAAAGCTTTACTACTGAGTCACTATTAGAGGAAAGAGATCAGATTCCAGAGCTCCAACTTGTTACATTGAAATTATCTGTAAAATGTAGTTCCCATACACAAGAACAAGCAAGAAAACATATTATGACCAACCTTTAATTAAATTTTAAGGACCGTCCTTTTACCTGAAATTTCGTTCTAATCTTTTTCTGATTAAAATAGGCTTCCTTCTTAACAATTCTAATGCTGCAGTTGACAGTTTAAGAATTTTTAAGCATTCAGACAAGATTTTTAAAAAGATATGAATATTACATTGTTTCCACTAACCATTTGTTCACTTAAATTTTACTATGACAGGATATTCTGAAGTCTAGAAGCCAGTAGATTTGCATATGAGATTTTCCTTGAGTTTAGAAAAGCCACAATAATCATTATTTAACCATAAGTTAAAATTAAGCGAAAATTCAGATAGTTGTGACCATAACTATCCCAAGTATAGTCACAAAGCTGAGTGCATGCATTTAACTAATTCTGTACCCTTCAACACTACCATGTTAATTTACTACTGTGTGTCACAGCATATGTACTTTATATGGGTTTTAGGTAAGCTCTGATCATAAAAAGAAAAAAAAAGAAAAAAAACTCTTCAAAAACATAAAACTCATCATTCCTTCACTTATTTCTATTTGTTGTTACTTTGGCACACTGCATTTGTTGGGTGTAGGGGGCAATTTGATTTTGTTGCTGTAGGAGAATCTAATGTGGCTCAGGCTAGCCTTAAACTCTCAACATAGCTGAAATTTGGGCTTGAACTCCTGACCCTCCTGATAACACCTCCCCCTCTCCACCAAGTGCTGGGATTGCAGGCATGCATTACCACACCCAGGTTCTGCTCCTTTCTTAACATGTAAGGTTTTCTAAGGCCTACAGAGACCAGGTGGAGGATGTGTGTGGTCTGTACTCTTGATTAAGGAAATTTTTCTCTGGCTTGATTGACCTGAAGAGCACAGGAGGGAAAGCTGCCAGAATGAAACTTTTTCTCACTGCCTCCCACAGGACAAAAGCATGGGAAAAGCCCATGGAGAGGCCAGAACCATAATCAGTCAGTTCCAACTCAAAATATCACCATACACCAATATGCACAGATCCCAAATGAAGATGATTTGGGCATAACTTGTGAAACAGACATGCCTAACTCTCATCACCTCAATGTCTGTGGCAATGCTGTTTTCTTACTAAGTTCTACAGATGAGTCTATCATCAAAACTCAGGCAAAAAACTACTATTACAGACAAAGACAAACTACAGAGAAAAAAAAATAGTTTGTACCTAGGAAAAAACATGAAATTTTAGTTGGCCTCTTCATCATCCACAAACCTTCATGGAAGTTATATTCCAAATGAAACAATACATTCTCCATTTTAAAAAGTGCATGAATTATTCACAAGGCATACATAATGTTCAAAATCTTTTGAAAAAAAATTGTAGGTACATCCATAATTGTGCCCACACAGAATGTGGATGCAATGGCCTTGGCCATTGCTGACACCCAAATCTACTTCTAGAGAATCTCTTAGAGAAAAATTACAACACATTTGGACTAATATATGATTCAACCCTCATGCTGAAGGAAGAATACCTATTATAAACATCAAGAAGGGTTTTAACAGGAAACCAATGAATGCAAAATAGGGAATGACAAAGAACAACAAATCAGAAACATTCTAAGAAAAAGGATAAATTCATAAAACTACACATACCAGTGGACGCTACCTGGTTATATTTTGCTCTACCTACTACAAGGTCTAGCACTTATAAGGTGTCAAGGTGTTTCTCACTAAACTCCTCCTGGCTATGGTAATATCTGCACATGGCCCTTGTAAAGAAATGTTATATTGCAGAGAGGTCCATGGAGACTTCAGGGTGGCTCCAGCAACCAAAACCCTTCAGGATGCTCTAATTCCCAAAATGCAAAGCTCAAGGGATAAAGAATATGAATAATTACGCTTGGGAAGTTAACCAGGACTGTGTAGCCTCCCTCCTGCTTCAACCTATATAGCTAGAAACATATTTATCTCCAAAGCAGAGGCTGTAGAGAAGGCATTTCAGAAATGTTGCAGAAAATAAATGTTCAAGCATTTGCAGTCAGTATCAAAGAGCAATTAGGCATTAAAGTATTTAGTGATTTCCCCAGCCTCCTCCTCCTCTTCCATGATTATTTTTTTCACATAGCTCACCTCGCCCTCTCGAAGAACTTCGACCTCTAGGAGCCCCCACCACTGTTGTTCCTCCTCCTCCTCGTCCTGTCAATCGCAGGACAGCAGCACTATTTACAGACATGGAAAAGTTTCTCTGTCAAAAAATAAAAATAAAAATGGATAAAACACACAAAACTACATATTGTTTCTCCCAGCCTCCCATTGCACCCATAAAATGTAATGACATCCGAGTACTATAAACAATGGGAAATTATAATATCATGGTATATAAAAATCATTCAAATATAGTTACCCAACAATTTCTTTCTTTCTGTCTTTGAAACAGAGTCTCACTAGACTAGAATTTGCTTTATAGGCCAGGCTAATCTTGAAACAATTTTAAATTGACTTTTCAGATCAACAAAGTTGACACCAATGCCTTACACAAAGGTAGATTTGCTGAGGAAATATTATATAAGAAAGCAAAGTAAATGTGCTCTATTTATCCAGATGCAGACAAAACAGCAGAGAAAGTTTTGTAAAAGGATGCTAGGTTAAATTGGCACTTTTAAAATTTATCATTCTAATCATACAGAAATTTACTGAGATCCATGGAGTTTGGGACTGGACAAATGTCTGTTTGTGTGGCTATCACAATCTGTGTGATATTTCTGTGAGTTCATCATAATAAAGTGATTACATTTCATTTGTTTAAAAGGTACTTAAATGTCTAAAACTTATGAGATGAGAAAAGACTATCATTAAAAGTTCTGAAGGAAACATGATAAAAGATATCCTTTCAGCCTGGTTGTACTCAAAAATGTGGAATAGCAACTCTTAAGTCGTATTTGGTAGAGTCACAGAGATCAGCAGTGAACAAGAAACGGTCAAGTAAAAACCCACATGAGGACAATCACCTATTGTGCATGTGTTTATCTGTCAATCACATAAATAATTTATGTGTGGGTATGTGTGAGTGTGTATGTGATCACACATAAGTACAAACACAAATCATGTAAGTACAAACCTGCAATTGTACCCAGATCCACTCTGGAATATAATCAATTACAATTAGAGTAGGAAGTGGGTATACACATGGGAAAGGGGGAGGACAGGGAGTTAAAAATATGTCTATTGACACAACGGGTTAAATCAAATGAAGGAGGATTAGGAAAAGGTAAGAAGAAATATTAAGTCTTTAAATAAACTATAAAATAGAAAATCCTGGAAATTTAACAGGAAGTTCTGCAAGAGAGTTTAAACAAAAATACTGCAAAAGATTAAATGATCATGTACACCTAGAACCTAGTACCCATTTGCACAGATGTATATGGGTATGACACAACAAGGAAATGAACCACAGATATGAATAAAGTCACCAGACCCTTTGGCAAGGGAGTAAATGTGAATTTTAGGCTGGGTGAAGTAGTACATGCCAGTAAACTCAGAACTCAGGAGCCCAGGAGGAGGCCTGCATAGATTGCTTTAAGTTGCAGGTCAGCGTGATCAACTTGATAAGATCCTATCTCCAAAAGAAAAAAAAAAGGCCGGGCAGTGGTGGTGCAGGCCTTTAATCCCAGCACTCGGGAGGCAGAGGCAGGCGGATCTCTGTGAGTTCGAGACCAGCCTGGTCTACAAGAGCTAGTTCCAGGATAGGCTCCAAAGCTACAGAGAAACCCTATCTGGAAAACCAAAAAAAAAAAAAAGAAAAGAAAAGAAAAGAAATGAAATGAAAACAATGGCCAATGATACAGTGTTTGGTTACCATGTGTAAATCTTGGGTTCAAGTCCCAGTACTAGCCAAAACAAAAATGTATAGGTGAAAAAAGTTCTGAACTTCAATTCTACTTCGCTCTTCAGTGATCTTAAATTCCAAATTAAATAAAATGGCATCTATACTATGATTAAAATTGTTTCATTATTGAATTTTAAACATGTGCACCATTTTTCCTTACTGTTTACTTTTCTCTCTATTTTTCACTGTGATTTGCCCAAGTAACTTTTAGAACCATGTAAACAAAGCTTTCTTTGATCGTGTAAGTCAGGTAACTTCAAAACAAAAATCTACTACTAAAACTGAAACCAGAAGAGGAAATACCTAATTCAAAAAGCATTAATTTCAAGCTATTATTTTAGTAAAACTTAGTAAACCAAGGTTGAAACACATTAACTTACCTTTTGTTATAATCAGTGGACTACTAAATTTGCCTCTTGGCATTATTAAAATTAAACAAGTCTATGAAGCCCAAAAATCTTAATTAATTTGTTGCAATACTTTAGAGGTTTAAAAAAAAAAAAAAAAAAAAGAGGTCAAGGCTAGAGAGATGCTCAGAGGTTAACAGCACAGGTTGTTCTTGGCAGCCCACCACCAGTTTCAGGGATCAGGTGCCCTCTTTCAGACCTCTGTAGGCACAAGGCATACACATTATGCACAGATGTGAGCAAAACACACATATAACTAAAATAGTATTTCCTAAAAAGAAAGATCAATACTAACTGCATTTTGTATACTAGGATTCCATGCAACACATCTGTATAAAGCCAAATGTGGAAAAATAGAAAAGCGTGTATTTTCATATATTACTGCTAAAGTACAAACTAGTTTAATCTCTTTAAAAGGCAAATTCTCAACATATATTTAAAAGCTCATATCTTTTTAACATAAAAATTCTACTACTTACATATGTAAAAAATAGTGTAAGGAAATAGATCACTAAAGGCAGTACTGCTTTAAAAGCAAAACATGAAAGCTACCTAAACATTAACCAATAATGGCTAAATTTAAGTAACAGAGGCTTGGCATTTTCCTCTGCAATGTCCTATAGAATGAGATAGTATTTAAACCGTATTTTAAATAAAAGTCAACATTCAATCATTCCCAGTAACTGGTTCAGCATTGTTAATCAACAAATTTAAATTTGTTGAATAATCTTTATAATTTTTGCCAATGATTCATGTAGCCAATTTCTGCATTCTGATTTCTTAAGAAATGTTATGGGTGCTCACTTTGGCAGCACATATACTAAAACTGTAATGATACAGAGAAGATTAGCATGGCCCTGTGCAAGGACAACATGCAAATTCTTAAACTGTTCCATATTTTTGAAAAACCAGCCTACATCTCACAATCCCAGAGAACCTAAACAACAAAGAGAACCCTAATGGATCTAATCTACATGGGAAGTAGAAAAAGACAAGATCTCCTGAGTAAATTGGGAGCATGCGGACCATGAGAAAGGGTAGAAGGGGAAGAGAGGGGAACGGAGAAAAAAAATATAGTTCAATAAAAACAATTTTAAAAAAATAATAATAATCCACCAGGTCTAACTAGAGAATTCTAATAAAAACTACTCTGGAGACAAAAACTGTATTGCATCAAATCCTATCATCCCATTTGGTCATTGCTGATTTTATAAATGCATATAATTGACTTTTACTTTATGAAATAAAATTGTCTGGGGAATACAAAAAAATAAAATAGTGATTCTTATTTGGATGGTGAAAATATTCTGGAGAAACATAACGTGAAACTATTAAAAATCCATGAACTGTATGCTTTAAAATACCTAAGAGCAACTTTTGTGCAATGTGAATTTTATTGCAAAAATAAAATTGGGAGGGAAGGGGAAAGAGAGAAATATTATGGGGCAGGGAGTGGTGGTGTACCTACGCCTTTAATACCAGCACTCAAGAGGCAGATGCAGGTGGATCTCTGATTTAGAGGCCAGTCTCATCTATAGAGTGAGTTCCAGGGCAGCATAGGTCACACAGAGAAACCCTGCTTCAAAAATAAGAAGAGAAAGAGAAAAGGAAGGGAGGAAAGGAGCGGGAGGGAGGGAGACAGGGAGGAAGACAGGGAGGGAGACAGGGAAGGAGACAGGGAGGGAAAGAGGGAGGAAGGAATTTTATGGGATATTTCCAACTCATTCTTTTGATTCAAAGTCCAGCATATGTTTTAAAAGCTTTTCTGGCCAGTGTCATCTCCAGAAATCCCAAAACTATTATTGTAAGAAAAAAATTATGATTACAAATAAGTACAAATACCCCCAAACAAGAAAGTTCACAAAATAATGTCAGTAAACTACATAAGGGCAGAAAGAGAGAGGAGAGGAAGGAAAGGGAGTGGAAAAAATGTATAGCTCAATAAAAACAATAAAAAAATCTACATAAGGGATATAAAAATTAGTGCACAAGGCTGGACACAGTTTAATAGTAAAGGGCTTGGCTAGCACACTGAAGGCCCTAGGCTCACTGCCCAGAACTGAAGCTGTAATTAAAATCACAATGTAGAGAGAATTTTCAAAAATTGATCAAGGTCAACTATCCAACAGGCTTGAAAATATGAGGAGCGCATACAAACACTATAAACCAGTGAAGAAAAGACTAGTACATAAAAGAAAAATTCAGAGACAACAAGAGTAAGAGAAATATAAGTGGTAAAGACCTGCAATTTCTACTACCATAGACAGCAAACTCAAACAGAAACTTTTTCTCAATTGTAATTATTTCAATAAAAAGTTTTTGTAAAAACGGCAGAATAAAGCTGGGCGGTGGTGGCACACGCCTTTAATCCCAGCACTCAGGAGGCAGAGGCAGGAGGATCTATGCGAGTTCGAGACCAGCCTGGTCTACAAGAGCTAGTTCCAGGACAGGCTCCAAAACTGCAGAGAAACCCTGTCTTGAAAAACCAAAAGAAAAAAGGCAGAATAATGTGTGATGCATAGTACCATTTGTATAAAAAGGAAAATATGTGTTTATTTGGAAAAAATACAAGAACTGTGCATGGTGATGTCCACATGTAATTCCTTTTTTGTTTGCTTGGTTTTTTTGGTTTTTCGAGACAGGGTTTCTCTGTGGCTTTGGAACTTGTCCTGGAACTAGCTCTTGTAGACCAGGCTAGCCTCAAACTCACAAATATCCACCTGCCTCTGCCTCCCGAGTGCTGGGATTAAAGGCATGCGCCACCACCGCCCAGCTCACACGTAATTCTTACACAGGGAGAAAATGCACTTTGAGTCCACAAGTTTGAAACTACCGGGGCAATATAGAGACCCAGCCAAAAAAATACACATATATCTACATATACTGCTATCACTGTCTTCCTTCACGGAGAGAGGACACATGGAGGGAGAAGAGACTGAAGAGTTTTCTATTACTGTATTAGTATGATACACTGTTTTGCACATTTTTTATTTTTAAGCATCTCTTATAGATTTATGTTTTTACTATTTGTCTATCTATTTAGTGAGGCAGGGAAAGCATGTGCCATAGTGCATGTGTGGAGGTCAAAGAACTTTTAGGGAGTCAATTCTTGCATTCCACCTTGTTAAAACATTTTGTTAATATATTATTATTATACTTTTAGTTATTGTGTGTGTAAAAAGTACACCTGTGCCATCACCAACACCTAGAGGGCAAAGACAACTCTAAGATTCAATTCTTACTTCCACCATGTGTGTCTCAAGGATCAAACTTGGGCTATCAAGTCTGGCAGCGGGTTCCTTTACTCAATGAGTCATCTCCTTGGCCTTCTTGGTTTTATTATTATGCTTCATATTCCAGAGTAGCAGGCCTGAGAGCTTCCCAATGGTTCTGTCTCTTCCTCTTATTCTGCCTTAGGAAAGCTGAGATTACAGATGTGTGCCGTTGCATCTGTATTTTTTTAACATATATTCCAGAAATCAAACTCAGGTTGTATGCTTGTTAAGCAAGAGCTTTTTTACCTGGTCCATTATTACTGCATGAGTAGACAAGTACTTTTGCACATGTGAATATGTATGTAGGGGGTAGAATGTGTGCACCCATATAGAAGCCAGGTCAACACAGGGGGTTTTATTTCCTTTTCTCTTTTTATTACTGGGGGGGGGGGAGAGAAAGAGAGAGAGAACTTGCAAACAAGTGCTGTGTATGTATGGTGCATGCATACATGTATGTTCAGAGATACACTTGTGCAGAGGCCAGAAAAGACATCACGTTCTTTTTCCACTTACTCCTTGAGACAGTCTCCCACTGAAACTGGAGCTCAGCTGTCAGTCAGCAAGCACCACTGATCCTCCTGTCTCTGCCCTCAGAATCACTATAGACATGTGCCATGCCCAGCTTTTGCATGGCTAGTAGGATCGAAATTCAGATCCTAGCTTGCTATAGAAGTACTCTTAATCAACTGAGCCAACTCTCCTTCCTTCTCCCTACAACTTACTTACTGTTTTGAGACAAGATCTCTCACTGAACCCAGAGATCGACATTTAGGCTAAACTGGATGGCCAGCAAGTTCCCAGGATCTTCTTTATACCTCCAAAAGCTGAGATTGCAGGCATATGTCATTGCACACAACTTTTATGTGAGTGCTGGAGAATCAATGTCCCCACTGTGCCGTCTCCCCAGCCCTGTAAATTTTTGCATTTAAGCCACTTGATTTCTTACTCATTACTAAAATATGCTAATATATAGATTTTTTTTTAAATGATGCAAAACAAAAACCAAACATTGGAAGCTGAATTCAGGAATTTCATTAAGAAGACCAAACATCAAGACCAAGTGGGCTTCATTCCAGAGAGGCAAGGTTGGTTTAACATATACAAACTATTAAATATCATACTTAAGAACAGCAAACACATCTCAATCAATGTAGAAAAGATATTTAACAAAATTCAATGTGCTTTCAAAATAAACGTCCTAGAGATCTTAGACACTGAGGAAGAGGGGCTATCCAGTACTAAAGAGCCTGAAGGGCCAAGAACTGCCATCCCCTAGACTCAATAAAATGCAATGTTAAATCATTAATGTGTATCAACTATAGTTACTGCACTGGAATCACACAAGGCTGGCTCCATCAACAATCAGTCAAGTAAAGGGCTCACAGGCTCCTTTCCCTCTGAACTATTGTTTTTAATAGGTTCTGGGAGGGGGGAAATCAGTGTCTCTAGGTGTGCCCTCTAACCCACCAAGTTCCAACCCATGGTCACACAGATGTCTCTGGTTAATCTTAGTGGATCATAAACATGAACATCTAAGAAAGATTTGTTGAGGGCTGGAGAGATGGCTCAGAGGTTAAAAACACTGGCTACGCTTCCAAAGGTCCTGAGTTCAATTCCCAGCAACCACATGGTGGCTTACAACCATCTGTAATGAGATATGGTGCCCTCTTCTGGCCTGCAGGGTCATATGCAGGCAGACCACTGTATACTTAATGAAAATAAATAAATCTTTAAAAAAAAAAAGAAAAGAAAGATTTGTTGAGATGGGGACAGAGTGGACGAGGTGGTGGAGAGATGGGAGGTCAAAATAGTCAATATGCAAAGGATTCATTCATATGCACAATTAGAAAATAATAAAAATTAATAATTAACAAAAAGAAGGTACAAAGCACCTGAGAATGGCAACTGAGTTTGTTCTTTAGCCTCCACATGTACCTACACACAAAAGGTCAATTTTGTGTGTATTTGTACACACAAAATGATGAACTTTGCTCAGTGTGGTGATGCACATCTACAATCCCAACACTT
>JAQHUG010000161.1:792919-809023 GCA_028555095.1 Dicrostonyx torquatus
CTTGAAGCTATCCTCCTGCCACTGAGTGTCATGAGCCACCATGCCCAGTACCAGATCTGGGTCATTATTACTAATACCAGCAGCTGGTGGGAGAGGTAGCTCCCACTCAGTTAGTAGAGTGATTTCCTGCCATACACAAAGCTCTGGGTTGGATCCCCAACACTGCAGAAACAAAACATGACCACACAAGTCTCTTATCCTAGCATTCAAGATGTGGAGGCAGGAGAATTAGAAGTCAAAAGTCATCCTTGGCTACATGTCAATTTCAAGGCCAGCCTGAAATACAGAAGACTTTATTATGAAAAAAAAATAGCAGCAGGGGGTTGGAGAGATGGCTCAGAGGTTAAGAGCACTGCCTGCTCTTCCAACGGTCCTGAGTTCAATTCCCGGCAACCACATGGTGGCTCACAACCATCTGTAATGAGGTCTGGTGCCCTCTTCTGGCCTCCAAAAATACACATAGACAGAATATTGTATACATAATAAATAAATAAATAGCAGCAATGGTAGTCATAATTATTATAGTATGAAAGCAATATCTACTTACAGAGTCACAATTCTTTTAAAATTCAAAACATCAACGGGGGCTGGAGAGTTGGCTCAGAGGCTAAAAGCATGGGCTACTCTTCCAGAGGACCCAGGTTCAATTCCCAGCACCCACATGACAGCTCACAACTGTCTGTAACTCCTGCTCTAGGGGTTCTGGCACCCTCACATAAACATACGTCTTCTGACTCCTCCTCTCAGTTTCATGTGTACCAAATTCTGCATATATGAACAAGAACAATGGACTCCTGTGTCTTCAGCACTACTCCATTCTGGGGATACAATAGCTACTCCAAAACCCACCTGGTTGCTGCTCTCCTGAAACTTAAGATCTTCTTGGACAGAGACAATGTTTTATGTCTCCCAACTAAAACAGACAAGCAAAACTTGCAACATTACTAGGCTTATTGCTGTACCCCGGGCTTTCTCCCAAGAAACAAGATGTCTTTTTGGTTTCAATGTGTCAATTGTGTGATCCACCTGTAGACAGACTGCCTGTTTGCCTGTTTATTGTTATAAAGAATACTGACTGGGGAGGAGTTGGAGGTGGGGAATAGGGGAGTAGATAAGATTAATACATTGTGCCGGGCGGTGGTGGCGCACGCCTTTAATCCCAGCACTTGGGAGGCAGGGGCAGGCGGATCTCTGTGAGTTCGAGACCAGCCTGGTCTACAAGAGCTAGTTCCAACGCAGGCTCCAAAGCCACAGAGAAACCCTGTCTCAAAAAACCAAAAAGAAAAAAAAAAGAGAAAAAACAGATTAATACATTGTATACATGCGTGACCCTCTCAAAGAATAAATAAAAAATAATATACCTATTTAAAGAAAGAAAGACTACCTGTGTACGTTCTCTTAACTTCATTTCCTTCTCTACTTTTACCTTTTACCTACAGGAAATATTCCAAGGTCCAACGTCATGATGAAAGGTGGGAGCAGCCATGTACATTCTTATCATAGCACCAAGAAGGCCGGGGCAGGAAGATTGTGAGTTCCCGGTCAGCCTTTACTACACAGTGAGACCCTGTCAAAAAACAAACACAAAAAAACCAGGGATGCCTCTGCAGTGAACACCGGCCATTCTCGAGGGACTTCTGCACCTGGAATACTGTTCCCATGCTTGAAGTAAGTAAGAATGTCGGTGTGAAGCAGTACCTGGCAGCAACTGCTTCCCTTTAGGGAAAAAAAAAATCAGATGCTACCCCTCAACCCCAATTCGTTTGGCACATGACTGAGCTTAGCCCCAGAGATTGAAGCCAGAGTAAATGACCCGAAGAAGCACAACACCACAGAGTTCTGAGCAGCTAGGACAGCGGCCCTATCCTTGGCCAGTTCCCAGGATGTGCTCTTGGCCTGTGTCCCAGTTGCCTGGCCTCATGCCCATTTTCTTAGCTTGATACCCACTCTGTCCCTCTGCTAGTCATTCTGGGAGCTCATCGGGGCCTTCTCAATTGATTCTTTTCCTGTTTCAATCAGATTCTGTTACTGGTGATTAAGAACTCTGGCTAATTCTATAATGGTTAGCTCTGAGATGACTCCTGCTGATTCTTCTCAATAAAGCTAACTAATCAATGGGACACTAGGGAGATGACAGTGTGCTTTCTGAAGCGACATCTTAAAGGCCGCAATGACTTACACTTACTCTCTTGAAGCAGTTGTGCTGGGTTGAAATCCACCCCCGCCTGTGTTCTTTTTAACAATAAACCCTTGACCACACCCAGGCAGTCAGTCTGTCCATAGGTGGCTCACACATCAACACAAACCAACACTGCGAGCAAAAGACATCTTTTTCCTTGAGGAAAGGCCAGAGGTGCAGCAAGTGCTTCGCCATGTTCGGAAGACACTTAAGATGCCCAGTGACGTTTCCGTGGCAGGCGACCGAGGCCTTCTGCCAACAGCCGGCACCAACCTTTAAACCACAGCAGTGAGTCACATTAGAAACAGATTCTGCAGCCCCAGTGGAGCCTCAGATGACGCCAATGCGCATGGCATTTGTACTGCAACCACACGAGAGCCCTTGAGTCAGACTCGCCCAATGAAACTGCTTTTGAATCCCTCGCCCTCAAATATTTGGGGAGCTGATAAATGTTAATTAGTATTTTAAGCCTTTAAGTCATCAGATGGTTTGTTAATGCAGAAATAAGTAAGCCAGGTAGAGATTTCCATGTTGAAAGTCATCAAATTGTCCATCAAAAAGACAACAGCAAACCTGGAGAGCTGGCTCACCGTTGAGGAGTGATGCTCTTCCAGAGGACCTGAGCTTAGTTCCCACCACCCTGAAAGACCTCCGGATCNGAAGTCAACAAATATATAAGTTACAACAACAAAGACTTCAAAATGTTCCACTGAGCTGGGCGGTGGTGGCGCACGCCTTTAATCCCAGCACTCGGGAGGCAGAGGCAGGCGGATCTCTGTGAGTTCGAGACCAGCCTGGTCTACAAGAGCTAGTTTCAGGACTGACTCCAAAGCTACAAAGAGACCCTGTCTCGAAAAACAAAACAAAACAAAAAAAAAGTTCCACTGAAAAAAGTTGTCATAAACTGGGCATGGTGGCACAAGCCTGTTAATTCCAACATTTGTGAGGAATGGCAAGATCATGAGCCCCAGGCCAGTCCGCAATTCTACATACTGAGTTCAAGGCGTTCAAGGCCAGCAGGGTTACAGCATTAGATTCTGTCTTAAAAAAAAAAAAAAAAAAGGATGAAGCAATGAAGGGATTCAAAGACTATAAAGTTTCCAATGTCACACATCTGTAACCACAGCACTTGGGAGGCAGAGTCAGGAAACTGGGAGTTCAAAGCCAGTCTCAGCTACATAGTAAATTTGAGGCCAGTCTTGGTTACATGACACCCGATCCCCAAATAAAGTTTAAAATCAAGTGTGGTAGTGCATGCCTATAATTCCAACACTCAGGAGACAGAGGAAGGAGGACTATAAATTCAAAACTAGCCTGGGTTATACAGTGAGACCCTGTCCCACACATAAGCATATACAGACACATACAGAATTTACTTAAGAAGCAAAGGATATAGCTTAGTAATAAAGCATGTGCTTAGGCATACCCAATGCCCTGGGCTAGACCCCTAACAACATACTAAAAACAAATTTACTTTTGAATTTCCTAATAATTCTAGAGTACAGAAATACACAATTTCCAAAGTTTATACTAGGTCACTCATATTCCCCAAAAGCTAAGTCTCTATTACTACTCTCTATTCTTGTTTCTTTTCTTTGTTTTTGGTAGATAGGGGTCTCACTACGTAGTCCTGGTTGGTCTAGTACTATTCTAGTACTACTAACCTTTGTTAATAAGATGAAGATCATGCATAAATTCTGAACTCTAAAAATATACAGCTTCATGAGTTGCTTAATACTATAAAAAGTATTAAAGTTCATAAAATCAATAACATTTTTCCACGAAACAAAGTCACCTGTTTAAACCTTTATCCTGAACTTTCCCACGCCCAAATCTAGAACTTTATTAAAAGTTCTAAATAATAAACTTTATTAAAAGACTTAATTGGGGCTAGCAAGATAGCTCAGTCAGAAAAGGTGCTTGTTGCCAAGCCTGATGACCCAAGTTCAATGATCCCCAGGCATAGTATGGTCATAAGAGAGAACCAATCCCCAAAAGTTTTCCTCTGACTTCCACTCCACATAAGTGCATGGTATTCACTCCCACACACATAGTCTTACAATATAATAAATATAATGTCTTAATTAAAAACGTTTTTAAATGAACTAGAAGGTTCCATCACTGATACATGATAATTACTGGGCCTCGTTCTCCAAAAAGAGATGCATATAGGTTACATCTTCAGGCCATCTAAGTTAAAACTAAAGAACAAGAAAAATAGAAATTATTTTAGAATGCTAGGACAGAAAAATGTCTAGAAGTTTCCACTGGACCCTACCCTAGAAGAGCTACCACTATATACTCTCTTGAGATCTACCACTAGTCTTGGAGGCAAATGGAAGACTTTCAGCTCACCATACTTATCCTTCTAGAGCCCAACCCTTGCCACAACTAAATGAAAACCAAACTGAAAGCAATCCATTATTATTTCCTTCACTGGAGCTAGACCCCTGAGCTAATTATCAGTTTGCTGGTGGTACTGGAGCAAGCTTATCTGTTACCCTAGGAATGAAGCAGTCATTTTCTTCTGCTTGTTTGTTGAAGCATAAAAAGCCTGATTACAGAAGCACAACTAAGAACAAAAAAAGAGAGGATACTTACAACCAACTGGGAGAAAAGTACTCACTAGACACCATGACTCCCAAATGCTTCCCAATATCTGGTTTAAGTCCCTCATGAAGCAACAACTCTTGGGTTCTTTGAAAATACCTTGGCCTCTCAGCACATTTGCCCTCAAAACATTGTTCTTCCTGCTCCTTGTCATCAAAAAAGCATTATAACAGTTTAAAACATAAAATCACACTGTGAACAATCCAGAAAGGGTACGTTATTCTAATTCATAAGGGATCTGAAAGGTACCAGAAATCCAGAAATGTCTTCTATCTGTAACCTTAGAAGAAATACTGGGACAAAAACAAACCTGAAACCTAAAAGCTAAAGTCAACTCCACTTGGGGCTATGGATAAAGGTCAGTGGTAAAACACTTACCTAGCACACACAAGGCCCTGGCTTGAATCCTTAGGGATAGGGAACCACTGGCAAAAACCCACAACTTAGTGCTTCTCTTCAAACTTACCCCTTCAAAAGTTCTGCTATCTCACTGCAGGAGGTTTCAGAAAGTTTTCAGGTCTTTTTTAACACTGCAAATAATAAAAAGTATTCATGTAAATCATTCAGCAATCTCATTAAACTTTAAAAAGAAGTTTTTCTCATGAAAATACTAAAAACACCTGGTATGCTTACAAATCAGACCCCTTGCCCAGCACAGTAGCATGGAGTACTAAGAAGACTGAGAGAGAGAGGATTACTTGAGCACAGGGATTCAAGACAGTATAGCAAGACTGTCTCAGAAAACAAAAACAAAAAGTCAACCATAAACTAGATTCCATCTAGAGAATCACACAAGTTCTACAGAGCAATGAAAACTACAAATCTTAAAAAAAAAAAAAAAAAAAAAGTTCTAAGTAGTTTTAGTGACAACGATCACTTGGGGACTCAAAGGAAGTAACTAACTTGGGGTTTCCACTCAGAACTGTTTTACAGTCGATAGTACTGACCTGTACTGCACATCTGATGGAAGGAAAGGAAAACAGCAGCAGCTGCACACCAATGTGACTCCTGTGCAAAGAATCCGAGCCCCCAAGATCTGCCTGTCACCATAACGTCCAAGAAGTAAAGCCTTCCAGGTATCTTCAGCTGCTAAACCACAACCTGCTGGTTTTTGAAACAGGGTCTCAACTACGTAGTCCTAGCAAATTCATAGATATCCACCTACCTCTCTCTGCCTCCCTAGTACTGGTATTAAAGGCAACTATCACTATGGCCTGGCTTATGGCCTAATTTTAATGCTATGCTGAGACAGAACCTTAAAATCCACAAGGGGATTTGTAGTTATAAAAAGTGCTCTGAAGCACAACAACTTCAAGCAGTTCCTTAGCTAAGGTCAAATGATGAGAACACTCAAAAGACCAGGTGTGGTGGCACATACCTGTAATCCCAACACTTAGAAGGCAGAGAGGCAAGAGGATCATGGCACTGAGGCTTGCCTGCACTACACAGCAAGAGCTTGTCTCAAAGGGTTAGAGAGATGGCTCAGTGGTTAAGAACACTGGCTGCTTTTCCAGAGGACCCAGGTTCCACTCCCTGTGTCCACATGCAGCTCACAACCATCTCCAATATCCTCTTCTGGCCTCTGCAAGCACCAAGCATGTACATGGTACACAGAAATACATGCAAGTCAAATACCTTACACATAAATTTCTTTTTAAAAAAATCATCTTTTAATTAAGATAAGTTAACAATTTTAATAGCTGTAAGAAAACAACTTGAGCCAGGAAGTGGTGGCGCACGCCTTTAATCCCAGCACTCGGGAGGCAGAGGCAGGCGGATCCTTGTGAGTTAGAGACCAGCCTGGTCTACAAGAGCTAGTTCCAGCGCAGGCTCCAAAGCCAGAGAAACCCTGTCTTGAAAAACCAAAAAAAAAAAAAAGAAAACAACTTGAGAAAACCCACTCCACTTTTAATTCTGCAAAAGTAGACATGTTACAATGTCCTCAAGTTCACCCAACAAGTCTTAGATTTCTACATTTAAGATTCATTATTTAGTCTATTTATTTATTTATCTATTTATTATTTATAACATGGAGGGGGAGTGCTGATGAGGTCAGAAGAAGAATGCCTAACCTCACTGGGGCTGGCAGTTGTGAGCCTCTGGATTTGAGTACTGACTGACAACCCCCCCCAGGTCCTCCTGAAGAACAGCAAGTGCTCTTAGCTGCTGAGCCATTACTTCAGCACCATAAACTGTATTTTTTAAAGAGGGAGGAATAGGGGTTAGAGGTAGATTATACAACAAACTCTCCTACAGACTTAGCTCAAGATCCAAGCTATCTCCTTAACTCAAGTTAATAAAACTAAATTATTATTTCCTTAATATAGAGAGGTAACTTTAAAAGCAGTTTCGTTTTCTTGTTTTTTCAGAAACTCACCACGGTAGAGGATGACCTTGAGCTCCTGATCCTCTAGCCTCTTCCTCCCAAGTGCTAGGATTACCGGACTGTACCACCCAAGTCTGGTGACAAACTTGATTTCATCCCTTTTCTCATGACCTCACACAAAATTAAATGCAAATCAACAATGACATTTTATATTCCTATGAAATTAATGTATTTCTCATTTATATGAGAATATGACAAAATTAATAATAATCTAGTCAATAATATTAAGTTCTGGGGCTGAAGATATATATAACTAACTCAATGAAGAGTACTTGCTTGGTATGCATGAGGCTCTGGGTTTGATTTCCAGCAATCCATGTGGGGAGGAAGAGTGAGAGCACAGGCTAATAATCACTCTGGTGGAGGCAAGAGGATCAAGAGATACAAGGTCAACCGGGTGGTGGTGGCACACCTTTAATCCCAGCACTCAGAAGGCAGAGGCAGGCCTCTGTGAGTTCGAGGCCAGCCTGGTCTACAGAGCGAGTTCTAGGACAGGCTCCACAGCTACAAAGAAACCCTGTCTCGAAANACTCAGGTACCGAATACTAATCCAGGCATGAGATCTGCCTGGTAGTTAATCATTCCCATTTTACAGGCAAGAATATGGAGGTTTACCAAGGCCTGAGTCACTAGTGATTGAGTCACATAGTGACCCCTCAGCAGAAGTTAAACTCTTAGTTGCTTTTTTTCCCCAATGAATATGTGTAACATGAGGGGCCTGCTCGTTCGGGTTTCTGTCTTGCCCAGTACCCCACAGCAGGCAAGCCCCAGAGAAAATCACACAGAGAGTCTACATTAGGTTTTAAACTGATTGGCCCATTATCTCAGCCTCCTTACTAGCTCTTGTAACTTATATTAACCCATTGTTCTTATCTATGTTAGTCACATGGCCGGTACCTTTAATCAGCTGGGCAGCTTACATCCTGCTTCCTTGGTGGTCTGCGCAGGAATGCCAAGGGAGCTTCCTGCTTCCTAAATTCTGTTCTCCCCTCTACTTTCCATCTGGTTTTCCCGCCTATACTCCCTGCCTGGCCAATCAGCACTTATTTAAAACATGATTGACAGAATACAGACAATTCTCCTGCACCAAATATGTGATGTCAGCTGTTCTCACTTTCAAAGCTGCCCCCTCAGGGATGGGCCACGTGTCAAAAGTCTGCCTGGGGTTGGATATGGTTTGTGATACTTGGTCCTGGTGAGGTGGTGTTGAGGTTTATGAGCCCTTTAAAACGCAGGCAGGTTTATCAATAACTCTGGACATTTGAATTACAACTCATTTTGTATTCAAGCTGTCTGTGTATTGTTTCTCTGCAATTGTATAAAATGCTTTTACATTAAAATGAGTTACTGTACAAAGTGCCACACTATGCCATAATAAAGATATTAACACTTTATACTTAAAAAACAAAACAAAATAAACCAACAAAATAAAATGCAGGCATGAACTCGAGATGGCTTGTTGAGAGCACTGGTTGCTGGATTAATTTGCAGCACCCTTGTGGTGTCTCACAATCATCCATAACTCCCAATTCCAGGCAATCCAAAGCCCTCCTCCGACTTCAAGGACACCAGACACACAGGTGGTGCAATACATACATGCATACAACTTTTGACATTGCAAAGCAGAAGGCTGAGGATACACGCCACGTCCGTGGTGAAAGTGCTTGCCTAGCACACCCAAAGCCCTGGGTCTGATCCCCAGCACTGCATAAACCAGATGTAGTATCATGTGCCTGTAATCCCAGCATTTAGGAGGTAGAGTCCAGAAGATTAAAAATTCGCTGGGCGGTGGTGATGCACACCTTTAATCCCAGCACTTGGGAGGCTGAGGCAGGCAGATCTCCGTGAGTTCGAGGCCAGCCTGGTCTACAAGGCGAGTTCCAAGACAGTCAAGACTGGCCAGGCGGTGGTGGCACANGTCCAACTATAGAATAAAACAGAAAGTACATTAAATTTAGTAAGTAGGGACTAATGAAGAACTGAAAAAAAAAAAACTAGTGTTTTTTTTTTTGAAGTGGCACAAACCATAGATCTTTTAGAAAAACCAGGAATAAAACTTATCTTGCTACCTAAAAAGGTCTCCCAGACAGCAATTACTACCAACCTATCTTCCCTTATGAAGGTCAACAAAAAGAAAATACGTGTAGAGTATTAAAATGCAGAGTCATAAGAACGAATAAACTGATATGACATCAGAGATTTTATAATTTGGAAATGTCATTTCAAAAATTCACAAGGGAACACAATGTAGATGTAATTAGTTAAAACACCACCTCAGCACTATCATCACTATGTCCTCTGTTGCTGCAAAACAGCATTCATTATTCTGACCTTGTAATTCCTATCTTCACTTGACTTTGAGGCAAGTCTACTACAAATTATTTTTCATACAGGCAATTCATCAGCAGAAAAAAAAGAAATAAAAAGGCTTCAAAAGTCAAAATACTAAATTTATCAGGTAAGTTAAAATAAAAGATTATTAAACAGCCGTTTATGAATATAAAAATAAACTGAAAGGCCCTAAGGAACAAAACAAATTTCCCCAGTCTATTAAGCATTATCAATTTGAGAACTAGTCTGAAAGGGCAAAAGGGAAAAATATAAAACACCCAACAGAAGCAAAATCATAAGGGATACCCATAGATATTAGGGGAGCGGGTCCCTGAGCCAATTAAAAACAGGCAGGGCTATACAGAATTACAAGACACTCTTTACTAGTGTGTATCAGTTATGGACAATTTAAGCTAATATATTGATTCACTTGATTATATTCCTTAATCACTAGTGTCCAAGGGCAATTCCTCATTTCCCTCATACATTTCCATATAGTCTAAATTTTTCAATTTTTTTTTTTTTGCTTTGTTTTGGCAGTACAGAGGACTGAATCTGGTCATAGGGCATGCTAGGCAAGTGGTCTACCACTAAGTTACCAGGTAGTCCCTGAGCTTGCAGTGCTTCTACTTCAGTCAATCAAGAAGCTGGGATACCCTTCTTTAAAGGCCATACCTTTTGAAAAGTATTTCCAGGCAGCCTTAACACCAAAACACAACTAAAAACTTACTTTTAAAATAATTCATTAGACCTCCCTAAAATATATGAACATCCTGAGTTTTCCAAATGAATGGGAGGGAGGGATCTTGGCTGAAGTCTATAGTATCTGATTTTCTATAGATCTCAGCACTTGGAAGGCTGAGACAGGAGAGTTTGAGGACAGTCTGAGTTACACAGACACACACACACACACAAAGTCAGAAGGGAAAACAAAAGACACACACACTCACCTGGGTTACACACACACGAAGTCACAAAGGAAAGAGTCTCACACACACCCACATACCTGGGTGAGTCTCTCTCTCTCTCTCTCACACACATACACACACATACACAAAGTCACAAGGGAAAAAGAAGAGATTCCATAACGGTGAATGATCCATGTTATCTTCTAACCAAAGAGGTATATAGACACATTGCTCTCAGTTTCTTCCTCACCCCAGTCTCTTCAGACTAGATACTCATGCTCTTCCCAGCAAGCCCTTAATAGGTCCCGCCAAGTTTTGTCTTTGTCTCAGGGTCTTTGCCCTCTTTGCCTTTTAGACTGAAGCAACCTACCTTCTACCTATGAGGTGCTTCCTCAAATTTGAGCTTACCTGTAAGTCTCCTCAGGCAACTAAACTTAAAAATTAACCCTTCCCACAACTATTATCCTGTCTCCCTATCTCATTTTTTTCAACATCAATTACTCCTACATTATACGGATGGTCCCTGCACAGAATTGTTTGACTTAAAATTTTTCCACTTTACTATGCTGTAAAGACAAATGGGCTCAATGGAAACCATTTCTTTTTTTTTNAGGGCAGACTTCCTGCCCTCCCAAAGGTTCATAGTCCTCAGCCATCTTGATGGCTCAGCAAAGCAAGGCGCTTGTTACCAAGCCCAACAACTTGAGTTCAACCCCAGGGATCCACATGGTGAAAAGAAAGAACTGACTCCGAGGTATCTTCAGACCTCTCTCTCTCTTTCTTTCTCTCTCTCTCTCTCTCTCTCTCTCTCTCACACACACACACACACACACACACACACACACACACCACAAAATAGTAAACAAATCTGTGTTTTAGAAAGTCATAGTACTAACAGGACAGTTGGGAAGTAGAGCAAAGAATCCTGCAGAATGCCCATGTGCCTAAAGATTACAACAGAGAAAAGCCTCAAGGTAGAAAGGGAATCCTAGGGTGTTCCTTGCCCTCCCAGGAGCAGCAAGAAGGCTTCTGGAAGATCCTCCGAGCTGAGCCAACAAGGAGAAGTAGCTCACTAGTGGGAGGGAGGAGGGAGTGCAAGTGAGCAGAGGAAACAGCTTGTCCCACACTGGAGGTGTGCTGTCTCCCATTTCACACTTCTGGGCCTTCCAAATGGAAGGGAGGAGGGCAGTAAACAAGTGAGCAGGGTTGACACTGGAAGCCCTGGAGATGCTAGGAACAGATTTGCACTTCAGAGAATATCCCAGCTCAACAGTGGACAATCCTGCAAAAGGAGAGTAGAAAAACCAGTCAGGTCACTGCAGAGCCCCAGGGAAGGACCAGGAAAGGAAGGGTTGGGTTTTGGCCTTGATCCTGGAGTTTGGAGATGGAGCCTGGGAACCAGAGGTTAAAGCTAGGAAGGGAGCAGCTTTTGTAGGACATGAAGCATGGACCAAAAGGGCACAAAGACGTCATATCCCGCTTTCTGTGGTCACCTAGCCCAATGTATGTCATCTTCTGTCCTAAGAACTCTTGTGGGACATTTTATATCCCTTGAGAGTTTTAGCTCTAACTTTGGCCTATTTGTACAGAAAGTTTTTTGTCTTTTTTTTTTTTTTCCTGTTTCCTGTTTGACTTTTTCTTTCTTTTTTGGTTGTATGGCTGTTTGGTGGTTTGGTTTGGTTTTTGAGATGGTGTTTCATGTAGCCCAGGATGTCCCAAACTGGCTGTCTTAGGGTTCCTATTGTTGTGATTAATGCCATGATCAAAACCAACCTGGGGACAAAAGGGTTTATTCCAGCTAATGGGTCCAGGCACTGTGCAATGCGTGGGAAAGTCATGGGAAAAACTGACGCAGACGTCATGGAGGAGGGCTGCCTACTGGCATGTTCCCGCATAGCTTGCCTAGCCTGCTTTCTTCAATACCTCAGAACCACCTGACCGGGGTGGGTGGCACCATCCACAATGACCTGGGCCCTCCCACATCAATCACAGATTAAGAAAATGTTCCACAGGGTTGCCGAGGCCAATGCTATGGAGGCATTTTTCTCAATTAAGGTTTTCTCTTCTGCCAGGCAGTGGTGGCACGTCTTTAATCCCAGCACTTGGGAAGCAGAGGCAGGCGGATTTCTGTGGTTTCAAGGCCAGCCTGGTCTACATAGTGAATTTCAGGACAGCCAGGACTGTTTCACAGGAAAACTTGTCCAATTTAAAAAAAAAAAATTTCCTCTTTCCAGTTTTGTCCAGAAAAACTTAAAACTTTGGGACTGGAGTTCTTCTCTCCTTATATCATGTAGGACACAGGGATCAAACTCAGCTCACCAGGTTTGGCAGCACCTTTATCTGCTGAACCATTTCACCAGCCCTAATTTTTTTGAGTGTGGTTGTGGGTATGGACATTCGTGTGCCAAAGCATGCATGTAGAATCCAGAGGACATGGGGCTGGAGAGATGGTTCAGTGTTAAGAGCACTGGTTGTTCTTCCAGGGGACCTGGGTTCAATTCCCAGCACTCACATGGCAGCTTAAAACTGTAACTCCAGTTCCAGGGGATCTGACACCTTTACACCAATGCTCATGAAATAAATTAAAATAATTTATATAAAAAAAAATGAACCAAGGGGATAAGCTGAAGGAGTTGTTTTTCTCCCTCTACAGTGTGGGGCTGGGTATCGAACTCAAGTGCTCAGGCTTGGTAGTGAGCCCTGTACATGCTGGACCATCTTGTTGTTCATTAATAGGGCATTTTAAAGAGAAGTTTAGGTTTATAGAGAAATTGAGCCAGAAAAAAAATAAATCAGGATCTTATATACCTCTCCACCTCTGGCCCTGACTACCATCATTTTATTAGTTTGAAATATTTGTTAAATTTGATGTGCTAAGGTACAATGTATTCTGAATTAAAGTCAGGCCCTAGAGTAAGAGTTTCAAGGGATCTGCAAGCAGAACAAACCCAACTAGAGATTTTTACCAGCAGCTGAAAGCACTCTAACTGGTTTTGGGGAGAGCAGGTAACAGTGTTAGATGTCATCAGTGGGGACCCATTTAGGTCCTGCTTTTGTTTTTGTTGTTTGACTTCTTAAAATAAGGTCTCATGAGCTCAGCCTGGCCTCAGACTTACGCTATAGCCAAGGATGACCATGACCTTGAATTTTGTATCTCCTGAGTACTGGGATTACAGGNTTAAAAAAAATGAGCTCCACAGAAAGTATTTTTTGTCCTCAGCAGACGCCACTGTAGTAAGTACTTGAAGTTTGTCCAAAAAAGAATAATAATTTTTTAAAAATTAAATAATATATAGTCTCTTCTTCCCCAGCCACCCTAAAGTCTTTGTCAAGTACCAAAAAAAGGTATGCTCTTTTCCTTTCTTAGCAAGTCACTAACATTCATTTATGTCCACTCCTCAATGTTGATATTTTTCCAGATATGTGTTAATTCTAAATGTTTTTCTAGTGTCTTCTAATATGACAATAAAGTATATATCACAGTTTAAGCAATTAAAAAGCTTCTACACAAGGAAACATCATTAAGTGAAGACAAAGTATGTGTAATAATCAAAATGGGCAATTTCTGCCAGTCAGAGTCCCAAAATTAGAAAGATGAAAATAAACGTACAAAAAGGATAAATTTTATCATCTAGAAAGTCAATGTTATGAAACAGGAGAAACTACAGAAGACTTTAGTCCCTGAATAAAACTCTGAGCTAAAACTCCTTATAATCCAAGATATATGGTAGGAAGCCATCACGGCCTCAAGTCCCTTAATTTCTTATGTTGGACTACTTACCTTCCTAATAGAGCCACTAGGTGTGTTAAAGTGCTTTGACTTTCAAGAAAACGGGAGGTGAGGAGAGACAGTGCTGATAAATGCAAAGCAACGTTACTGCTTCCCAAACGCAGTCACACAACCTGCTTCTTTCAAGCCCTCCCTTCCCTGCTCACTTGACTGACTGATTATTTTCAGCTACAAAACTGAAGTGTTCAAGAGTGCTTCGTGGGAAACTGCTTGCCCATTGCAACCCGGTGCGAACATTTGGGTGCCCGGAGCTGCCCCGGGCTCTACTTTCCCAAGCCTCTCAGTCCCAGGATCAGATCATGACTCCACCTCGCCTGGGGCCTGCTCCAGACCCGTCCTCCGGCCGGGGAAGCAGTCTTTGCCAGTCCAGATGCTCGGTGGAGAAGGCAAGGGCGCACCTCCCCGGGGCAGGTGCGGGCAGGAGCGCCGGCAGGAGCAGCTGTCGGCTCGCAGCAGCTGTTAGCCGGGGCACCCCGAGGCTGCGCGGGCGGCCGGCCCCAAGGAGCGGGCAGCGGAAGGCGAGCCCTCCGGCCTGACACTGCCCACCCCGCCTCCCGCCTCCTCGCCACGGCTTCTTCCCCCCACGATGCCACGGGGGCGAAGGCAGGGGGCTGCCCTCGGCCAGAACACTCCCTGGCCCCGCGGCGGCCCTTTCACTGGAGGAGGCTCCTGCCGACCCCGCACCTGCCCTGTCCACACGTCTGACGCCCCCAGCCGGCCGTAGCCGCTGCCGGGCAGCCTCAAGTGTGTCCATGCGGCCGCTTTGGACCGGAATGGCGGGGACGCGACGGTGGGCGCCGGGCCACGGAGGCTCGGGGCGCCACAGCGGGGCCTGGGCACGGGATGGCCGCGGGCAGGGGAGACACACCGAGCCACTGGTTACCTGCGGTCCGGGACAGGAGTCTCTCAGAACCCAAGTCAATCCTCAGCCTCAACAACACAAGATGGCCGACACGTCGCCACGCACATCACGTGACCCCGCGCGCCGGCCCGCCCCCCGGCCCGCCTACTTCCCCGCCTCGCTCCCTCCCTGCACTCCAGCTTCCCACGACAGCTTTCCCTTTGTCGGAGGACCGCCCCTTCGGTAGTGCACGCCCCTTCTCGAGACCCGGATGCAGGGCTGGGAAAAGCCGGAGCAGTGGCGGCGCAGGCGCATTCTAAGGCCTTTCACTGAGGTGTCTACCCGCCATAGAGTTTAGCAGGCATCCCGAGTTGGATCCCGGCCAGAGGCCCTGTGACTCACTGTCCGGTGCAACCAATCCAGTGCCGGTTTGCAATACAGAAATCTCTGCACCACTTAGGAGCTGGTTTTCCAAGCTAGAACTTTCCCATAGCTTTGGTCAAGCATTTTCCTGCCAGTTTGTCCATCATGGATCAAATAAATGGTGAGGCTGAAATTCAAAGCAGTTCCTCTTCTAGTAGAAGTGGGAATTCGTTCTGGAGTGTTGGATGTGACAGCTGGGAAGGGTTTTAAAGTTCTGACTCTCTCCCACTACATGCGGGCCTACAACCCCTTTATACACTGTGCTCCCTTTTTCGGGCTGCTAGATAATGGATAAGAAACCCAGCAATACAGAAGACAGGAAATTATCTGCCGGCCTTCTGGAACTTGTGTTTAGCTGCGCATACTATACTTCTAGTGGCTAAGCTTGGTACAGCTACCATCTCAAGTCATCACAGTCTTTCCTGCGCCATTAGTCTTTTCTTATCCCTCTACCTCATTTGGAGTTTGGGATCAACCTAGGGCTTTACTCAACCAGTGAACTACATCCTTCAGCCCTTTTGTCATGATTCTTCCCGCCAACTTCTTCTTTTTTACAAATATTCTTAAATTTCTCAAATATTCTTAAATTCTCTCTTCCCCCTCCTCTCCACTACTCTTCCCCTTCCTCCCTCCCTC
>JAQHUG010000161.1:826347-863152 GCA_028555095.1 Dicrostonyx torquatus
AAAGCATTCAGCATACCAGGCGCTCCCATTCCAGCCATTATAGTCACTCACTGCCTTGAATGGCGGTCTCCTTCACTGCCCAGCCTTGTTTGTTTTCCTATTTATAGTCCACAAAGGCTGGCATGGTATCGAGTTGGAAAATGTCCGAGCTGTGACTCTGAGAAAAGGGGGAGGGAAGGAGAGGTGGAGAACAAAGACTGAGGGCAGAGGGAGCCAGCACAGTGCAGAAGTTCTTTCGGCCACAAGCCCGTGGACGCTGTCCTGAGACTGAGGGAATGTTTAACTGCACGACTGCGGCTAGTGGTGTACAAATAATACTTCCCATGTTAGCGCTCTTCATTTGTAAGTGACAGACATACATTACTTATTTTAGGACAAAGGAGGTAACTCAGTATAGAGAAAGGATATGGCAAGACCCCAAGGGTGGGCTGGCCAAATAGTTCAGCAGGTGCTTGCTGCCAAGACTGACGTCCTGAGTTCAAGCCCTGGGCTGACATAATAGAAGGGGGAGAGCTGACTCCTCCAAGTTATCCTCTGCTCTCCACACACGCATGGCGGCACACATGTCCCATACAATAAATAAGGTTAAAAATTTTTTAAAGAAGAACTTGCGAGGGTAAAACTAGGTGTGATAGTACAAGCCTGTAATCCCAGCACTTAGGAGGCAGAGGCAAGAGAATCAGGAGTCCAAGGTCATCCTCAGCTATGTAGTGAATTTGAGGCCAGCCTTCCCTATGGAAGACCTTGTCTTCAGGGATGGAAAGATGGCTCCAGCAGTTAACAGCATTTGCTGCTCTTGTAGAGAACCTAAGTTTGAATCTCAGTTCCCACATGGAAGCTCACCACCATTTAGAATTCCAGTTCCAGGAGATCTGGTGCTCTGTTCCCGGCCTCCTAGGCACCAGACACACACGTGATACACAGATGCACATATAGATGCCACAAAATCATAATTTGTAAACAATGTTTTTAAGACCCTGTCTTAACTCTCCCCACCCCTAATCTCTCTCTCTCTCTCTCTCTCTCTCACACACACACACACACACACACACACACACACACACCAGCGGACTACAGTGATACATGCCTATAATCTCTTAACAATAAGGAAGCTAAGATAGAAAGACTGTTATGTGTTCAAAGTCAGCCTGGGCTACACAGTGAGTTCTAGGCTAGTCTAGACTACAGAGTGAGACTCTATCTCAAAAAACCAAACAGCACTCCAGGGTGACCAGGCATGTGGTACAAGCCTACAGGTTCAACACTTGGGGAGCTAAAGGAGCAGAATCAAATGTCTGAAGCCAGCCTGGGATAGATTCTGCTTCCAGAAAAGTAGAACTTTCTCAAGGAAAACATATTGCTCTGACAGCTTGAAGTCTGCCTGCAGGCCCAGGTGGCTTTTGCCCAGGTGGCTTTTGCCATGGGCATACAGAGTAAAGCAAATCACAGAGCAGGGTAAAGTTTGTGTGTGGGGTGTGTGGTCTAGATGGTCACATGTCCTTATACAGCCCACAGATGTAGGACAATCTAGATGTGAGACCAAGACGGGGCTTGGAGCTCACAAAGGATTGATGTGAATGTCATTGGAGCTTCTCACAGGAGTCAAGAGCTGACAAAACTGCTTTGGAGGTCTCTAAGCCTTGGCTGTCCACATCTGTGAGACACAGAAGCTAACCGAAAGATGGCCAAGTAGCTTAGATTCAGGTGGATCACCTATGGGTGGCCTCTGAATGAAAAAGGAGAGAGGAAGCCGGAGAGACAGCTCAGTGGTTCAGAGTACTGCTCTTGCTAGAAAGATGCCCTAAGTCATTGGTCAGCGTTGGAATTAAAAAAAAAAAAAGAGTACTGCTCTCAATCCCAAGGGCCTAGCTGATTCAGAACCTACAACAGGAAAACAGAAAATGGTCTATTTCTATCATCCTGTCATTAGGATACTGTCATTAGTTATATGACATCACGAAGTCTTCCAATAAAGCCTATACATACTGAAAAGCATTATATAAGAAGTCAGGCAAAGTGGCTCATAGGCAGAAACTCATAGCAATCCTCCTGTCTCAGTCTTCATGTACTGAGATTCTAGACATAAACTACCATGAAAGTTTTTTTTGAGACAGGTCTCATGTAATTCACTATGTAAGCTGAGCCTAGCCTTCAACCCATGATCCTCCTCTATCTCCTAAGTGCTGGGATTATAGGAACATGCCACCCACACAGTTTACAAAAGACGTATTTAAAAGCTGAGTTGAAGATTAAATATCCTTTCAAAGAGCATTCTCAAGAGGCAAACCCATCTGCACTCAGGGACTGTGGACTGGGGGTCTTCTCAGGCTCAGCCGGCCATAGGTACCTCCCGGAAGCTGAGCTTGCCATCGAAGTCCTCATCCACCTCTTTGATCATACTCTTCAGGCCCAGGTGGGTCTGGGGAGCCCCCAGCTTCTCCATCATGAGCTTCAGCTCCATCAAGTCGATAAAGCCATCCCTTCCAGCATCATACCTGCACGGTCAAAGGAGGAAGGTTAGGGCAAAACAATACGCGCTGGTTTTCCAGATATGTAACTCTTTCGGTTTTACCCACTGAAAAGTAATTCAACTGCCGCCTGCTCTTCAGACCACTTCACTGTAAGTGACCCCTCAAGGCTACATCATCAGAAGAGAACCCCCCACCAAGGCCACTTTATCAGAAGGACCCTTTAGGCTACCTCATCAGAAGACGTCCCTCATTTAGCAAAAAGTCTTTGTGCTTTGCCCGCTCAAAACGGGCCTCGTTTACCGTGTTGATTATTTTATCTTCATCTCTTTCATTTTCAGTCAACCGACACAGACCCACCACCTCCAAATGATGGACTCTGGGCGTGCAGTGGAGCACACTCTGAAACGCAACACATGCTACACTCAGCGACAGACCATCCTGGTGTCTCTGCCATACCAATTCTCGGCAACCCCCTCACCCTCCTGCTTGTCTGCCTCTTTGTGAACACAGCTTTCCATCCCAGGGGGTGGCTGAGAAGTGGGCGTGGTCTCGCCTCAGGCTCGGTGCTTCTACTTCCGGGTCACTAATCTCCAGGCCTGAGTCCTGTGTGGGTGGCTGGCTGCCCTTCCACCACGGCCAGCCCCTCTCCTAGCTGTCACTCTAGCCATAGACGGCTGCCTGGAAGTAAGACCAGCTTCATGAAGTGAGAGGTTTACCTTGACCCCTTCTCCGTGGACCAGCCATCTTCAGATGCCTGCTCTGTGACTCCTCCCAACTACTTCTTACCCAGGTCCCTTTCCAATACAGACGCCCTCATGGGACTTCCCAAGGGCTCCGTGGCTCCCTTCCCAGTGAGTACTTCTTATATTTCCTGTTACTTCCTACTTCCCAGAAACCCTTTGTTGTTCAGGTTCTGAACATTTTGCTTTAAAGAACAAATAAGAGGCCGGAAGGTGGTGGCACCCGCCTTTAATCCCAGCACTCAGGGAGGCAGAGGCAGCTGGATCTCTGAGTTAGAGGTCAGTCAGGTCTACAGAGCGAGTTCCAGGACAGGCTCCAAAAAGTTACACAGAGAAACCATCTCAAAAAAAGACAAAACAAAAAAGAAGAAATAAGAGCAAATAAGAGGTGACAGCACTCTGGCATTAGAGGCAGACAGATCTCTATGTGCTCGAGAGCCTATTCTAATTAGTGATAGAGAACCCCCATCTCAAAAAGTTAAAACAAACAAACAAACAAACAAATAAGAGGCTTGAGATGAAGCTCAATGAAAGAACACTTGCTTAGCATTAGACAGGAAGCCCTGGGTTCCATTTCCCAGCCCTGCATACTAGAAACAAGAATGAATCGGCTAGGGTGTGTGTATATGTGTGTGGGGGTTATGTGCCTTTAATCCCAGCACTTGGGAAGCAGAGGCAGGTGGATGTCTGTGAGTTTGAGGCCACCCTGGTCTACAGAATGAATTCCAAGACATCCAGAGTTACACAGAGAAACCCTGTCTTGAAAAGCAAAAAACAACAAAAAAAAAAAACAAAATAAAAAAAGAATGAATCAATCAATGAGGTCTCTACAGCCAAGAGCTGGGAACCACCCAAGAGTCCAGGACTGGGGTCAGATGGACAAGCTGATAAGCACAAGGTGCTCACCCACACAGTGCAGTATAGAATGGTTACGGAATGGAATATTCTTCAGCAGTAAAAAGGAAGAGAACTTTGATGTATGCTGCAGCACAGGTGACTCTCAGGGACGCCACAATAAGTGAATTCAGTCGGTCACAAAGGGACGGTAGGCAAACTCATAGAGACAGAAAGTTGAAGGGTGTTTTCTGGGGCTGGAGAGATGGCTGAATGGGTGAAGGTTCAAGCTGGGACAAGGAAAGGGTCAAATTACTGGTACAACACTATACATGCTTAGTGCCCCCAAACTGTGTTCACTTGAATGGTTAAAATGGTCATTTTATTTCCTTTGTTTATTATTATTATGATAATTATTTTAGTTTTTCGAGACAGGGTTTCACTACAGCTTTGGAGCCTGTCCTCTGTAGACCAGGTTGGCCTAAAACTCACAGAGATCCGCCTGCCTCTGCCTCCCGAGTGATGGGATTAAAGGTGTGTGCCACCATCGCCCGGCTATTTTTTATTATTTTAGACTATGTGTATGTACGTGAATCTGTATGTGGGTATGTTCCCATGAGTGCAGGTACCCACAGAAGCCAGAGTTACAGGAAGTTGTGAACTACCTGATGTGGGTGCTTAAAACCAAATTTGGGTCCTCTGTAAGAACAGTGCTTATTCTTAACCACTGAACCATCCACCATTCCACTCCCCGCTCCCGTGCGTGTGTGTATGTATATACATACATACATATATATATGTGTGTGTGTGTGTGTGTGTGTGTGTGTGTGTGTCTGTTACAGGGCTCCGCTCTGTAGCTCAGACCAGCTTCAAGCTCACTCTGAACCTCCCAAGAGCTGGACTGCAGCTGTGTGCAACTATACCAGCTTGAAGGAGTCATTTTTGTTATGCACATATTACCATATTTTAAAATTATATTCAGTCTTTTCCACTATCCGTCTGCCCCACCCCCATAATGAAAAAGTACCTCTGCTGAGAACCATCACAATTCACTAAGAAATGTAGCCTGTGGGCAACTGAAAATCTAACCGTGGGCAGTGGTATTTAAAGCCCACATTGTCATGCTGGAGAAGGGGCCAGGCAGGACTCCTTGACACACTGACACCTTCCAGTCTAGCCACAGAGGCTGATTCATGCTGTTCCACCCATTGCCAACACAAGGCCTCTCTTCTGTGACCTTCCTGCTCCCCAGCAGCGTTCATTGTGTGTGCTTTTCTGGTGCCAGAATTCACCGCCCTCTCCTATTGGCTGTTTCTTCCTCAAGCCCTCTGAGCCCCCAGAGTCTTGTTATTGAAAGAGTTACTCTACAAAGCAGTTAAGATCTCTGTGTGACTGGTGATGACCTCTGGGAATCCTATAATATGGGTGCCCCATGTCTGGAGATTAACAGGGTGCCTCCAGGTTTCCAGATGGGCCAGCCCAGGACACCAAGGCATCAAAGGATGGTGGCACTTAATAATGCCAAGTACTCAGGTATGATGGCTCATGCCTGTAATCCCAAACGTCCAGGAAGCTGAGGTAGAAATATTTCAGTGAATTTAAGGCCAACCTGAGCTATACAACTTGAGACACTATCTCAAAACAAACAACGATTTCCATGGGTTAGCCAAAACTGACTCAGTGTAGACCTCATTTGCCTACTTTTTTTTTTACTTAAAATTCAAAGATCTAGGGCTAGGAATATAATTCAGTGGTATAGTCCTTATCTACACTGTGTGAGGTTTCAAATTACACTCCTAGAGCAAGGAAAATAAATGTTTGAGTTATTTCCCTTTCTTGATGATACTACTTTGGGAGTGGAGATGTGGCACAGTGGTTAAGAGCATGTGTTATTCTTGCAGAGGATCGAGTTCCCAGCACCCACCTGCTCCAACAAGGCCACACCTCCTAAGAGTATCACTCCCTATGGAACAAGTGTTTATACACATGAGTCTATGAGGGCCATTCCTATGCAAACCACCACAGTGGGTTTAAAAAAAAAAAAAGGCAGGAAGTGGAGGTGGATCTGGAAGGAGTCAGGGAGAGAGTAAATATTATCAAAAAACATTGTCCTAATAAAAACTGGTCCCACTTTGAACATTGGGGTACAAGTGTTCCTGTTTCAGTTTGCTTGTGATATATCCAAAGTGAACTGCTGGGATGGCATATACTAATTTACTTTTGAAACACAGATGTCAAGTTGGTCTGACAGAAAACCATGGCTAACCCTGATGTCACTGCTCAGGTGAGCAAGGCTCTCCATTAGATACTTGTGGGAGACTCAAAGGTACACTCTCCCAGACAATAAGGGGAACTGTTTGTTCCTGAGCCATTTAAGGAAGGTGGTATCAGATCTTGCTGGGGCATATCTGTCAGGGAGGGATCTAAGCCCAAAACAACTCACTGAGTTGGAGCCGGTGAGATGGCTCAGTGGGTAAAGAACTTGTCACATAGGGCCTGACAGCTCAGAACCTACAGAGAGGTGAAGGAGACAGCCAGCTCTTCCAAGGTATCTTCTGCCCTCCACATGAGTGCTACGGTATGTGGGCACATGCATGCATATATACACACACCACTAATAAAGCAAATGGTACAGTTAGGGAAGAAAAGGATGCTGGCTTGAGGACCAGGAATAAAACACAGCAAGGGGTTCAAAGGAGTCATCATACAACCCAACAATTCCACTGATAAAGCATTTATCTAAATCTTTCTATTATCAATAAAAATTTGGGAGTCAGATATTGGGGTAAAAATCTGATAGCTCAAGCAAGCAGTGGAGAAACAACCAGCTGACCCTCCCTCTCCATGTTTTCCTGACTGAAAAGGCTTGCAAATCTTTCCAATCCGTTCCCTATTCCTTCCTGTGCCTCTCTATCAATCATATCCTAAATTCTCCAATATCTCTATGGCTAATTCCAGTCAGCCAGTCATTTACTCCACCCCCTGACTCAAGGTTAACTTTATTAACAGTCTTGAGGTATCACAGTGTGATCAAATATCCCAGAACACCCCTCTCTCTCTTTATTGCAGATTGAATCTAGGGCCTCACACATACCAAACCAGTGCTCTACCACTAAGACACATACTCATCCCTATTGTAGATATTGTGATGAGCCTTAATGTACAAGTATCTAAGATCCTACTTCTATATCCATAGAAAGTAAAACAAATAATTATACACTTACACATAACACACTCATACATATAAAAAAAAAAAAAAAGAAAGAAGGTTCTGAAACTCCTTCTGCTTCCAGGTCAACTTCTCAAGCCTGGGTTGCAGAAGAGGCGGAGTTCAGCAGGATGACTTTGGATATCTGTTGAATAGCAGGGTCCAGGAGGCTGGGATAACACTCAACAATGGCAAGGCAGGCTGCAAAGTCTCAAAGCCCCTTAAAGGCAACCACTCTCTCTATTCCCATGATGCTCTGCAGAGAGGCTGATGCTAGTCAATGAGAGAACCCTAGGAAGATGTAAAGACAGTGGTAGACAGCACCAGGGGGGTCTGACAAGGGAGCAAAAAGTTGCCTGCAGAGGCTGCCCAGAGCAGGTGACAGGAGATGGCTTCAGATGCAGAGAGGAGCTTTCTGGGAACCACTGAGAACTGACCCTGCAAAGCTAAGCTCTTACAAACAGGCTAGAATGGGATGTCCCTCTACAAGAGTCCTGGTCAAAGTCAACAGGTTTCTACAATGTGGAACTTTCCAGAACCCCATCCCTACGAGGTTATGTGTCCAAAACTTACAAGAGGGAACCAGATCACACAGGCTGATCCCAAGCTCACAATCTTCCACGTCTGGGAATTTTCCATGGGAGAAGGTGGTAATACTATATTCAAGGGTTGGCCTTGGGACTGGGGTTGTGCTTCAAGGGTAAGGCACTTGCCTTGCATGCACCAAACCTTAGGTTCCATTCCCAACACTACACCCAAAAGGCAGGGGAGTGGCCTGGTTAGGGCCCACTAAAGTAAGTGTGATGCTGAGATGCAGAACAATGTCCTCTGTCCTCTGTTTACACTACCCATTCCAACATTTACAAAAAGACTGGAGCCGAACAGAGAAGGGGGAGCAGCAGCTGAAAGGATTAGGTGTAAGGATGGGGTGATAAGCAAAAGTCAACAAACAAGGCGAAGACTTGTCTTCAGCCACACTGGAGGGGAGGGAACCTTCCCCATGCTCTCCAGAGAGCGCTGCCAATGAGGCCAGTCTGAACAGGGGCTCCCCTCTAGACACAAGAGACTGGTTCAGAAAAGCAATCCTTTTGAGTCCCCTCTGGGATTCTGACCTGGAAAACCTCCTAACAGACCCGAGGTCTGAAACTCTTTCCAGGTCTAACAGAAAGCTCACACAGTTCAGAAAGGACCCAGTAAGCACTTGGCTAGGGTTAACCCAATTCCATTTCTTTTATATTTGCATGTGCATGTGTGTGTGTGTGTGTGTGTGTGTGTGTGTGTGTATACGTGTCTGTATGTATGATGTGTATGTTAGAAGACAATATGACAGCCGGGCGGTGGTGGTGCATGCCTTTAATCCCAGCGCTCGGGAGGCAGAGGCAGGCGGATCTTTGTAAGTTCAAGACCAGCCTGGTCTACAAGAGCTAGTTCCAGCGCAGGCTCCAAAGCCATAGAGAAACCCTGTCTCGAAAAACGAAAAAAAGAAAAAAGAAAAAAAAAAAAAAAAGAAGAAGAAGAAGAAGACAATATGATGGATTAGTCTTTACCTTCCTGAGGCAGAGTTAATAACATTCATCACTGTTGACAGAGTTTCCAGGGAATCACCTGTGTCTCTGCCTCCTAGCTCACAGTAGGAAGCCTTGGGAATACAAACAAGCTATTTGCTTCCAACTTTATGTGGGTTCTGGAGTTCTGAATTTAGGTCCTCGCATTTGTGTGACTAACCAACCACTAACTAACCCATCTTCTCAGCCTCCAAATTAGTTTTTAAAAGTTTGAAAAAGAATTATGGGTCTTTTGCCTGCGTTGCATGTATGTATACCACATTGCATCTAGTGACAGCAGAGGCCAGAAGAGGGTATTAGATCTCCTGGGGCATGAGTTTCAGACAGTTGTTAGTCTCCTTGTGGGTGCTGGGAACCCAATCTGGGTCCTCTAGATCAGCCATTGATTAAGAGCCATTGGCTCTTAACCACTGAGCCATCTTTCTAGGCCTCCTCCCCTCAGTATTCTTTCTAAATAAAGGGCACAGGGATGCCAGCCCACAATCCCAACAGTTGGGAGGAGGGTGCAGAGGCACAAGGCTGAGGCTATACCAAGAGTTTGAAACCAGACTGAACCACATAGAGACCCTGTCTCAAAATCAAAATGACAATAAAACTCTAAAACCTGGGTAAGAGAGGCTGAGATTAGAGTTCAGGGCCTTTGAAAAGCATTTGCTGGGAAGCAGAAGCCCACCAAGAAGCCAAGGTAAGGGAGGCTACCTGATTGACATGAAGGGACACCTCTGAGGTCAAGAGAGCAGGAAAGAAAAGAGGCACCAACCAGCTTCCCATCCCCACAGCCCCGCCCTGGTGCTCAGTCAGGCTGCTTCCTTTTATTCCTGTAGAAATATCGGCCTAGTGCCATCTACTGAAGTCCTGGCAGGACTCTAAAGTGACCACATCAGTGACATCTTGCTCCCCTGTGGAGCTGGGGTTTAAAATCAGACTTGTGGTCCTGTCTTCAAAGTGACCCTTTACAAAAGCCTTTCCAAGAGCAGTCACTTCCTTCAGGGCTTCGGCTTGCAAGGCAGGCAAGAGCAAAGCTTCATAGACCTGCTCTCATTTTCCCATTCTATCTGCCCCCACAAAGCGGGAAGTGATTTATGCAGCAGTGGTACAAAAGAAGGAAGAAAAAAAGGACTTAAGATAGTAACTCCAACTGCTCTGTGGTGCGTGTGTTGTCTCAGTGTCAGCCTTTTGGTCTTTGGGTCAATCCTGCAACAACTTAATAATAGCTGCCTGCCCTCGCTGTTAATTAAGAGTTTACTAAGGGCCTTACCTCACTGAGGGAGGCAATTAGTGGCCTCGCTCAATGGATGATAAAAACAGCCAGGTGGATCTAATTAAGCTGGTGTATTCTCTCCGTCCCTCCTCTATTTTCTCTCCTCCTCTCCTCTTTTCTCTCACCTTCCTCTTTCTCTCTCTTTTAGATAGTCTTTCTGTTTAGCCCAGGCTAGCCTCAAATTGTCTTAGCCTCCCAAAGGTCTCAGCCGCCATGAATAATTTACTTATTTATTATCACATTCATGGCAATTGGATAGAGGTCATAGGGCAACTTGCTGGAGTTGGCTATCTCCTTCCTCTGGGATAGAACTAAGGTTGTCAGGCTTGGTGGCAAGTGCCTCTACCAGCTGAGCCATCTCACTAGCCCCATGCCAAGTTTTAACGGGATTCTCAAGCAGTTTTTTTTTTTTTTTAAAAATGTGTATTGGTGTTTTGATTGCATATCTATGCACCAAGTACGTGCAGTGCCTAAGGTCAGAAAATGGCACTGGATCCCCTGGAGCTGAAGTTAGAGCTAGTTGTCGGCCATCATGGAGCCGCTAAGAATAGAACCTGGGTCCTCTGGAAGAGTAGCTGGTACTCTTAACCATTGAGCCATCTCTCCAACCCCTCAGGCAGCAGATCATAGGCTTTCTATAGTAGCAGGGAAGGCAAGAACCACTGGTGACATCTTTTAAACTATGAAGCCCTCAACTTGCAAGAGATTAGGATAAGCACTCATGGTCCCAAGAATGATCCTAGCTGTTTTGGCTGAATTACGTCTTTTACAGTTTACATCTGAAGAGCAGCAGAAAAGCTAAGAGCTATATCTGTAAGGTCTAGGAATGAGTGGATTCTGATTAGGCCCCATAGCATGGCACCCAATACTCAGAGCATATGCAACAGAGTTTATTTCTGGTCAAGACAGCACTATCGTTACCACCTTATGAACATTCAGAGGAATGGTCTCACCGGCTGAGCATCTCAGAAAATTTTCACCTGATTCACCCAACAAAGAACCAGCACAGGCCTCAGGGCTGGGGTTCAGTGGTGAAGAGCACTGGTTGCTCTCCAAGAGGACATAGGTTGAGGTCCCAGCACCCACATGGTAACTTATCTGTCACCAACTGTAACTCCAGTTCCAGGGGTTCTGATCCTTTCTGACATCCACACGTGTATGCAGGCAAAACACTCAAATATAAAAGAAAATAAATCCTAACAAAATTAAAGAGGAGGAGTAGTGAAGGAAGTGGAGGAGGAAGAAAAGGAGAAAAGTAGCACAGCCCCAAGCCCTTCTTCCACGTTTCCAGAGGCTTCCATCGAGATTGGTGATGTTTCCCATTTTCTCTGTCCCTTCCCTCTTCAGGTTCTATGGGATTTAACTGGGAGAATTCTAGTGCCATTGGCTCTCCAGGTGGCTCTGAAGACCTGGGCACATACCCCACCCTGCTGGGTACCTGGGAGAGATTTGACCTGCTCTGTGACATTGTCAAAGGAGCTAATCTTCAGCAGGCACTGTGACTGGTGCCTGGGGCTCTTTTTATGAATGAGTCGCTGCCCACAGACAAGTCACAGTCCACAGACAAGACAAGTAAATGACTTCCAGGCTTCTACCTCAAAGATCTACCCAGAATCAACTTGATCCCAGTCTTCACCATCTTTGACATTTGAGAAAAATGTAACCCACCACTTGCCTCACCGTTTTGGGTCAGAAGAGACTCTCTGAGCCAGCTCACTGGGGACAAGGCCAGGGTCCCAGCTCCACTGGGAAATGTTCTCCACTCTTTTCTGATTGGGCAACAATGAAGGCTATGTGAGGAGAGGCAGGTTAAGTCCCTGGCCATGGTAGTCCCCACTCAACCTGGCCTAGCTATTAAAAAAATAGCAGTGAGGGGACAAGAATTGGTTTCTACTGTCTGACCAATTTTAGACGCCCCCTTGCCCCACGAATTGCTCATTCCTTTTGTTTGCATTGCATAGAGCCCCTGGGCTTTCTTGGCTTTCACCTCATTAGAATAATCCCGCAGTTAATGAAAAAAGAAACCAGGTAACCTTTGTGCAGAGCCTCTGCCATCAGAAACTCCCCAGGGACCCCTCAGGGCTTTCTGAGGAAGATGGTGGTGCCTGGAGGCAGGTGGAGCCTGTGCCTCAGCGAGACAATCCTTTGACACTGTAACATAATGTCATCTACAAAGTTATGCTTGAGAAGCTCACAATTGCATTACAAAAATATTGCCTCCCTCAAAAAAAAAAAAAACTGTTTTAAGTAGTTTTTGGGTTGATTTTGGGTTGGGGCACACTCATAGCTTCATTCACTTCAGGTACATGTCCGCAAGCGCACATAGCAAGACTTTGTTGGAAACGTAGGTCTTTTCAAATAACCAGAGTTGGGAGCACAGAACAAGGACATTGTGGGATTGTCAGAATCATTGTTCACCCCAGTCCAGCTAGATAAGAGCCTGTGTGTCTGTCAGCAGCTCCTGTGAGACCCCAGGCACTTTTAAGTCAGGAAAGGTCACTCAAGTTTCCACCCCCCAGCAGGTGGTCACTCAGAGGCCCAATCTGATGGCCCTAACTGTACCTGTCTAGATTAGCCTCAGGGACTTCCTGAGGTCACAGACCTGGAGGCCCTCTACCCAGTTCCCTGAAGTCCTCCCTCGCTATCATAGCACCTGTCCTTCCTATCTTCCCGGTTGCAGCAAGCTGGGAAACCAGATCTTCAGTGTGTTATTACCGCTCCCAAAGTCAGAGTGCTCACTCAGGCTCTGGAAGGCCCTGGCTCTCTGCAGGCGAAAGCAAGAACAGAGTTAACACAACACCTCTGATGTCTAGCCTGCACATGGCCACTTCTGTCCCACAGCTCTTGGCTTTCTTGAGCTCCCATTCGTTCACTCCCTCATCGCTAGGCTCATGTGTGCTGGGGCCTCTGTGAGGCAGGAGGGAAACACAAAGACAGTCCCAGAAGGGATGCAGACACAATGGAAGTGCTGCACTGTGTGGTGGCAGTGCAGAGTCACCTGCTGCACAGGAGCCAACAGAGGGGCAAGCGTGCAGAGCCCAGCAATGGGACTTCTGCTGCTAAGTGGTTTTGGGGTGCCAGAATAATCTGGAAAAGGAGAGAGGCAGGACAACTCATTCGTGGCATTCTGGAAGAGCTGTGACTTCATCAGGGTAACAGGAGCATAGTGAGGTTGAAGGGCCAACATCCGGCGTCTGTCTCGGGAAAACCTCTCCTCTGGGTACCAACACAGGATAGATTTTTGGAGGGCACCCAAAAATCATATACTGGTGAGTATATGGCAGCCTTAGCTAAGGATGGAACAGTTGGGGAGGTTGACCCGCATGCAGAGTAGCACAAGGCAAGTTTGAACTCCCACTTAGCCTGCTCTTACACAGCCAGTGCCTAGGGACCTTATGGAAAATTCTCTTCCTTTTCTGGTAAAAGATGAACATTTTTTTGGAAGGTTGTAGAAGACCAGTTGTGGTGGTTTGAAAGAAAATGGCCCCCAACGAGAGTGGCACTTGTTGGAGGAAGTGTGTCACTGTGAGGGTGGGCTTTGAGGTCTCTCTTGCTCAAGCTTCCCTCAGGGTGACAATCAGTTGACTTCCTCCTGCCTTCTGGTCAAGATGTAACAGTCTTAGCTCCAGTACTGTGTCTGCCTGCACTCTGCCATGCTCTCCATCATGATGATAAATGGACTGAACCTCTGAAACTATAAGCCACCCCAGTTGGATGTTTGCTTTATAAGAGTTGTCATGGTCATGGTGTCTTTTCACAGCAAGAAAAAACCTTAACTAAGACAGAAGTTGGTACCAGGAATGGTGTATTGCTGTGATAGGGCTGACCATGTGTTTGGAGGAATTTGGACTTTGGTATTTGGGTTTGGAAAGTGGTATGATGCTTAATGGGCCATACTAGTAGGAGCATGGAAGACAGTGCTGCTAAGAGTTATTTGAACTATGGGGTGCTCACTCAAAAGGTTTCAGAAGAGAATTATAGTATGTTGCCTAGAGATTGTTCTTGTGACATTTGATGAAGTAGCTGCATTTTGCCTTTGTCTGAAGAGTCTGCCTGAGGCTAAAGTAAAGGATTTTGGATTCACTTCCCTGGCAGAAGAAATTTCAAAACAGTCTAGTATAGACTCTCTTGTGTGGATATTAATCATAAACTCTATGAAGATATATAATGAAAAGGAGCAAGCTAAGCAAGGAAAAATATCTGAGGAGGAAAAATATCCAAAAAGTGGAAAGGAGTTAAATCTGTTCAAGGAGATAAACAGATTAAGAAATGGAATAAGGGAAGTGGTGACCTCAGGGAAAGATCCCACACAGCTGTTTCAAATGGGGGATGGGGGAGGAACTGAAGAAAAGCTAGAGCCAGGTGTGGTGGGGCACACCTTCAATCCCAGCACTGGGAAGGCAGAGGCTGGTGATCTGAGTTTGAGGCCATCTTGGTGTACAGAGCAAGTCTCAGGACAACCAAGCTTAGGCAGTGAGAGACAGAAAGTTGGTGAAGATGTAACTGAATGAGGGGACCGTGTTCCAGCCCCATTAAACAGCAGAACTTGGCAGGTTCGGCCATATGGTTCTGGTTCTGAGTCAAGAGTAGAAGAAAGGCGTTATAGAATCTTCCTCTAGGAAAGGCACTGAGGCCAGGTATGTGTCAGTGGTGTTCTGAATTGAGGACTGGAAAGGCCCTTGTATGAAGTTGTAAAATTATAGCCTGGACTACTTTGAAGACACCAAGATGTTGGAGATGCCAGAGCCATGGGATACCTGCTAAAGAAAGCTGCTAACAGGGGAGTGGAACCAGCCCAAGAGAAAGAAGTTAAAGTGTGGGGAGCCTATGTGTGAATTCTCCCACTGATGCCAGGTGTATTATGTAGAAACAAGGTTTGGCAGCCTCCAAGGCCACCCTAAAGGGGCATGAAAATGACCAAACAAGTTAATCACTTGAACTGCCTCTCACAAATGCACCTACGAGGTGCCTAGGAAACAGCCCTGGGATGCTAACAACACAAATGTGACCGGGGATAATTCAGCCTCAATGGGCTCCTCCAGAGAAAGGCAAAGGCTTCTGGAGTCACCAAATCAAAGCCCAGGTACTTCATGGGCTTGTTTCTCTGGTCATCCAATCCCTAATTTTCTCCAGATGTTGCCAACATTACCAGGAAAGGGGCTGGAAGCAAGACTCAGAAGTTAGAGGCTCTTCCTTCTCTTCCAAATGACCTGAGTTTTGGTTTTCAGGACCCACATCAAATGTCTCATCAACGCCAGCACCAAATGCCCTGACTCCGTCTTCTGGACTCAAGAGGGTACTTGTGCTCACGTGTGAACTCTGCCCCCCCCAACACACACACACACAATTAAAAATAACAAAAGTCTTTTTTTTTTTTTTATAAAAAGAAAGATTGCAGGCAAATAAGTTCTTAGGTGCAACCAGCACACAGAAAAGAACTCACCTGGTTAAGGGTTAAGGATCAACTATCACTTTATGATCCCAGGGTGCTTTTTGAAAGGGGTCTGGGTTTTGCTGGGTCTGAGTTGGCACAGGCAAGCTGGCCTGTGATCTGGGACAGGGAACAGAGTGAGAAAATTTGGAGGTGTTTCTTTCAGAAAGGAGAGGGAAATGAGCAGAGGGAGAAGGCAGAGGTTCTGATGGCCTATGGGATGCCAGTCTGGAGCAGGCCTAGACAGTGTGTGTGTGAGACAGAGGAGAGGAGGGAAGTCCCGGGATATATTTTTTTTTAATTTGGTTGGTTACCAGTGGTTGAGCTCAGGGTCTCTCATGCTAAACAATACTCCATCACTGAGCTGGTCTTGACCTCATTTGCAGCTCAAGTGGACTTTGAACTTGAGAGTTTCTTCCACCTCAGAAGAGCTGGGCTTACAGGCCTATCCACCACAATTGGAGGGGTCTTCCAACCAAGTTGGCCAAAGGAGCATGCCATGCTGCAGTCTAGAAAAGTTCTGAGGGGCTGGGCCCCAGGATAGAGGCGCTCATGGAACTAGTCCTGTTGGGGACTATGGGGACAATGCCCCCAAAACACTAGAGGCTTTCCATGATCCATTAGAGCTGGTCAGGCAGCACCCACTCCTGCTGATTCCCAGGTCAGGAAATTCAGGAAGTAAAGAGTCTGGGGGAGGCACTAAGTGAAGGCTAGTCCCGCAGCCAGCTTGGGGCGGGGGCTTGGAGACAGCCAAAAGTCACATCCTGGCTTTAGTGTAAGGTGAGGACTGACTTAGGACTCCAAAATGCCGAGTACACACAGGCTGTCACCCTTCTGTTCTCAGCCTCAGTTATCCATCTCTGCCCCCACTCCTTCCCACCAACAAGATTTCTTCCTGTGCCCTCTTCTAGGCTGGCACCGCCTTAAACCCAGCAGCCTTCAGTGTCTTGAGCATCCGGCTAGAACCAGTGACCTAATTAAGGCCCCAACTGTATACTCAGTGGTCACGCGATCTTGGGCACAACTTGAGAAGTGGACATTTACCTTTTTCCACATCTCACTTACAGGCTTGTGCCTGAGCAGGTCCGTGGCTCTGCTACAGGGAGTTGCAAGGCCCTACCACAGGCTTGAGTCACTGCGGGGCAGTGTACAGGGCCTTCACGCAACTGCAGCTTGACTGAGCCCAGAATAGCTGTAAGAAGTCCATGCCCCTGAGATGGCCAGGAAGACCAACAGAGAAACGTTGGTCACATTCAACTGTAAAGAATCCTTGGCTAGAGAAGCAGTTGAGTTGGTAGAGTGCTTAGTTATCATGCCATCCCTGTGGCACTAGGGACTGAAGGCATGGTGGCATACATATATAATATCCCAACGCCTCCACTTGGAGGTAGAGACAGGGGATTCAGAAATTCAAAGTCACCCTTGGCTACATGTCAAGTCTGAAGCCAGCCTGAAATGAATGAAATCCTGCCTTTGATATTTTTTTTTCTTTTAAAATATCTGGCTCTAGGCAGGGTGTGGTGGCACACACCTTTAATCCCAGCTCTGGGGAGTCAGAGGCAGGAGACTCTCTGAGTTTGAGGCCAGCCTGGTCTACAGAGTGAGTTCTAGGACAGCCAGGGCTACAAAGAGAAATCCTGTGTCAAAACACACACATACACATGCATGCGCGCGCACACACACGGCTGATTTCCCAGGAGGAGGAGGGGACCACACAAGAGACAGTAACAGAAACCTAAGCATCACCTGCTGGAAACTGACTGGAGGGCGTGGCAGAAACAGGCTGGATGGACCAGTGAGAGAAGGGAGGGATGGGCCTTAAGGGGCACAATGAGGAGTGTAGCTTTTTTTCAGGAATGCTCTATGCTGCCTCTAATCCGCAAGGGCTTCTGAAAAAGGGGTGAGTAATGAGAACTGGGCTCAGGCAAGGTCCCTATGGCTACAACATGTATAGTAGATGGACGAGGCCCAGTGTGACATGAGATGGGGGGGTCCAGTGGGATCTGGAGTTCAGGCAGTCTATAGAGGCAAGAAGTGCAGTGATCCATGTCAAGGGTGGCTGCGATTTAGAGCCTGGGGCTTGGGGTAGAAGTGACATTAATGAAGAAGACTCTTGACACAGAAGACTGGAGCGAAAGCCATTTGGGTTCAGACTCCAGGTCCACCACTTTCAGGGCCAGTCGTCTGGCTGCTCTGTGACTCCGTTGCCTTGCTGTACTGTAAACATGCTGCTGGTCCCCAGTGCAGAACACAGAAAGGCAGGAACGAGCTCCCATGTGTGTGTGGCTAAAACTGAGCCTGTATACAGTAGGCACTCTGTGCGACTCCAAGCACAGAACACCGCGGGAGGGGGCACTGCTCAGTTTCACTGGCTACCCTGCACAGGGGCATCTGAAGCACTTAGGGAGGGGCAGAGAAAGTCACTGCCAAGACCAAACTGGGCAGGATCCAGGGCCAGCTTCCCCAAGGCCATGACTGAATTCAGCAGGTCCCCATGGCTAAAGAACTAGGGCTGTCAGCAGTGAGCTATTTTTGGCAAGAGCTCTCCTGAAGCACAATGGGTATTCAGTAAGCACTGCGGCAGGGAGGAGGGAAGGGAGAGACTAGAAGGGGTTTGGGGAGGTTCTCTGGGTGTTTTACCACCAGGAAGGGGTGGAAGGACCAGCACACAACAGCCTATAAATCCTAAACATTATTTCTCTGCTTCCTGCAATCCTAGTCCAAGCTGGCAGTAGGCCGAGGGTGGGTCTGTGACCTACCACTGGCCTTGGAGAGGGAGACTAGACAGCCACCACACCCACCAGCGATGAGGGTCACTAGGTTGGAATCAGACTCTAGCACAGCTATGAGGAGCCCCCTACCACTCCATTGGGTCTCCACCCAGTCCCCACCCCGTCCCCAAGGTCCTGCTTAGCTTAGGAAGGAGGTCTGTTGTGATCACCAGCAAACCAGGCCTAGCTCTGAGCCAAAGAACCGGTCTTCCTCAGAAGCGAAGGATGCCAGGCTGAAACAAACAAGGGAGCCGAGAGAGATGCCTCAGCAGATAGAGTACTTGCCATGCGAGCCCAGAGACCTGAAGACCTGAATTCGATCCCCAGGACCCACATAAAAGTGAAAGGAGAAAACAGACTCCACAGAGTTGTCTTCTGACCTCTACACACGTGCATAGCACATACAACAATGATGCTCTGCTTAATGAATAAATCAAATAGCCTAGGGCTGAGTGTAGCCCAGTGGTAAAATACATGCCTAGCATGCATACAGCTCTGGGCTCTATCCCCAGCACCTTCGAAACACGATACCAACAGATAGACCGACAGACAGACATACACACACACATACAACTGCCTATACAAAGGCCTCTAAGTCAAGGGTTAGGGACCTTAGCAACAAAACTACAGGCCACTACTAAAGGGACAAGACCCATCAATGCAAGTTGATGCCACACATGCCTGGTTTTCAGAGGAAGGAAGTCAGAGGCATGACCCCCAAGACACACTTGGTAGAGAACACAAAGGAAGCTGGAGGGTAAAAGTGGGGAAGGAAGGAGGGGAGCAGTTCTCAAGAATAGAAGGCAGGCAGGAGTGGATGAGCATATCCAGCTGGGCCCTTCAGACTCTAGTGGACGGTTACCTGAGAGAAGGTTGGGAAGACAGCAGACATAACATTCCACACAGCCCCGCACAGTAGCCCATACTCTAGCCTACCTGGAGACCCATACCCATAGGCAAGAAGAAAACAATGAGGATAGATAGATGTGGATTGCAGAGACAGAGATGAGTGTCCCAGGAGAAAGGAGTCTAAGAGCCACCCCTCCTCTATGATAGGATTCTCCATGCCTGCCATCCAAAACCTCACAGGTAGATAAAAACACAGGTAGGGGCTAGGCAGTGGTGGTCTCTAATCCTAGCATCCAGGAGGCAGAGGCAGGAGGATCTCTGTGAGTTCTAGGCCAGCCTGGTCTACAGAGTGAGTTCCAGGACAGCAAGGGCTACACAGAGGAAACATCTCTCAAAAAACCAAAAATAGGCTCTTTCGGGACTTGGCTCCAAAATGACCAAAAAAAGGAGAAACAATGGTCATGCCAAAAAGGGCCATGGCCATATGCAACCAATTCACTGCATTAACTGCACCCAGTGCATGCCCAAGGACAAGGCCATTAAGAAGTTCGTCATCCGGAACTTTGTTGAGGCTGCTGCTGTCGGGGACATGTCCGAAGCAAGTGTCTTCGATGCTTATTTGCTCCCCAGACATTATGTCAGGCTGCATCACTGAGTGAGCTGTGCTAGTCATAGCAAGGTGGTCAGGAATTGATCTTGTGAAGCTCGGAAGGACCAAACACCCCTGCCACAATTTAGACCTGCTGGTGCTGCATCACAACCTCCACCAAAGCCCATGTAAAGAGGTGGCTTCATGAGGACAGAAGAAGAAAACATCTTGGAAAAATAAGATGGGACTTATACTTTAAAAAAAAAACAAAATAAATAAACAGAAACACACCCATACAAAAACACACACACATAAAAAACAGGTAGGCAGCCGGGCGGTGGTGGCACACGCCTTTAATCCCAGCACTCGGGAGGCAGAGGCAGGCAGATCTTTGTTCGAGACCAGCCTGGTCTACAAGAGCTAGTTCCAAAACAGGCTCCAAAGCTACAGAGACACCCTGTCTACAAACAAAAACAAAAACAAAACAAAACAAAAAACCAGGTAGGCATACAAGAATCATGGTGCATTATCTCACAAAAGAGACCCAAAAGGACACAGTTGGGGCCACTTCTCTTTCCTCACTAACAGAACCCCCACTGCAGGCCATGGGAAAAGGTAGCTAGCTCCAGCTTGGCAAAACCCATTATAATATTGCCTTTGCCTGGGTGGTCACTGGCCTGGATAGACCCAGGGTTCAGCACTAGTCTTTGAGATGACAAGGGGCTGCATAGGGAACACAGCAGCATCCATGTCCAGCTATTTTCCTTATCACAGAAATATTTTAGGTTAAAAACCATTTTCATCATTCCGTGTTAAGGCAACATCCTTCAAATTCCCATACAATGTGATGCAGAGACTCTGAGAGAGAGTGAGGTGGGAAGCAAGGGACTGGGAGAGGAACATTCACACATTTTTCTGCTAGGGACCAAGACCCTCAGAGGACCAGCCCGGAGCTACTTCCCAGGAATTCGGGCCAGTTCTGGGTTCTCTTGCCTCTCCCTTAAGTCAAGATGGTTGACTATACAAACCCAGAACACTTCAAATCCAAGGTGAGTCACTATTGGCGAGGGCTATGGTCCAGGGGTCAGAAAAGCCCTTAGCTTCCGTTTGTTTTTCTCCATTCGACTCTTCCTATCATGTGTGTGTGTCTGTGTGTTTGTGTGTGTCTGTGTGTGTTTGCACTGAGGATGGAACCCAGAACCTCAAGCATGCTGGCAGTGAACATTCTACCAATTCTACCTTGGCTCCATCTGCCCTATGGCAAGAACCAATTCACACTGAAGCTTAAGATGCCTAAATGTGGGCACCTCCCTCCATCTGCCTTAAGAGGATACACTTCACTTGTATGAAAAATTCTCAGCCAGTCTAGAAGAGTTGAGAGTGTGGCTGCATGGTAAGAGGGGATGCTTGACACACACAAGTTCTAGCCCCAGAACCAAAACTAAGAAAGAAAGAAAATCCAATCCCCCACACTCCACACTCCTTTCTTCCTCCGCCTAGGCAGACTAAGGAGGGAGAAAAAGTGGAGAGGGGGAGGGAAGCCCACGCTTTCAGTAGTCGGTGGTGTCTTGGCAATGGGGAATATGGCCTTGGCAGGGCATCATGACATCAGCATTTCAGATTCTTAATAAAACAGCAACGTTCCTATCGGCTAGCATTCCCCTTCCCGCCCTCTCTTTGGGGAGTTGAAACACAAGCTCTCACCACTGTTCTGAAGAGGCACCACAGCTGTGTGGGAAGCTGCTGCGCCTGGGTCCTGCCTGCAAGTGGCTGTCCCCATTCCCTCCCTTTGCCAGGGGCCTCTTCCTGTCTGACCTGGACGGCACAGCCAGCTCCGATCGCATTTCAGTCATGTACACACACTATAGGGTCAGTTTCTTCTGGGCTCTTCTCACCCTTCCTTTAAAACCAGGCCACTATTCCGGCTCCAGCTATCCAGTGACACATTTACACGCTTGGAAACAGAGAGGCAATAGCTCTGGCCAGGCTGCCGACGCCTCTGGCTTTCCACACTCATTAGAAAGTTGTCTTTCTTCTCCAGCACTCCATTTAGAACTCAGGACACTTGACACCCTACTCCAAGAACCCAGCAAGCTCCCCGGCTGGGAACCCTTCCCTCTCTCCCCGCTTTGAAAGCTTTGAAAAAATATAAGGAACCCCTATGCCAAGCCATTTAAAACAGGAAAATCAAATATAAAAGACCAAAGGATATTTTTCCTGTGCCTGGGTGAATCTCTCCAGCCTTGCCTCCTGACAATGAGTGGGTGTACTTTGTGTGTGTTGATCTAATCAGGTTACACCCTGCAAGGGGCCCAGGGAGAGAGGGCAACATCAGAATGTGCATCTAGAAACTACTGAAAAGTGAAATTCTGGCAAGACCGACTGAAGGCAGAGCGCTCTCGGCACAGATGCGGCTGGGCTCCACTGGATCGCTTTTCCACAAGAGAAGGCTAGTCCATGGGGAGGGGGCTGGGATTGCAGGGGCATCGAGCTGATTCCCACCTTCCTGAATCTCAGGTTCACAGAGTTCTGAGGACTGCATGGCTTGTCTCACTCACTTTCCTTTGTTAACAGAACCCTCTTTTCACCACATCATGTCCATCCAGAACCTTACAGTGTGGCCTTGGCTGGAAATAGGGTTTTTGCAGTAATAAATTAAATTAAGGTTATACTGGATTACGGTAGCCCTGAATCCAGTGACTGGAAGCTTCATGAGAAAGCCATGTGAAGACGCACAGACAGACCACACACACACACACACAGAGAGAGACAGAGAGAGAGAGAGACAGAGAGAGACAGAGAGCGCAAATGACAGGAGCAGAGGAAGACACACAGACACACAAAGAGAGACAGAGAAAGACAGACAGAGATAGGAGGCAGAAAGAGTCTGACTTCCTGGAGCTGGCAGAGCAGGCAGGGTATGGCCAACACCTACCTGCACTGCAGATTTTCGGCTTTCAGAGCTACGAAGAATAAAGTGTACCTGTTTTCAGCCACCCAGGATGTAGAACTGAGTTCTGGAAGCCTCAGGGAAGCGGGACACTGAGCCAGAGATCTGCCTACTGACCCCCGAAGGACCAGACCACCACAACACAGCTCAAAGAGCAGGCAGGCTCTCTATGGGTGTGGTGCTGTGGACCTATGGTCCACTTACAGTGAGACCCTGCCACTAATGACGAGAAGAGGAAGGACAAAGCACCAAGCAAAAGCGCCTTAGGGTCAGTCACCTTCGACTTGGGGAAGCGTGTCTCGTTAAGCAAGAAGAGCAGTGAAAATTTCCATGGGGATGAAATGACAGCCATGTAATCATCTAAAACTCTGTGTGTAAAGCCAGATGTCTTAGCTCATTTCCATAATCCCAGCACTTAGACTGAGGCAGGAGGATTGCTTTCAGTTCAAGGCTTGCCTGGGATACAGAGTGAGACACTACCAAAAGCCAAAATTATAATAATAAATTAATACGATTTGAAAGTCAGTGGCTGAAACCAACCCAGGAAGTGTTTCCAAAAAGCATCAGTGAACTGCTTCACACACACACACCACAGGACAGTCCCAGCTGGCAGAAGGGGAGCCCAAACTTAAAGAGCACTTAAGCTGACTACCCAGGGGAACTCTCCTGGGGAGCAGACATAAGCCCAGGTTTGAACCTCAGAAGTCCTGCTTGCAGTCATGCTCCTTGCAACCTCCCAGAGTAGTTGGTCAGCCAGTAGGGAAAGGTAAAAAGCCATCCAATAGAAGACAGACTGATAGACTCTGTGTTTGCTAGTTTGATTAGCACAATGTTTGGGGGCAGAGAGGGCTGGGTGGTAAGGGGAACCTGAACTTGCCCCAGATGATCAGGCTCTCAGGGTCAGGAAAACAGAGTTGATTCGAATGCACTGATCTCTAGGAGTATGGGTTGCAGGAGCCCCAGGCCTTCTGCAGGGTTCCTTGTCTGACCCAAAGCTAACAGTCAATGCAGCACACTGTGACCAAAGTGTGGGGCTTAGAGGGCACGTGGGTGTTCAGGAGGACCTGGACAGTTTTGCTCGCCTGGCACACACAAAGCCCTGGGTTTGATTCCCAGTACTGGGTGAATGGATACGGTGGTACAAGTCTGTAGTCCTGGCACTTGAGAGTTAGAGGCAGGAGGATCAGAACTTCAAAGTCCAACTTGGCTACATGGTGAGTTCAGAGCTAGCCTAAGATATATGAAATCCTGTCTCCGAGAAAAGAAAAAAATAATACAGAGCCCAAATGGCACACCTTCTAACCTCAACACTTGGAAAACTGAGGCAGGAGCAATGCCATGAGTTCCAGTGCAGCCTGGTTATATAGTAAAAACCCTTCTCAATAAATAAAATTAAGTCATGCAGAATGGTAGGCAGAGGAAAAGGAACACTAATGAATCTATGGGACAGGTGACATGGCCAGGCCAGAGCAGATCTACAAATCACCAAGCCCCAGGGGCTTCGACAGTAGGGTGGAAAAAGACTCAGGGCCCGCCCTTGCCTAGGTAAGGTCGGCAGAGCACAGATTACACCTGTATGTGTGTACAAACAACAGCTGATGGAATATCCAAAGGACCAAGAACCAGCTGGCCACCCTGAGGCAGCTCAAGGTGGAAGAAAGCAGTTGGCAAGGAGGTAGGGCAGCTAGGCAGATCTGACCACCTTGAGCCCTCTGAACCCTTCAGAAAATGTGTTCACTCACTGCTGGTTTGGGCTTCATGTCTCCCTGGGACAGCATGTCAGATAAGAGCTAAAACCAGAGTTTATTAGGAGAGTCTAGATAGTGAATCTCCCAGCCTGGGGGAGCCTGACTGTGGGGGAGAAGGGTGGAGTTCCTGCTGCCTTGGGCATAGAAGACTCAGCAGAAGCACCCATGGGAAAACGGTCTCAGTTGGGGACAGTGACCCCCATTACTGAGTCTCATGAACATTTACAAGGTCTGAACTGAACAACCCGTTTCTATTAGGCATGGGGGGCCTGAGGTAGGCAGAGCTGATGGGAAGGCAGGAGGCTCAGTTCTAGCCAATGAGAGCAATGAATTCATCCTGAGCACAGCACCTGGTTAAGAGCCAATAATAAACAACAGTAAAGTCTCTCTCTCTCTCTCTCTCTCTCTCTCTCTCTCTCTCTCTCTCTCTTTCTCTCTCTCTCACACACACACTTAAAAAGGGCACCAAAAGGGTGCTGTGACTCTCTTTCTCACGGACTTTTCTAGAGCAGCTGTGGCCATACTTCTGCCACTGGAAGGAGCCATCTGAGAGTAAGGACAGAAAAGAAAAAATAAGGTGTATGTGTGGGGTGGTGGCTTTAGAAAACAAGAAATGTGCTGGACTTGTATGCAAGTAACCTCACAGCTGGAAGCCTGGACTACAAAGTGAGGCCCTCTGTAGGGGGTGGGGGTAGATCACTGTGGACCAGGACCTAGCCAGTCTCAGCTACACGGTAAATATAAGGCTGGGCAATATAAGACCCTAACTCAAAATCCAAGAAAGGGAGGTAGAGGGGGTGGGGAAGAAGAGACCAATGAAACATGATCCGAGTCTCCCAGATCCAGCCACACCTGAAGCCTGTCCTGGCTTTGCTGTAGAAGCCGGATAACTCCCCTTAGTTCATGTTAAATTTTATTGCAAGTAACAAAAGGTCTAACCTAGAATTCAGGTGGATGGCAAAGGTCTGTAGAAATGCCCTGCACTGCTGGGCTATTGGTTCTGCTGGAAGACCAGTTCACACAGTGCCTTCCCTTAGCTGGATGGTGGGCCAGTGCCTGGTGTTTGCCAGCACTAACATTGCCGGCCCCAGAGACCTCCCGACTGGATGGACTAACTTAATCTTCCAAAGAGTGGTTCCCAGTAAAAACAAATGAACCCTCGGAGAGACGGAGAGACCACAGAGGAAGGTGAAGATGAACCTGCCAGGACTGGAGAGATGGCCACGCTGGTGAGCATCCAGGCTAGAGCAGTCCTTTCCATGAAATGTAAAACTCAAAGTAAATCACTGGGGTCTCTTGTCAAGATACTGTCTGTCCCTGGGCTTTACCACCTACGCTCAAGTCTCATTCTTTGGTTCCAACTCCACCTTCCTGGGTTGCCCAAACTGAACCCAGAAAACAGTGGCTGGGAGGCAGGGACTGAGAAATCGAGGTGTCAGAGGCAAGTACTGCAGGTGCGGGCTCTGCAGACCTCTGGGGCGAGGTGGTGCTCGCCACAGTGCCTTTAAATAGAGCCTCCTTGCGGAGGGCAAACACATTCCAAGCGCTTTTAAAGACGCCCAAGCATGACCTGGCCAGCGGCCTTCGCTCCCCCAGCCATTTTTTTTCTCGGTCTCAACCCAATTCTGGGAATAATATTAATAGCTTGGTGAGGCATTTTCAGTGTACAGACTACTTTGTGGCCTTAAAAGGCAAAGGTGGGGCCCAAGAGATGGCTCAACCGGTAAAGACACTTGCTACCAACTCTGACCACCTGTATGGTGGAGGGAGAGAACAAATTGTCCTCTGACCTCCCGAGTGTACTTCCTCACACATATACACTCACAGTAAATAAATAAATGTGCCGGGCGGTGGTGGCGCAGGCCTTTAATCCCAGCGATTGGAAGACAGAGGCTGGCAAACCTTGTCTCGAAAATAAATGGGATTTTTTTTTTTTTTTTTTTTTTGGAGACAAGGTGTCACTATGCAGCCATGGTTAGCCTCAAATTCATAGAGATAGCCTGTCTTTGCTTCCCAAATCCAAATGTTGGGAAAGAAAACAAACCTAAAAACGGGGCGGGGGTGGGCGGGCAGGCAAGAGTCTTTACTGCTTTCCCTCTTCAGGTAGGGAAATGAGGCCAGAGAAGAGACCTCTCACATGACAGGACACCTATTGGGTCTCTGTATTCTCTCCTCTTCTGACGAGTGATCCGGACGCCAGCAGCCACCGGTAGCAGGAACCCCTAAACCCTGACCGCTAGCAGGAACCAGTTCTGAGCCAGCAGCATCTGCAACCCAACCAGCTGGAAGGGGTAACCGACTAGGCGACTCCCTCAGGTGGCTCCCGGTCCCGCACTGGCCTAGGGACACCCGTGTCTGTTCCCGAGTTGAAAGCAACCAAGTTCCCAGCCTTGGTTCATTCAGGGCGCAAGACAAGGATTAACTTTCACCTTTGTTTTAAAAGATAATAGGCCAATCCAGCTAATTTCTCCCTGAGGGATAAAGTTAAGACTGGCAGGTGAGGTGCGCCCCGGGCTCGCTTCCTAGAAGTTGCTCAGAGCAAATCTCTGACCTGGGTGGGTGTGGGGGAGGGGTGGGTGGAGAGAGCAGGGGATTCCAGAGAGTGGACTTTAGTGGGAACTTCTGAGCTCTGCCTGGGAAAGAGGGCTCCTGATTCTCAGATACCTAGCCTCGCTAAGTCTCTAATGGCGCGCAATCGACTCCTATACGCACGATCTGGCTGCACTGGACCAGATGCACAGTGCACCTCTTGGACCCGTGTGTCTCTTCCCCGTACCGTCCCACTCGCGGCGTGTCTACCCCTAGCCCTGTCCCAGGCCTCCCGTTCCTCGGGGGGCGCAAAGCGAGCGCTCACGTTTTAAACATGCTCTCCAGATTCTTGAGGAGGCGACGGCTGAACTCTGGGAACTCGGTGTAGGGGTTGAAGACCTTGCTGCGGCGGGACCGCACTGTGCCCTGGTGGATGTCCAGCCTGCGGCTCAGCTTGGCGCTCAGCTCAGAATCCGCGTTGGCTATGGGTGCCCGGATAGGCGGTTCGGGCTCCCGGTTCCCTGCTGGGGCAGCGCAGGGTGTAGGCTGGGGGGCGCCCTGGTCGGTCTCTGCCAACGCCTCTAGTCTCAACCGGCGCTGCAGCTTGCGAGCCAGCTCCTCGCTGGACATGGTGACGGGTGGTGGTGGTGGAGCTGGGTCGCGCGATCCGGCACCTGAACGCCGACGGCTGCGCGATCTTTGCGGGCTCGTGGCTTTGTGACGCTCGGCGGTGTCGCTCGGGACCCGGCGGTTGGGTAGAACCGCGGGTGGGCGGGGCAGGTAGGGCGGAGCTGCGGCTTTAAGGAGGCGCGGGAGCAGTAGGGTTGCCTGTTTGATAGGGGACAAGCCGGTGTCCGTGCGTCCTAGGGGTCGCGTCTGCCTAATCCTCCCTGAGGCTGGGACTGGAGGCTGACCCGTCCCTCAGTCCAGGCATGGACCCTAAAATCAACTGATCTTGCCTCCAGAATCCACCCTCGGGGAACTGAGGGACCTCGTGGTCCCCAGGGGATCGGTAGCAAAGACTAGTTAAATTTGGCAAACCCTTCTGGCAGTTCCATTCCCTTCCAGAAGCGCTCCAACCAGGGAGTTCTTGGCCTGGGCGGCGAGAGAACTGGGCGCGCCTGGTGACACCAACGTGCCCCAACGTGGGTAGGGGGCAGTCATCATGCTGAGGCCCTGGAGGAGGAGCTGCCCCAGGCAGTGCGGGGCTGCTTCTCAAGTAGCACTGAAATGTTTCCACAACAAATTAAAAATACTAAACAAAATAATAAAGAAGAAAAAAAAAAACCCTCCCGATTCCTGGGAAGTGAGACCAAAGCAGCAAGTATCTTGGTTTTATGGCTTTGAAAAACAAAAACAAAAACAAAATTTTTTTTTTTAATGTGAGGGCCACCACTGTGTAGGAAAGAAAAGGCTTGAAAATAAATAAGGCAACTTTTAAAACGAGAGATTGAAGTAAAAACAAAGCAAGCAAAGCCATCATTCTCCCTAAGGAAGAACGGTGAGGGTTGGTTACGTCAGCCAAGCATGGAGAAACAGCTTGTAAACACGGCAGTGGTTGCACTGGGGACCAGCTCTGCTCTGACCCTTGTGGTCTGAAGACTGGGATGTGTCTGTGACGAGCACAGCGCTCCTCAGAAACGGATGAACTACTAGTAGCCTGCGCATCTTCGGGACCTGGGGGAGGGGGCGGTAATTGAGCCTACATCTGCTCTGATGAAATTGTAATTCGATTAGCTGGGTGTGGGGGGTACACGCCTATAACCCCAGCACTCAGGAGGCTCAGACAAGAGAATTCCAGGGCCAGAAGCCAGCCTGGGGTTCATAGCAAGACCCTCTGTCTCAAAACAAAGCAAAATTTTACTGGAGAGAGGTATGGCTCACTGACAGAGTCCCAAAGTTTAACGTGAAGGAGGGCCGGAGTTCAATCTCTAGCACAGAAACACAAAGTAAAATATGTGTTTCTTTTTTAATTCCATTCAAGAAAATAAGTCATTAAAATAAACGTACTTTTCCTGGGCATGGCTACTCATGCCTGTGATTCCAGCACTTGGAAGGTTGAGGCAGGAGGATCATAGCATACTATACTTACACAGTTAAGATCCTCTGCCTCAAAAACCAAACCAAATCAAAATAAAAGTTATTGGGGACTGAGTGGTTACCATGAGAGGTACAGCTCAATAGCAGACCTTTATACTTGGCATGAAAGGGAACCTGGGTGAGTGTGTATGTGTTTTTAAAATGCTATTAGGGGGTCCAGTTCAATGGGCCTAGTAGGTAAAGTTTTGTTATGTACTAAAACTTTTCCTGGGGAGACAAAACATACTTGTCTACTCACCCCAGATAGGGAATCCACTACCAAACAAATACCTCCAAAGTCCAACTTAGTGAAGCAACAAGTTTTTTGGGGATTACTTACAGGGATATGGGTGAGGGGTTACTTCCAGGAGCAGAAGTGACTCAAAGACAACTGCATCACCAAGGTCCACCCCAGCAGGAGTGACAGCTCACAAAACCTGGGGAACCTGAAGGACACCAAATATCCTACAGGCAGCTCAGCAGGTTGGAGAGTGTCCTCCCCACAGGCAGCTCAGCTGGTCTCAGACTCCTCTTTGCAGCTTGCTCCTAGGAGAGTCCTCTTTGCAACTTGGCTCTGTTTACTTTGGCAGGGAGTGGCCTAGTGAATCTAGTCTGTTTCAGGGAGTTCCTGAAGCTCTTTTGTTGTTAACTTCCGGCTCAAGGAAGAGCTCCCATGCAAGATGGGATGTTTGCTGCAAAGCCCTACAACCTGAGTTCCATCTCTAGGACTCACCATGTGAAAGGAGAGAACTGACTCCACAAAGTTGTTCTCTGAGCCTCACACATGTCCACCACGACAAACACGAACATATCTGGAGACAAGGTCTCACTGTGTAGTTCTGGTTGTCCTATAACTCACTACGTAGACCAGGCTGGCCCCAAACTCACAGAAGGCTGGCTGCCTCTGCCTCCTGAGTACTGGGATCAAAGTGTGAACACCATGACCAAAAAGCTACTAGGCAAGGCTAGAAAGACAGTTCCATGGTTAAGAGCACTAGCTGCTCTTCCTGGGGCCCCTAGTCCGGTTCCCAGCATTCATTGAGTGGTTCATACCCACCTATAACTCCAGTTCCAGGGGATCCAACACCCTCTTCTGGCTTTTGTGGGCAGCTATACATACATGCACACAAATACACACAGACACACACTCATACTCATAGATAAAAATGTATCTAAAAAAAGAGACCTAGAAACATAATGTTGACCATGAAGAAATATAGGGAGTATTGATATTTTTGCTTAGAACAGTTGGAAGCATCTTGATTGTATCACCCATGATCTCACTTATTTTGCTAATAGTCTTCTGGAGTGGCTGAGAAATTTCTCAATTTCATAGGGGGAAAAAAAATCAAAGAATTGTGTTTCTTGTTTCTTTTTCTTTTCTCTTTCTTTTGTTTTTAGACAAGGTCTCATGGAGCCCAGGTTAGTCTCAACCTTCTATGTAGCCAAGGATAGCCTTGAACTCCTCATCTTCCTACCTCTACCTCAAGAGCACCAGTCTGCACCATGTAAAGCTTGTTTTAGACCCCAGGTTTCTGATCTATTTCATTGCTGCATCCTCAAACTCAGGGGCCTTAAACAACATTTATTTTGCTCACACGTCTACACTTTGGGTAGAGCTTTGTGGAGAAACCTCTTCCTGAATCTACTTCACAACATATACTGTATACTAAGAGATGAGATGGAGCTGGAGCAGTGGCTGCACTTGCAAGGATCTCAGTTGAGTTTCCGGCACCCTCATGGTGTAACTCCAGTTCCAGGGAATTGACACCTTCTGGTCTCTTCAGGTACCCCTACACACACACACACACACACACACACACATACACACTGGAAGTTACAGCATGCATATGCTTAAATAATAAAAATAAGTTAAAATAAATAAACAAAGGGTCCAGGGGAGCATTCTCTGGCATCTTCGAGGTGACATTTAAGTAGTGAGTGGCAGGAAGTGAGGGGGCCTAACTGAGCTGTGGGCTCACAGCACCAGTCATTTGGAGGTGGTTGGCATCAAATTCTCCCCCTCGTTGCCAGCACACTGTTCCTCACACTTGCATCCTGTCACTGCCCGCTAGCCAAACTTGCACCTGTGATGTTCCTGGCACAGTCCCTGAGGTCCAGAGCTGGCACAGCAGCAGCAGAATACTCTGAAAACTCCACTTTCAAATGTGAAGACAAAAGTTTGGGGGTCCTGATGCCCCAGGCTTCTCAGGTCAGGTCAGCAGGTTCCAACTCCCAGAGATGCAACCCTCTTGGGATCTCTAGGCTCTGGTCACCCTCAGAGCCTAGGAGCCAAGGGACCACAAGGACATACCAAGGACGCAGCCTAGGGCAGACCTAGACTACCTGGGTGATGTCAGCTGTCTGTGACTTTTTTTTTTTTTTTTTTGAGACAAGATTTCTCTGTGTAGCTTTGGAGCCTGTCCTGGCACCACTCACTCTGTAGACCAGGCTGACCTCAAACTCACAGAGATTTAGCTGCCTCTACCTCCTGAGTGCTGGGATTAAAGGAGTGTGCCACCTCTGTGATTTACAAAACCAGGAGACTCTAGCATGCTACTAAAAGAAAAACATGGGAAAATATTTTTTTGTGGCATGGTCTTACTGTGTGGCATAGACTGGCCTCAAACCTGAATCGATCTCCCAGGTGTGGAGATTACAGATGTGGATCACCACAGCTGGTGTCTTAGGTTTCTACTGCTGTGATGAAGACACCACTACCAAAAGCAATTTGAGGAGGAAAGGGTTTATTTGGTTTATATGTCTGACCACAGTCCATCATTAAGGGAAACCAAGGAAGGCACTGAATTAAGGCAGGAACCTGGAGGCAGGAACTGAGTCAGAGGCCATGGAGGGGTGCTGCTACTGGCCCGCTCCCCAAGGACACCTGCTCATCAGTGGCACAGCCCCCAGTAAACTAGGCTCTCCCATGTCAATCATTAATCAAGAAAATGCCTTACAGACTTCGCCATAGGCAATCTGTTAGAAGCATTTTCTCAATTGAGGTTCCTCTTCCCAGGTAACTCAAGCCTGTGTCAAGTTCACAAAAAAGTAACCAGGACAGTTGGTAAACAATGCCCTTTCTTGTACCTCACCTGATCCAGCCCTTCCCACAGCCTGAGCGTGGCTGTAGGAGGGTCCCACCTCACTTCACAGAACCCTTCTCTCTAGCTCCCATGTATCCATCCTCAACTCTGTTAATCAAGTCTGCATTCCCCACGCCTGGGGTGGCTCAGTTCTCCTGACCTCCATTCCTCCTCTGAACCAGGCTTTCCCAGGTGACCTCTGCCCACTGATGGTGAGGTCATCAAACAGAAAGAAAAGGCATGGTTTTTTGTTTTGTTTTGAATTTATTTTACTTTTTTTTTTGAGACAGTATCTCATATAGCCCAGACTGAGCTTATACTTATTGTATAGCTAAAGCTGGCCTTGAACTCTTGCTGTTTGCCTTCATTTACTTTTTTAATTTTTTTTATCTTTTTAAAGATTTATTTATTAAGTACACAGTATTCTGCATGTACATCTGTATGACAGAAAAGGGTACCAGTTCTTATTACTGATGGTTGTGAGCCACCATATGGTTGCTGGGAACTGAACTCAGGACCTCTGGAAGAGCAGCCAGTGCTCTTAACCTCTGAGCCATCTCTCCAGCCCCTTCCTTCACTTTCTTTTTTTTTTTTTTAACTTTATTTTATGTGCATTGGTGTGAAGTTGTCAGATCCCCTGGAACAGGAATTACAGACAGTTGTGAGCTGCCATGTGGGTGCTGGGAATTGAACCCGGGTCCTCTGGAAGAGCAGTCAGTGCTCTTGACCGCTGAGCCATCTCTCCAGCTCCTTCCTTCACTTTCTAAACGCTTGGATGACAGATGTGTTCCATGATGCTCTGCAAAGTATTTGAAACTTCCTAGTAGTCAACTTAAACAAAATATGTAAAAGACAATCTGAATATGGTCAGTAGCTAAGTGCTTGCTTAGCATACACAAGGCCCTGAGCAGACTTCAAGACCTCCAGCAACTCTCTCCCTCCCCCCTCCACACGTATACGAAAAGATGAAAGTAATTTTAATATATTTTATTTAACCCAATAAGTGTCAATAGTATCATCCCAACATGTGATCAATATTAATATTAATAAGCTGTTTTATATTACCTTACCTCCACACTAAGACTTTGAAATGTGGACTATAAGCTGTAAATCAGTTCAGTGGGGGCTGGAGAGGGGACACAGCCGGGAAAAGCACAGATGACTCACAACTGCCTGTCATTCACCTCCAGGGGAATCTCTGCCTCCCGAGAGCAGCTGTACAGGATACCCTCACACAGACACACATATACACGTAATTTATAAGTAAAAATAACTTTTTAAAAAAATGTCTCAGTGGTAGAGATGGAGAGCATGCACAGGGCTCTGGGTTTGAGCCCCAATAACAAGTTGGGGGTGGGGGTTAGAGTGTATTTTACAATTAAGGCTATTTCAGTTGATACTAGCCATTTCTCAGGGCTTAGTAGCTATGTGGGACAGGTGGCAGGCTTGTGAACTCAGGCCCACAGCATGGACTACTCTAGGTCTAGGGCATCTAGGATGTACTCCCATTGTTCCCTCAGCCAACCCTCAGTGGGAATGTGTTACTGCTGCCCAGGTTTCTGCTCTGAGTCCTCCAGACCCTGTCACTCCAGCACTGTGTAAATCCACCCAAATCTACCCAGTGTTCTGTGGATACTAGACCTGTTCCAAAAAAAAAAAAAAAAAAAATCAGGTGGCGTTGTTGCTCCAGACATTCTGTGCCATTGAAGTCTGGGGCCCTGGCTGCAGGAAGCTCATAAGAGTGGGTGGGGCTGCCTCTCTCTTCAGAGAGGACTAGTCCGAAGTTGAAAGGTTTGTGTGGTGCTAGGCACATGCCTAATTTCTTTTATAGGTTTGGGGATACCACACTTCATTTAATTCCCTAAATTCTCTGCCAGTTTTTATATAAAGCACAAACCAGACTCCTTTGTTCAGTCCTAACAATATGAAAGCCTTAGCAGGGTGTGGTCATTTATGCCTGTAATTCCAAAATTTAGGCGGATGAAGGAGTCCCACAAGTCTAAGGTTATCGTAGAATTCATAGTGGGTTCCAGCCTAGGCTTCTGAGTGAGACTTTGCCTCAAAAATAAATAGTTAGGACTATTGCTCAGTGGTAGAGCATTAGTCTAGGATGTGCAAAAGTCCATGTAGCGCAAACAAAAACAGCACAACAAAACTAACTAGTGTGTATCGCCTGCAATCTCCTCTGCCTCTACCCTTCCTTTCTAGCCTAGCTCCTCCCTTAGAAACAGAACATGGAATTCTCCCTCATGGCTACATGAGAAAGAGGGGCGTGCTATAAATTCAGCTCTTGTCACTTTGTGGCCATGTGCCCTTGAATAAGTGCTTGAACTCTTTGACCTCCAGTTTGTTCCTCTGCCCAACAGAGATCATACCGCAGCCTTTGAGGGTGGAGTGCGACAGAACTCACTGCTGTGCACGACCACAGGGGCTTGCAGGGGGTGAGCGGACAATCAGCTCCAGCCTCAGGGCTCTCTGCGTTCTGCTGTAGGCAGGAAACCAAGCTGGGGGTGGGGAGAGTCTTAGGATCCCCACCACGTTCCTGCCACATAGAAGAGCTCAGCCCTTGGGCCCGAAACATGGAGGGAGGTTTGGAGACACCAGGGAATCTCCGTGCCTGCTGGGTTTTGAAAACCCTTGGTCTTTGCAGTGTCTATACTCACGCCAAAGTTGCTGTGCAGCTCAACTCTTGCCTCCCTCCACACCTCTCTGAGTTAAGCCACATCCCCACTGAAAGGGTCTCACTTTTCTTCCAGTTTTTCCTACCCTGGTTGTTGTTGAACTCACTCTGTAGACCACGTTGGTCTTGAACTCACAGAGATACTCCTGCCTCTGCCTCTGCCTCCCGAGTACTGGACTCAAAGGTGTGCACCACGTCTGGCCACTCAGTCATTCCTAAATTCTCTTTGGTGGACTAGTATGGTGTTGAAGCATGCATTAACATATCCTCCCCCCACATAATCTAGTTTATCATGTAATGAAGAAAAATAGCCTCCGAACATATTCAGGTAAAAAGACAGGCTTTGGTTTGGTTTTTGAGACAGGGTCTTGTCGCTCTGGGATCAAACTTGAGACCTTACCCCCATGCATCCTGAGTGCTGGGGTGAGGATCTGAGTCACACCCTGCCTGGCTTTCTTGCCTCATTAAGATCAGCATCAAACAATGCTGGAGGTCTGGGGATGGAGCTCAATTGAGGCCCTGGGGTTTATATATTCTCCAGTGACGTATAAACCGTAAAAACCAGGAGGATCAGGAGTTCAAGATCATCCTAGGCAACACAAGTTCAAGCCTGGACTACAAAGGAACCTCTCAAAATACAACAAACAAAACCCATAAACCCTCTTAAATCGGTGACTTGAAAGAGTGCCATTAAAGACCAAAATAGCAGGGCCCAGTGGGAAACAGCGGAGGTGATACCTTGGAGAAGGTGGGTCCCTCAGAGAGACTACAAGCCCTAGAAGGGGATGTGGGATCCAAGCTCCTTATTCTTTCTCTTTGTTTCCTGGCTGTTATGAGCATTCCTGCCATGATTTGCTGCAGACCCCAAAACAATGGGGCCAACTCACCGTGCCTGCAACTACAGAGGATTGTTTCATTGATAGAACAATGACTAACATACACTTGTATTCAGTAACAGCCTCTCTCTCTCTCTCTCTCTCTCTCTCTCTCTCTGTGTGTGTGTGTGCGTGTGTGTGCGTGTGTGTGGCTTCAGGGATGCTAGGCAAGCCCTTCACCAGTGAGCTGACCTCCAGCTCCCTCCTGGCCCTTTTTCTTCTTTTTTTTCTCCTCCTTTCTTACTTTTTTTTTTCCTCTTAAATAGGATCTCGTGCAGCCCAGGATGACTGCAAACTTACTATGTGGTGGAGGATGACTTAACTTGATCCTCCTGCCTCTCTCTCCCAAGTGCAGGGATTGCAGATATGCACCACTTCAACTGACCTTTCCCTTCCGTCCTTTCCTTTCTTTTAGGTGATGCACCGTTCACTGGAATTTGCTGTGCTCACAGCATTGTGCAACCACCATTTCCCTGTAGTCTCAAAACTTACCCAGAAAAATACTCCCACTTCTTAGGAAGCCATTTCCACATCCCTCTAGCCCCCTGGTGAGAGTCCGTTTGTTTTCTATGCCCACGGATTTCATTAGTCTAAATATTTCATTCAAAAAGTCCTGTGCCACATATGAACCTGGGTTTGACTTGTTTCACTTTTTAAAGTTGTTTCCAGGGTTCACTGTTATAACACGATCCAAGAACGGAGTCGTGTGGGGAGAATTCTGAGTACTTGGGAGAAAATTCCAAGAAAACAAGGCATGTGGCTTGTGACCTCAGTTTCTGCAAAGCAAGGAATTGTTCTTGGAGCGTGTTTTCATGCTCCTCCCGGTGTAGCGGACAGGAGTGAGTTGACTTCAGCTTGCTCATCATTACCTGCTCCTGTTATTCAGGTAAGGCTTCTATACCTCTATGGAAAAGCATGGTTCTCACCATGAGCAACTTGTCCTTGGGATTGTACACTTTACTCGCGAGATTCTGCTTAACCCTCAGAATAACTTACCCGATGCTCTGAATAAAGTTGACTACTGCATGAAGCTTTAGTTCAACTCACGTATCGGCTCTGTTCTCTTAGGTCCCACCACTTCTAGAGCGGTGACAGCTCACCTAGGTGGAATGCATTGCTACTCATTCTGTGTGTGTGTG
>JAQHUG010000161.1:884162-904048 GCA_028555095.1 Dicrostonyx torquatus
CAAAACCAAAACCAAAAAACCAAAAAGGGAGCTGTAAACACCACCCATTTTCAGGAACCATACAACTAGTTCCCCTAGATCACACTGCAGCATGCAGCACCCAGACTTGCTGTTGCCTGCTTCTATTCTCCACAGTGTATCCTCGTCTAGCTTATCTGAGAGTGGCTGGTCTACTTTTCTGGAAACTTTCATTTCCTTCCTGGGGCAGGGGGGCTCTTGAAGCAGCTACTGTAGAGGTTCATGGTGCCTGACATCTAAGAGGAGGCTCTCAGTGAGAAAAACATTCCTCTCCTTTCAGCTAAACTTACCCAGTTCAGTCTGCTAGAGACCCACATGGACTAGACACTCTCTTGATGAACTGCAAATATTCCGGCAGGTAGACACTGGAGTTGGGCTCAGCCTTCCCTACTCTGGGGTCCATCTCTGTCACGTCACCATGGTCATGAACCCTGAAATCCACCTGTCTACTGACTTTTGTCATGGAAACCAAATTTACAACAGTTTCATCACAACTAACAGGTGGAAGCAGCAAATGAGAAACATACCTCTCACCTAACCCATACCGGGGCCTGTGGAACTGTCCCTTAGCCACAGAACACTGCAAGATGGCTTAAAAATGGCCGTAGATGAACAAAATAGGAAGCTATGGTGCACAGTTACTCTCTGAAGAGATCTCAGATCTGTTGGTGCACAGAGCTAAATGGGAGCAAAAGCGGGAGGTATGCTGACCTGTGCAGGGTTCACCTGAGACACAGGACCCAGGGAGGCAGAGGCAAGGCGGGAGGCAAATGGGAAGGGCATCCCCTTGGGAATAGGGCTCCTATGGCTGAGAGGTAAGTCATGGGGTTACAGAGAAGGTAGACAAGGCCCTACCCTGAGTGTGAGAGACAGAGGGGGAGCGTCCGATCAGCGGCCGCTGCTGTTCACCAGGCCATGAAACTCCTCCCAGGCCCTGGTAAACCAGAGACAAAAAAACAACAGCACATTCAGGTCAAACACTTTGAACAGAGAGCAGACACCATCAGCCCACCTCCCACTTCGATGCCCTCCATGCTGACTGAAGACACAGGGAGCTGGGTAAAGAGTGGTGAGGTCCCAGCAGCTTTCTTCTTGGACAGGCAGCTGGCATTTTCGGCTTGCTTTCCTTAGGAAGTCTAGCCTTCACTACTCCCTTGAGGCTTGCCAGTGTTCCTTCAACAGGGGCAAAGGGAGGCCACTGAGGTCAGAGTTGAAGCTCAGTCATGCCCACAAACATGTCCATCTGGCTTCAGGAGGGCAACATTCCCTGCCTTTGCTGCACTGGGTCCAGGAAACAGGTAGTGGAAGCCACGTTTCTTCTTTGGGCCCGACCCTGAGGGTAAAGCCAGGGATCCACCAGCATTATGACTAAAGACGCAACCCAGTTATATACCATGTTCCCTGCTTTCACCTTTCTAACCTTGAGATGCTAAATATGTCAGATTCTATCTGATTCTGAAAACACCCATGCAAGTCCTATCTTTAGAATTAAGATGTGTGGGTCATGACAGCTAACACTTCCAGTTAACACAGCTCATTACAACTGCCTGGCGATTAACACATTTTGGTGAACATAATTTATTTTTGGTTGTGAGCCTAGCCTTTAACGGCTGAGCCATCTCTCCAGCCCTGAACATAATTTAGAAATGTGATTAGGAAGGAATTTTAAGTGGGAGTGGAGGGACGCACACTCAGCTCACAGCGCAGCCAGTATTCCACAAACAGGTTGCCAGTGGCTGCTGCATGAAAAAGGAGAACTTCAGTTCCCCACTGTCTCTCCCCACCCAATTTTCTCTCGCATTTTTGTCCTACCCACTTTTCAGTTTGAAAGCAATGATTGTCCTAGGCACTATATATCACACTTAATGCCAGTCTAGAATTTGCTAATGTAGACCACACTGGCCTCAAACTCAAGAACTCTGTCTCCTCTACCTCCCTATTGCTGGGATTAAAGGCTGTACCACCAGCCCAGGCAACTATTTTTTTTTCTTGGTTTAAGGTAGTAACACCACTGAGTGATAATACATCATGCCTCTCACTACACATTTAATATTATAAGTACTAAAATATATTTCATTACTAGGCACTATAGGCATTTTTTCTTCAAAAAAAAAAAATGGAATGGGGACCTGGGTAAAGTGGGACACACCCTTAATCCAGAATGGTAGATCTCTGTGGAGTCTGAGGTCAGCCTGGTCTATATAATAAACTCCAGGATGGCCAGGGCTACATTGTGAGATCATGTCTCAAAACTAAGTAAAGTTATTAAGGACTACGTAATGTCTGTCCCAGTTTCATCAATATTTTCCCTCTGCAAAATAGCAGTATTTATGTTTTCCCCCAGAATATTATCAAAGCTACTAGTTTATGAGAACTTACTCAAAGGGAAATCTAGGGCTATTTAAGAATCATGCCAGAAGTTGTCAGTTCCAAGCTTTGTGGAGAGACAGTGGTAAGTTGTACTCTAGGTTCCTAAGGGACACTGGAGACAGCTTCACTACGAGTGAAAAAGACGGTGACCTGGGAAATTCTCTAACAGCAAGATTAACTTCTACTGTAAGTAACTTAGAGGTCAACAGGGAATCACATAGCAGGGTTGAAGTCCATCGCCATTTATTCTTTTGTTTCCAGAAGGCTCCATCCCTACTACACCTGCCTCACAACAGATCACTGGGTGAAGATCTGGAGAGCCTTCAAGTACACTCAATAAACTAAGCTCAGACATGGAGACTATGGGTTTGGAAACTTCCTTGCATGGACTCAGGAGAAATACAGCACTCGGTGTACTCACGCTTACTCTCAAAGGCCAACTAGATGAGACTTTCTAGTTACTTTCCCTTCCCCTGGCATCCCAAGTACATTAGGTAACATCAAAGAAACTTCCTTCTTTAAAGAATAAGTTATCATAAAAATTGTCTTATGCTTCAAGCATCTAAAAACAAACAAACCAGAGATTAATACAGCCGACTGCAGATCCAGTGACAGCAACTGATCCCATCTCACTTTCCAGAAAGCAAATTCTCAGAGGGACCTCATTTATTATTACATTATAAGTAATTCCATGCTTCCCTATCCCTGCCCAAAGCCTACAGGCACCAGTGCCTTGTTCTCAGCCAGCCCTTAACATCTAGAAAGGGGTTCAACCACCTGCTAATCTGGGTACAGTGTACAATGCAAGGTTAGGCAGCCATTAATCTAAAGTGGCCCACTATCCTATTACCAAGTTATATTGAACCAAGTAGGACAGAGTGAGCGGGCTGGCCCTCATATGCATATTAAAGCCCAACGCTGAAATACAATGACAGCCAGACCAGGTAAAGGAAGTCTCCACTTCTGGCCCATCTCTCTCCTTCTCCCTTACTCTGCAGAGAAATCCCATCAGTCTTCTCCAGCACTGTGCTCCATTATGGGAAGAAGGCCCTTTTGCTATTCCAGACCAGATGCACAAGGAATCAGTGAGGCAACTCTAAAGAGCAATTTTCCCACAAGACAATGCTGTGTTAACTACCTTTGGGACAGCAGTACCCTGGTGGCCCCAGAATTCTGGCTGCTATGAATTTTCTCCTCAAATAGAGGATGGAATGAGCCATTTGATGTAAGGACCCAAACCTATGAAAACGCAAATCTGCTTCATGATGAGGAGCCATGAGCTGGACATGAACTGGGCATGGTGGCACACACCTCTAATCTCAGTACTCTGATATGAAGCTGAGGGCCAGGGTAGACTACATGGCAAGTTTCAGAACTGTGACCTGGTACAAATACAAGTGCTCCGTCTTTCTTAGGGATAGTGAGCAGCACAAGAACCAAGCAAAGGAGCTTGTTTGTGGGGCAATGACTACTTCCTGGTTCACCCAGGGATGCTGCAGAAAACCGCAACAGGCAGGGTGATCAGGGAAAGCTGGAAAGACAAACAGGTGACAGACACTAGAAACTGGCTGAAACACAGAAAGTTGGGGTAATGCTTGAGTGAGGAAAGCTGAGCAACTCCTAAACACATGCCCTTCACTCTTAGCAGACCTCATCTCCAGAGGACATGGGAGACAACCATTACTGCTGGCTTTCTCAAGTCTCAGCAGACATTGTTCACTGGCTCATCCAAAAGTCACAAGAACAGACCAAGGCAGCAGTGCTAACACCTCACAAGTGACCGGTACCTGAAGGGGTCTCACCTCAGTCTGCTGTTGATAGGCACTAAGTCTGGAAAGTGGCATCAAGTTTATTTGCTGGCACAGCTATAATGCACATATACCTCATGGTGAAATATAAGATAGAAGGCCCAAGAAAGCCAGTGTTTGACATGTGCTCAACAGACGACAGGCTTTCTGCATCCCAGCAAAACTCCTTTTTCTAGATACATCAATTTGGAGAATGTGATAGCAGCACTGGCGTGAACATTTCCAGAACACAGAGTCTAAGGTCTCACTGTGTTCTGTGGACTCCTGGGTCACACAAAGACCAGGATCAAGTCAGCCATTAAGGAGTGTGCTGCTGCCAGACTGGAAGAAGCACTCTGGAAAACTCAACCTTGTAGTTACTTCCCACTCAAGCAACCCAGAGTTCACAAAAATGCTTTTTAATTTTTAGTTTTGGGGGTAGCTAACAAAGCTTGCTGAAACTTTCCATGCAGGGTAAGGCCTGAAAGCCAAGCTGCACACACACATGAGCAAAGCCACAGTACTCACAAGGCAAGTGTACATCCAGATAACCTCAGGGGCAAATTTCCCCAAGATAAAGGCACCTCTTACCCTAGAGCTGGCACAGTAACCCTGGGCTAGGAGGAAGGGCTCTCACCAAGCAAGACTACCAAAGAGAAAGACAATCTACTCTGCAAGGAAAGGGAGGAGGCTGCCAAGCGGCTTTGGCACCAGAGAGAATACCCCATTAGCACAAAGCAAAAAAGTATGTATGTACAGCCACAGACAGACAGAAGCAGGACTCCAAGCAAGAAATTTCTATGAACTAAAAGCAAATGGAAGTTAGCAAAGAAAAGCCAAGAACACCCCTTTTCCAACCTTAAGAGACTTTCAGCTGGACCTGAACTCAGCCGCTACTCTGGGCCAGCCATCGGTCTAACTGAATGGAAACGAATACACTTGAGCACCAGGCAGTCGGGGCTTACTTTGTTAGATGTCACCTCCTTATGTCAGACTGCAAGAGTCCAAGAATAAGGTACCATATGACTACACAATAGGCTTGTGGATTCCCTGAATGGCCCTGCATGGAGAAGTCTGTGTGCCATCCCTTGATAATGGTGACAGTCAATCCAAAGGCCACATCTTGATGCACCATAAAGAGTAAGAGCATGAGACAAGCTGGTTTAGCACCATTTATTTGTGATCTCAGCTGTTGTTGTAGCTGCTGCTGTCAGCCTGTTCTCAAAGCATAACATGCTCTTCCGTTCCTCTTGTCCAGGACAGAAGGGTCTTCCAGGTGGCACGCCAACAGAACAAGAGACTCCGATGACGCCAGCTTCAATGATGGTGCCATCCAGAGAAGGAGAGTGTCATGGCACATTCAATCGCGGCTTCCAGAGGTTTTGAAAAAGGAGCCTTTGGGGGCCCAGCCTGCCTGGCATTCTAGTGGAAGTGCAAAAGGTAGCTCATTGGGAGAGGAAAGAGTAGGGAGCAAGGGAAAGTGGCATCTGGGTCTTGAGGAGGGTGTTACAGCTGCAGGGCAGGAGTCCCAGAGGCTCTAAGTCCTGGAAGGACTTGTTCATGGGATTTTACAAGTCAAGATGAACTGCCTCCAGGTATCAGAAAGGGAGAGCAGTGGGGAGTGAATGGAACTACCTTTTCCCTTTCCTAACCAGGTTAAATGGGAACCTAGCAAACAAGAATCCTAGGGAAAGATGCAGACCTTTAGAGCTTGGACTAAACCTGGCAGGAGGGCAGACACTCTATCCTGCAGCAGAGAGTAAGACAGACCTGATCTAAGAAAAATAGCAGTGATACAGGATGGCTGAGACAAGCAACCAGGTCCATAGATGGCAAATGAGTGCTGGTCACTCCAGTGAGTCAGAGTTAGCCATCTGATATCAGACCAGTTCCCATGGCAGTACTCCCAGTTAAAAACTGACACCTAGCTGGTAGAAGCAAACTCCACCCACAACATCATATGTGAACGCATGGGAAAGAGTCTCACATAGTATCCCTGCTGAACACAACTACTGGCTTGCTATTAGTTTTGAATAGGAATGGCATGATTATGACATTGTACTAATGATGACAGCAATAAAACTTGGCCCTGTAAGAGCTTCCTTGCTCTAAGGACCCTTAGTTACAAAGATTAAGCCAGCCTTACCACACCTTACTATTCCTGTATTCTTATCTTATAGCTGGAGAAACTGAAACAGAGATTTGCCAAAGGCACATACTGACTCAGGGCCACAGGAGACAATAAACATAAAGAGACCTGACTTCTGGCTGGCTTTCCACCCTCCTTTGAGACAATCTGACAACCACTCCCCTAACCTATTCTATGACCCAAGCTTATCTCTGTCACTAGCCCTGAAGGAGCAAGCCCTTACCAGTGATTCCCAATGTGGACAGTACTCATTGTCTTCTTTGTCCTTTACTCTACCTTCCTTCCTTCCGTTCTCCTAGCTCACAATCTACCCTACTTCCTCTAGACTTGAGTTCTATACAGAGAAAGTGGAGTCACCAACCCTGATAAGAAGTCAATCTCCCAAGACAAAGAAAACAGACTAAAACTAACAGGTTAAACAGACATGCAAAGGTGGGGTCAGGGTGGGCAGGGAAGAGGAGTTTTTATTCAATCAAATTGTCTTTAAAAACAGCCATTAAAAAAAAAAGCCTCTGAAAGAGCTTTGTCTTTCATTTTAAAATAGTGGTTAGCATAGGAAAGACAAGACATCCTGTAAAAATGAAGCCAGCCCAGGCAGGAAAACTGGGGTTCTGCTTCACAACCCCTCACAGTAGGTCCTTGGAGCCTCACTAATAAGAACTTCAGCAAGTGGCCAAAGCCCTACTCCACAAGTCAGTGTCATGTATGACCACACCACACGTGTCTGGGCCCAACTATGGAGCTACTTCTGCTAAGCTCAGGGACCTGTCCCCCCCAAGCCCCCCAACACGTACTTGATGCTGTCGGTGTGAGTTTTGTATTCCATAATGGTGTTGGGAGGTAGGTTAAGCACGCGCCGAAGAGTATCCCGGATTCGGGCTGTGGTTGCTTGGTCGCTGGCGGTTTTATTCCATATAGAAATAATGTCCTCCTAAGGGAGGAACAGAATTAATTATCAAACCACCAAAAGCAGCAATGAGAGTAGCCGTGGCAACACAAGAAAGATCACTGGCCTGGGCTGACTTACCTGAAAGCGGACAGAGACCACAGCCCCGCAGATCTCCTCCCCAACCATGAACTGCTCCCCCAACATGGCCAGGATTAGATTCTCCCAGCAGCGAGATGCTAAGCCCTTCCGAAGTCGAATAATCCACTTGCCACCATTTTTATTTGCATCATCCTATAGAATGAGAGAAAGCATTGAGGTGAATACTGGTCCACAGTGTCATCTTTGAATATCAAAGGAGCACCTCTGAAGACCAGGGCAGTCTGGTCAACATTACTTCAATATCATTGAGAGACAAAATAGGAGGGAAAAAAGGCATTGTTGATCTAAATCATTTGACAAAAACTAACAAACAAGCAAACAAAGTAACTAAATATATCTTTTAAAAAGAATTCACTTTTACCAGAACTATTATTTTAGGAACCCAAGTGACATAATGTCCCATTTTAAATACAGACCATAACCACCATTTGCTAAAAGCTGACTGTCACTAAGTACCAAGTACACAGACAGAAGTTCAGATCTTAACTCAGACACAATCTAGTAGAGGAGACAGACAACAAATTAATCAGTCACACAGTCTAATGAGTATTACTGTAATAGTGCACACGTGACAGTGAGAGCATATGGCTAGAACTCTCAGAGGAAGCACATACGCTGGTTGTGAGGGTAACACAACATGTAAAGCAGGTGAAGGATGCTGAAGGCACTGGGAGGAACATGTCTACACAGAGTCAGGGATATGTGAACAAAAGGGCTGACTGCAGGGAAGGAAAGATTTTGATATCTTCTAGAACATTTCTCCCCCTAGAACATGTGTTGCACAAGAGTGCAGTTAAGTAACAGCTCCGCAAAGAGATCAGAGCTCACCTCTGGGTCTGCTGTTACCAGTTTTTTCTTACTTCTTTAATACTCTACCTACTAAGCAAATGCATTACATATACACGTACACATAGACACAAGTTCTATGGGAACAAGAACATTATAAAAAGCTTTTTACCCCTGTAACAACACCATTTAAGTGACAGAGCCTATGATGGTCTCAATAAGAATGGTCCCCAGAGGCTCATATATTTGAATTCATAGTCAACAGGGAGTGGCACTTTTTGAAAGAATTAGAAGGATTAAGAAGTGTGGCTCTGTTAGAGTAAGTACGTTTCAGGAGTTGTGGGGAAGGTGGATGTTGGGGTTTCAAAGGACCATGCTAAGCCCAGAGTCTCAGTTTTTTTCTTTCTCTCTCTCCCCCTCCCTCCCTATGGATCAGGATATTCAGCTACCGTTCCCCAGTGCCTGCCTGCATGCCATCATAGTCTCCATCACTACAATGTACTAAACCTCTGAAACTGTAAGCAAGCCCCAACCAAATGCTTTGTCTTATAATCTTTGGTTATGATGTCTCTTACAGAGATACAATAGTAACTAAACTAGCACCATCTTTAAAGTCACCCTGCAGCCACAACCCAAGAATACATGCAAACTGCATCAATGCCTTTTCCTAGAGGTACAGACTTCCAAAATTTATCAAATAATGTTACAGCTTCAAGAGAAAACTTCAAAATGGTTTCATCTTGGTAGGGCTTAAGTTAAAAAAAGAAGAAAAGAAAAAAGAAAACAAATCTGCTCTCAAAAGTCCTCACCTCCCACATAGGTTTAATTCCTTCTTTGAAGAGATGAAAGTCACTGTGGCCTGTCAGGTCCCCAGGACGTACCATGTGGCTGTAAAACTTCCAGAACTGCTCCACCTGCAGAAAGAAGAGCCAAGAGTACAAGAACTTTTTCTCTTCTTTGCATGGACACAAAGCTGTGTTACTGAAGAAGAGAAACATGGGAAACACTGCCTCAGCTATCTCCTTTGGGGGACACACTTCATTAGGAGTAGGGTAGAAAAAAGAGCATACTAGAAAAAAGTCTATCATATATTGTATTTGTTTTGAGACATGGTTTCTTATTTAAGAAACTATGTCTGGATGATACAGTTTAATCAAAGGAAAAAACAAAAGGAAGAGAAAACAAAAATACAACATACAACAATTTGAAGATAAAACTCTGGGGATGGAGAGCTGGCTCAAGGTCAAGTTCACTTGTTGACCTTCCAGAGCACCCAGATTCAATTCCTAGTACTCACATGGCAGCTCCCAACCACCTGCGATTCATAGTCCCAGGGGAATCCAATATCCTCTTCAGACTTATTTGGGTACTGCACACATGTATTGCATAGATATACATTCAGCCAAACACTAAACTAATACAGATAAAATAAACCTAAAATCTAAAAACAACAATAAAAAAACCTTGGTGAAAAATGCTGGCCTAAGCTAGCAGCTTTAAGGTGGCAAAGCAAGTCACACAGACATATACCTCCTGCCACCATGCAGTAACAAAACCAGCTTTTTGCACAACTGAAACCCTTCTGTCTAAGGTATGTCAAGCACCATAGAGCTATACTTGTGTACACTCATAGAGCCAAATCTTACTTTTTCCTTTTTATTTAAACAGGGTCTCTCACTGTAGCCCAAACTAGGGTTTCTATTCCTCCTCCCAGCTTGAAAGATTATGTTTCTCCTTGATTTACCTTAAATTTCTGAAGAAAACTAGATTTCTATTTTTCTTTCAAGTATATTTATTTATTTTTTGATTTTTCGAGACAGGGTTTCTCTGTGGCTTTGGAACCTGTCCTGGAACTAGCTCTTGTAGACCAGGCTGGTCTCAAACTCAGAGATCCACCTGCCTCTGCCTCCCAAGTGCTGGGATTAAAGGTGTGCGCCACCACTGCCCGGCCCCAAGTATATTTACATACTTGTAATTCACCAGTATTCAGGAGCTAGGGGCTTGGGATTATCCAGATGAAACTATATAGTGAGACACTGCCTCAAAAACAAACAAACAAACAAACAAAAGGGCTGGTGCTCAGGTTAAGAGGACTTGTTGCTCTTTCCAAAGGACCTGACTTCTTCATTTCATGGCATCCACACTAGGCGGCTCACAACTGCTTATAAATTCTACACCAGAGACCTGATGCTCTCTTTTGTAGACACTTAGCAGGCACACACACACACACACACACACACACACGCACGCACGCACGCACGCACACATACACATAATTTACAAAGAGTAACAACAACAAAAACCCCAAATCACTTATAATCATCATTCTGTCCCCTGTGATCTATAGAGGCCACCTGCAGGCACTAGCAGTAAGGAGGCACGTTAGGAAGTGGAGACATGGATAGTTACTACTAGTAACTATCAACACCACACTCAAGAAACTGTGTAGCAGGAAACAGGTACTGGCAAAAATTCAGGCCCCTGTTAAATCTAGATAGCAAGAGAAACTGACTTATCACATGAAATAGTTGATTTCTCCAGCTGCCTTCCAGAATAGAACATGTAAAATGTCTTCTACATTTCAAAGTCAGAAACTAATGCCATCTACAGGATTTTAAAGCAATACTTCATCTCTGTAACTGCTAGGTCTATCTATACACACAGTAATATGGAATATTAAGTGGTCATACACATATACTAAACACTAAGCTTTTACCCACCCTAACAATTGAAAAAACTAAGTAAGCTCATGAGAACCAAGGCTTACTGTAAACTAAGAATGGAAGGATGTAGTGGAGACAAAATATATTAATTTCTTAGGTAAGAATTGTTTGATGGTTAGGTCTCCAGATCTTACAGGCAAAATACACAAATCTGTATCCAAGCCAAAAGAGAGATAAAATAAAAAAGCTTAAGAAATAGCATTAAGGGGCTAGAGAGAGAGAGAGATCTCAGTGGTTAAAAGCATACACTGCTCTTCTGAAGGAGTTGAGTTCGATTCCCAGCACTCACATCAAGTGGCTTATAATTGCTTATAACACCAGAAACAAGGGGACCGATCTGACACCTCTGAACTCTGTGGGCACTTGCATTCATGTGTACCCACTCCCATAAATAAAATAATAAAAAGAAATAGCATTAAACTCTGAAAGATGTCTTTTTTTAAAAAGATTTTTATTTTTATTTACTTATTGGTTTTTTGAAAAAGGATCTTTCTGTGTAAACAGCTCTGGCTGTCCTGGAATTCGCTTTGTAGATCAGGCTGGTCTTGAACTCACAGAGATCCACCTGCCTTTGCCTCCAGAGTGCTGAGATTAAAGACGTGCACCACCACCACTTGGCTATTTTTATTTTTAATAATGTGTGTGTGTGTCTGTATGTGTCTGTGTACATGCCCTCAAGGCCAGAATTCCTGGGAGCTGGCATTACAGGAAGTTGTGAGCTATCTGACATGGGTGCTGGGAATGTGGCTTACAGCTCCATTTCTCAGGAAGCTGAGCAAGAGAATCACAAGTTCCAAGTCAGAATAAGGTCTAGCAAGACTTTGTCTCAAAACAAAGTCACAACTTGTGCTGGCGCCTGGCTCTGTGATAGGTGGACTCTCACCTTCTCAAATGTCTGATGAGAAAAGGGAGCTGCAACAGCTCTTAGAAGTCTTTTCTGAGTCTCTATTCTGAGTCACTGAGCAGTATTTTTTGCTTGAAGTGGAACTTTTGAAAAGCCGTCTTTTTGGGCTGGAGAGATGACTCAGTGGTTACGAGTATTTGCTGTGCTTCCAAATGACTAGTATGACCCCCAGCACCCACAATAGGAGGCTCATAACGACCTTTAACTCCAGCTCTAGTGAATCCAATGCCCTCTGAGGGTGCCTACAATCATGTATGCATATATACACATACATGTAAAAATAGTAAAAAAAAAAAAATAACCTTTAGACCAGATGTGGTGGCAGAAGCAATAAGATTTTGGTGAATTCAAGGCCAGGCTGATCTACAATAGTAACTTCTAGGCCAGCACAGTTAGACTCTGTCTCAGAAAGGAAGGGAGGTGGGGAGGGAAGGAGAGGAAACGGGAAAAAAAGAAAAGGAAAAAAAAAAAGAAACTTAAAAAAAAAAAAAAACCAAAACCAACCAACACCAGAGCTACTGCTTTGGATTTGAAAAAGGATTCGTTATCATTACTTCTCTGGGAGGGATTATTACCACAGGTCATTTCTTTCTTTCTTTTAGGTTTCTCATTGGGACAGGGTTTCTCTGTGTAGCCCTGGCTGTCCTGGAGATAGCTTTGTACACGTGGTTGGCCTCCAACTCAGGGATTCAATTGCCTCAGCCTCATGAGTGCTGGGATTAAAGACAAGTGCTACCACTACTTGGCTATAAACCATTTCCTAAGGCCGAGGATTATGACAGCAGACTTTAGTCTGTATTACTTGTCCAGTGAATACTGAGGGTATTGATGGCAAACCTTTTAATACCACAAGGAAAGAAAATAAAACATAAAAATCTGCTTGTTTCCTTGGGGTAAACTCACATTTCTTTTTTTTAACATTTTTTTCTATATAGGAGAGAAAAATGCAAGACATAATCACAGTTATTCCAAACTAATTTAACAGAACCCTGAATGAAAACGTCTTTCTCTGATTCTCCTAATGTTTAATCAATTGTTCCTATCATAGCAGCTGTCACAGTACATGGAAACTAGTCTAACATTCCCACATAACAGATAATCAAAACTTCTCTGATGGCTTCTGTGTTAGAAAAAAATGGATAAACTGGATGTGGCAGTTCACATCTGTAATCCTAGAACTTGAGACAGGACTGTGGCAAGCTCCAGGTCAGAAAGACCCATGCTCAGAAAACCGATTTTGCACACAGACTGAACATAGGTGTGCAGGAGAATCTCTGTTGAACAAGACATACTGGGGTTAGTTGTATGTAGTTAAGGTGTCTGAACTTACAAATGTGGTAAAGAGCCAGGAGCGAAGGTAAGGGTGGGCTGGGGTGAGAAGGAGCCCAAGCACTCTGTAGTGATGACATCCACAAATTTATCAGAATTCAATTTCATGAGGACAGATATCATATACAATAAAGCTGTGTCTCTCTTATGAAAACTCAGTATATAAGGACTCAATAAATACCTGCTCAAATAAGAAACTTCAAAAAAAACCAAAACCCTTTCTTTTTTATTATCTTGCATTATGCCTTTCTGATCAAAGCTACCATTCCTATATTTAGATTACTTAAATGTTACCTGTGGATACTAAAGATAAACCTAAGAAGTGAACAAACAGGACCTTAGGAACGCAAGCCAGTCTAGTAAGGAAACCAGAATGTTTAACAGGTTACTAAGACAGCAGACACAGTGACAGAAACGTAGGGACGAGTGCTGTGCCAAGGGATAGTCCACCAGACTAAGTACTTACCGAGGCAAAGGTACCAATCTGCTTGATGTTCTGCTCATAGCTCTGTGAGCTGGTGGGACGGCCAGGGGTTCTCCTAGAGTACCAGAAGGTGTAGTTGTATTGCAGGGGATGTTCTGCTGGTCCAGGGACAACAGCCTGGGAAGTCCAGAAAGTAAGTTAGTTTATGGCATTTGTCACAAGGATGTGAGTCCAAACATTTACTGTATTGCCCTTTTATAAGATTTAGTTGTTTTTTTTTTTTTGTGTGTGTGTATACACATGCACGTGCACACATGTGGATTGCTTGCGGAGGCCAGAAAAGGGCTTGTAACTATCTGGCATGGGTGCTGAGAACCAAACTCTGGTCTTCTGTAAGAATAGCAAGTGCTCCTAACTACTAAATCATCTCTTCAGCATCTTGTTTTTTAAATTACTTTTATTATCATGTATATGTGTGAAAGACTAAATGTGGGAGTATGCATGCCATGGTGTGTGTGGAGGTCAGAGAACAATTTTCAGAGTTGGTTCTTTCTTTCCCTCTGTGGGATCCAAGGACTGAACTTAGATCACCAGGCTTGAAGCTGATGAGCCATTTCTCTGATCCTTAATAAACATTTTACAGTGTTACACTGACTAGATGTTGTGTTACAGATCTTTAATTCCAGCACTGGGAGGCAGAGGCAGACAGATCTGTGAGTTTGAGGCCACTTAGGTTGAGAAACTGAGTTCCTGGTCAGCCAGGGCTACATAAGGGAACCTAGTCTTAAAAAAAAAAAAAAAAATGTCTAGGGGGCTGAGAGATGGCTCAGTGGTTAAGAGCATTGCCTGCTCTCCCAAAGGTCCTGAGTTCAATTCCTAGCAACCACATGGTGACTCACAGCCATCTGTAATGAGGTCTGGTGCCCTCTTCTGGCCTGCAGGCATATATGTAGACAGAATATTATATGCATAATAAATAAATTTAAAAAAAGTCTATATCCTTCCCATCTCCACAACTGAAAATAATACCATAATTTTAATTACTTGCAATGTGTTGAGTCTGTTCATGTAGTACATACTTTAGTGGTTAGATGAGTTACATTGTGGTAACACAACTTTCTCCTTTCTTATAACACCATGGGTATTCATTATCTTAACACAGGGCCACTCCAAGTATTGCCTCCTCGACATTCATTACTAAAGATTGGCAGGCTGGCCGGGCAGTGGTGGCACACGCCTTTAATCCCAGCACTCGGGAGGCAGAGGCAGGTGGATCTTTGTGAGTTCGAGACCAGCCTGGTCTACAAGAGCTAGTTCCAGCGCAGGCTCCAAAGCCACAGAGAAACCCTGTCTTGAAAAACCAAAAAACAAAAAAAGATTGGCAGGTTGCTTAACCTGCTTGTGCCTTAGCTCCTTGTCTGTAAGGTGGAAGAAATAACAATAACCATCTCAATGGGCCACTGTGAAGAGCAAATGAATTAGAATCACAGAATGCTTGAGCATTGCCTGACATAAAGTAGGTGCTCAGTGAACATAAGCTCTTTGAGTCACAGGCTCCCTCACCCTTGTGACTTTTTTTTTTGGGGGAGGGGTGTTCTAGACAGGGTTTCTCTGTATAACTCTAGCTGTCCTGGAATTTGCTATGTAGACCAGACTGGCCTCAAACTCAAGAGATCCACATGCCTCAGCCTCCTGAGTGCTGGGATTAAAGGCATGCGCCACCACCGCCCGGCCCCAAGTCACTTTTTAATGTGTACTACTGCTGACTGAAGAGTCTAAAATAGCAATGTGTAGGATTGAATTACTGAGCAGCCTTTAAAGAAGCACCAGTTGAGAACCTTAACTCCCCCATCTCACATGAGAATACTGTAAAGCAACTCCAAGACCCACAACAGAGAAAGTTCTAAATTCCAAAATTAACTCTATAGTCTTTCACTATTTTTTAAAACTTGTAATTATAATGCATACTAAGGACATTTCCATATATGCATCCACCAGGTTATGGTCACACCTAGTGACCCATGCACTCTTTGCTTCCCTCTTCCATCCTCTCTATACCTTTTCCTTTGTGTTCAGTGCTAGGAATTGAACCCAAAGTCTTATACCCAAGTCTCACAATCCTTTCGTGTCTCTGTTAAGTGTATATGTGGTCATGAGAGTATGCACATCTGTGTGCACATGCACAAGAGCACATGGAGGGAAGGAGTCTCTCCAGCCCCCCCTTAACCTTTTATTTTTAGAACAAATCAAAGATCCCAAGAGTACCTGCCATCAAGTTACTCTGCCATCTTCAGATACACAGACTCCAGGAGACAACCAAGGCTTACAGCTAAAGGTAACTACATCTGAATTACAACCCAAAACATACCTTCCTCTTGCCGCTGCTCTGGTTCTTATCTCGTTCTGTTTTTTCCTTCTCACCATCTTTCTGTGTGCTGTTTTCTTCATTCTGATCATGGTCTCCACTGTCATCATCTTTTAAGCTAAGAGGGAAAGCAAATTAATGTCATTCCATGACTAAACTATTCTTGTTACCTAAGAAAACCGTAAGGCCATAGAACTACCATGTAACTAGCCCAAAGTCACTCAAATCACAGGCCTATGAGATGTATCTGTGAAAAGGGCAAAAGGGGAGAACTAAGCAATAACTAAATTACCATTAAATTAGCTAACCTGTGATTCCCAACCATCAGTCTTTCTGTTTCCCATCAGTAGCATAAAGAAGCAGTTAAAAGGGTGGTTTTTGTGGTCAGAAATAAGTCAGTAATAAGAATTTCTGGGCAAGTAATTCCTTTGACATCTGAAAGTTTAAAAACATGCCCATGGGGCTGGAGAGATGGCTCAGAGGTTAAGAGCACTAACTACTCTTCCAGAAGTCCTGAGTTCAGTTCCCAGCAACCACATGGTGGCTCACAGCCATCTGAAATGAGATCTGGTGCCCTCTTCTGGCCTGTAGGCATACAGACAGACAGAACACTGTATATATAATAAATAAATAAATCTTTTAAAAAAAAAATGCCCATGTATATATATTGCTACATCCTCTCCTTCCTACTTCTCTCCTAGCTGTCCTCCCATGTCTTAGATCTATTTTCTTTTCCAATCATTTAATTAATTATCAATTTCTAAATGGGTCTAACACAAATCTTTCCTCTGTTTTCTAAATGTAACTCTGTTATTTAACCTATATTTGTATGACTCTCAATTGTCAGCTTTTATTACCTATCCTCTAGAATAAAGTACAACACCAAAAGTTTTTCAGAAGACTTTAGAAGCTGAGTCATGTCCAGTGCCATAGTCCTTTCCTTTCCAGCAAGATTTCTCTATGACAAACACCTCACCTACAACCCAAGGTGCCATTCCTCCCTGAATGTTTCTTTCTAAAGTCAGAAGGTTTCTAAAGATCAATTTATTTATGTATTTTATGTACATGAATGTTCTGTCTTCATGCACACCAGAAGAGGGCATCAGATCCCATTACAGATGGTTGTGAGCCACCATATGGTTGCTGGGATGTGAACTCAGGACCTCTGGAAGAGCAGCTAGTGCTCTTAACCACTGAGTCATCTCTCTAGCCTGAGTAAAAGGGTTTCTTCAGAGTAGTATCATACACCATCTCAGTATCACTAGCACTCAAAACAAAATGACACTGAATAAAGCTTAAATTAAAAAAAGGAGGAATGGAAGTGTTCTTGTCTCATAAGCTGAGTTAAATGTGAAAACACCTAAGACCCACCAGATGCAGACAAAATCAAACAGGTTAGCGAAAAGATAGGAGCGCCATTTGTTTAATTTGGTGTGATGGATCAGTGGGTAAGGGCGCCTGCAGACCTGAGTTTAATCCCTGTAACCTACATCCTGGAATGGGAACCTACTCCTGCTAAGTTGTCCTCTGACTTCTATACATATACTTTAAAAAAAAATGGAGAAAAAAAATAGAACTCATGGCTGGGTGATGGTGGCACATGCCCTTAATCTCAGCACTTGGGAGGCAGAGGCAGGTAGATCTCTGTGTTCAAGGACAGCCTGAACTACAGAGTGAGTTCTAGGACAGCTACACAGAGAAATCCTGTCTCAAAAACAAAAAACACACAACACACAAAAACAAAACACAAAGAGAATAGCATTCACTCTAGAATTAGATCATTCACCCATCTGTTTTCTCCTGGATCACTTTTGGGCTCTATGACAGTATATACACATAAACAGCATCAGGTATTTTCAAGACAGTTACCAGAAGCACCTTTTATAGCTCAGACATCATCCTACACAAAGACATAAACAAGGCGTAGAGCACTGTACATTTGGAAAGTGGTAGGGTTTTTGTCTATAAAATCTTTAATGCTCGACATATAAAATACACCTATAAATAGTAGGATGGATGAGCTAGCCATGTTGAGGTGTCTGCTCTGCCCATGTGGCAGCCATATTGTAGGGCATACTCAGGTAGTCACTCCCTATGATACAGACTCCCTATTCAAAGCCTGGTCAAGACCCAACTAGATAAGGCATAGGAGCAAAAGGCAGTTTAGTCTGCCTAATAACCTATTCCTCTCTACATTGATTTCATCAAGGAGAGCAAAGACTAAGGACTTAGACACTGCGGCAGCTATAGGGTCCACGAAAGAAGCAAGACTTAGAGCCAGTTCAGAGAGAGAGAGAAGGGAGAAGGGAACTGATGAGCACGGCTGTGAGAGGAGGTGTGGTGACTCTGCCATCAGAAGCATCGTCAGTGCTTATGAAACTTCCTTTCTTGAATAAACTTGTATTGTTTAGCTCCCTTTTCAAAATGAGCCTGACATGGACAAAGGTCCGTGGATTAAAAATTACCATCATTAACCAAGTATCTCACTAGCTACCAGAGTGCCTGTCTCCAAAGAACTGTGGAGATAAGGCATACAAAGCCTTAACCTGGTGCAAAAAGGCCCATTCTGTTTCCATGTCCCAAAGCATCTTCTGCCTGTTACCAATGAACCTCTTCCACTCCTACTGTGTCCATCTAAGTGCAGTTCCTAATGTCTTTCCACCCTACCAAGGTTAGCATGTAGTCATGCCTCCACTGCTGGTTTACTGCTTTTCAGGACTCACTTTCTCTTGGAATGTTCCCCACTCTCTCCCAATATAGGCTAAATCAAACTACCCTGTTTTGCTCTTAATACAAACAAGTATATTTGTCTTAGCTGTACTGTCAAGGCCAATGTTTTTGTCTTCTGAACAAGAACAAATCTTCCGTGGGCACACCGTAGAGATACAAACACTTTTGTTTTCTTTCTGCTGCTAATCTCTACTATTGTCTGAGGCTCCTTCACTAGGTTTTGGTTGAAGAAGGACAGTCACCTAGGATCTCCCATTTTTGCCAGCTCCAAGAAGAATGTTATGTTCTTTTCCTTTTTAGTGGTTTTCCTTCAGTCACTACTAGGAAACAGAAAACAAAAACAATTAAGGCAGAGAAAAAAAAAACAATGCTGATGCCATCTTAGAATCCTTTTTAAGCCAGCAAATAGGAACCTTAATGGACTGACTTCATTTTGCGTCCTCATGCTCTGGCCTTTGTTTTAGTTTTGGTGAGGCTGGTAGTAGACCCCAGCACCTCCTTCATGGGAGGCAAGGGTTTCACCAATGAATGACAGAAAAGCCTCAGTGCTTTTCTTTTTCGTTTTATGAGACAGGGTCTCTCTGTGTAGTCATGGCTCTCCTAGAGCTCACTATGTACATACACCAGGCTATCCTAGAGCTCAGAGATACATCTGCCTCTGCCCCTGAGAGCTGGGATCAAAGGTGTGTACCACCACACCTGGCCTGCTTTTATTTCTTGAAAAAGTTGTTAACTAAATAACCCGCTCTCTGTACCTACACCTAAGGCAAAAGTTTTACAACCGACTTTTCAGAAGCTGCTATTCCAGGCTTGAAGCTGGATTTGAGCCAAGGAACAGTCACACTGAAACAGCAGCACTCCACAGACTGCCCAATTTATGTCCAGACTAAGTGACAAGCTTCTGTTCAGGTATTTCCCAACACCTTCTGAACTAGGCTTAATTCTGTGCAGGTAAGAACTTGACCTAATTCTCCACTATACCTCTAGCATCAGACACAAACATAAAAAACATGTTTAATTAATAGATCTCCAAAATCAAAATTATATCATATTGGGTGGTTTAGACACACTTAAGAATAGGCCAAAAGCTAACGATAGAAAGGGATTGTAGCTGGGTGGTGGTGGCGCACACCTTTAATCCCAGCACTCGGGAGGCAGGGGCAGGCGGATCTCTGTGAGTTCGAGACCAGCCTGGTCTACAAGAGCTAGTTCCAGGACAGGCTCCAAAGCTACAGAGAAACCCTGTCTCGAAA
>JAQHUG010000161.1:908946-938848 GCA_028555095.1 Dicrostonyx torquatus
TTAGGATCAAAGGAGTACCCCACCACACCCAGTACTGGTTCTCTTCTTCTTTTTGGGGGGATGCATGCTGAGACAGGGTCTGTGTGACAGCCCTGGCTGTCCTGGAACTCGCTTTGTTTACCAGGCTAGCCTCTCCCTTCCTAGTGCTGGGATTAAAGGTGTGCGCCACCAACCCCAGCACTGTTTCCCTTCTTTTAAGAGAGTTCCCACATTGCCTACCTCCTTCTTCCAGAGAAAATTCACAAAAGGGGAGATACTGGAGCTGAAGAGATGGCTTAGTGGTTGAGAACATTTGCTGCTTTTGTAGGGAACATGAGTTTAGTTCCCAGCACCCATTGTCTGGTTGTTCACTACCACCCACGACTCCAACTCCAGGCTTCTGACACCTTTTGTTAGCCTCCAAAGGGCACCTTCATTCATGCACACATAACCCACTCCCCCCCATATACATCTAGTTAAAAATAATAAATATATATGTTACAAAAAGGCAGGAGGAAATGTTCTCAGGCCTCAAAGGGTAAGACCTGATCAGCCAAGGACAGAATGCAAAGCAGAGTCCTTAGGGTTTCAAAGTGACTTGGAGACAGTAACGCTCTGCTGAAATGAAAGGGATGTAGGAAGTGGAAGACTGGTGACTGTAGGAGCCAGTCATTGCCACATGGATGCCGGGCCCAAACTCATCCACACCCATCGCCAACCACTTCAGAACTTCCTCTCTTTATTTCTGTCTCTCCTCCTGGAGATGTCTGGGTGCTTTCCAAGGAGCACACTCAAGATCCCAACCCAGAATGCAGCTTCATAGACAGCATGGACCACATATAACTGATTCCAAGGCCCGGAAGTGATTGGTTGGCTCAGTCTGGCAAAGGCAAGTAGGGGCGGGGGTCTCCAGGGAAAGGCAGGTCAGGCACCCGATTATAGTGGGCCATCAGGAAGATGCCAGCAGTGCCGCAGATGAAGAGAGAGAGCATGGCCAGGAAACAGACACGATCCAGCACGCGACCCACCAGGAACCACTCCTCATTCCCCTGAGGGTAACACCACATTGTGGGGTAGAGGTGTGACCAGGGGCAGCATCTAGCCTAGTCCCTCTTTCACTGTTAGGTCACAGCTGGCCTCCATTCCTTGCTCTTCAGCCTTCTCACCTCTGTCTAAGTACCAACCTGTCCCCTTTCATGATCTCTGTCCCATTGCTCACTCCCCCTCCCACTTCCAAGATCTGCTTTTTCTATCCCCAGAGCTAAGCTGGACACCCCATTCATCCTGTCCCCATACTGCACTAGAGTACTTGCCCACCCTGCTCCAAGCTTACACTGTCAAAGTGACTCTGCTGGCGCCGGGCACGGGCCATGAGGTTACAGGCCTCCACGCAGGCCTGGATGGCTGGGGAGGCTTGCTTCAGGCTGCCACAGAACTCCTGGCTCTGCCTCATTTCCAGCCCATTTTCTGATGGGAAAATAGTCAGTGGGAGAGAGCTAGCAGGCCTGTGGGTTCTCTCCAGAGACCTGGCCCCTCTCCAACTTGAACGCTTGTTCAGAATTTACCTGCTGTGCCCAGCTCTGTCTTTATTAACTGGACAGGACTGTCCTCAGTGGCACCCCTTGGACCTTACCTAGCTTCTCTAGTGCAGCTTGCACCAATCCATTGCGCTGCCTCTGTCTGAAGAGGAGTTCACTGCGTGGGAGATAGAGACCCCCTTCCTCCCGAGTTGTGATGGGCCACCCTAAGGAGGAGCCATTCTGGGGCCGCAACCGGGCATCCTGGACAGCAGCAGGGCCCAGTGGGCGCACATGCATCCGTAACAGCTGGGGCAGGAGCCTCAGGAACACCTGTGGAGAGTTTGCTCTGGTAGGCCCTCCTTGGGTAGCCAGGGCAAGCTTGGGAATACAAGCAGGAGATGGGCATGAGGGTTGTACCTTAGGGGCAGCAAGGGGGTCCTGGTACAGTTTGACTACTTTCTCCTGGACACAGAACCAGTGCTCTGAGCTATTGTGACCTTCAGAATCACCAGAGTACTCTTTTCAGACTCTTACCCTCTGCTCCCTGCTAGAATAGCCTAGGTTACTGGAATGTACCTAGAGATTCTCAGCTCTCTGCTACAGGTGGGCTGTAGAGCACACAGACAGCTAGGACAGAATCCTCTTTCCTCTGCTTTCTGGGAAATGGGTAATATTGGGTAATCTGCTTAACCTGTGTCTCCATTTTCCTATCTGTTTAATGGAGATGATACACCAATACCCTCTTAAGGGATTTTATGAATGTTAAAGAAGTTAGTACATGTAATATATCCCTGGGCACTGATACCATTTGCCTACTTTAGACTTGAAGATATGTATGGCATAGATTTGCTGCTGAATTAGAGAGTAGGGACAGGGCTGTGGGGCGAGTCACATGTGATTGGGAAGGACAGATGGATGCCCAAAGGGACAGGGAAGTGCCTTGCCTTGCGGACCCCCCGGGCCATGGAGTGTGTGTGTGGGGACCTCAAGGACACATTGAGCACCACCACAGAGTTCACGACGATGAGGATGGTCACCACCATGAGGAAGGTCAGGTACCTGTCCAGGGTCAGGCAAGCAGGAGGCTGGGTATCCATTAGGCATCTCATACCCAGGTGCCATCCACCCTGCTTCCCTCGGGTCCCCTGGTAGAAGGTCATGACAAATGCCGCAGGAAGGGAAGGGGATACTGGGGATATAGCCCACTGGTAGAACACGTGCTTAACAAGGCTCCACCCCCTGCACGATGGTGAGGGGTGGGAAACAGGTGTGAGGACTGGCCTTACTTGCTGATGAGCGGCACCGCCTGGGAGGTCTCAGGCACCTTCTTGGCCACAAGGAAAAGGAAGACGGTCTGGGCCAGGAGCACGTTGATGGCCACTGTGCATTTCTGGCCGCCCGCTGCCCATGACCAAGATGACCTCAGAGCAGGTCTCCCACACACACCCTGAGGAACTCCCTTACCCTACAGGGAGCCCACTACCCTTGTCCTGGGATTGTGGTGCCACCCTGTGCCATGACCAGCCAGGCCTGGCCTCCCCCCCACGGGCCCAGGTACCCTTGGCAGGAAGGAAGTAGATGAGGATGGCCACCGAGGAAATGAGCACGCAGGGCGCGATGATGTTGATGACGTAGAAGAGGGGCTTGCGCTGGATGAGCAGGTAGAAAACCACTTTTTGGTGGCCTGCCTCCTCTGCTGGTGCCACAGAGTCCAGTAGCATCTTGGCTGGTCGATGCCGGATGGCCCATTCTCCATTCTCTGTGGTGAGCACAGGGAATGTGACTTGGGGTACAAGTGGGATAGAGATTGAATATTGATCACCCCCTCCCAAAGTTAGAGTAATTATTGTAGGAAAGGTGAGAACTTCACTAGATCCTTTTCTGCATGTATATATATATGTATATATATACATATATACATGTATATACATATATACATACACATACAATGCTTGTGTGTGTACATGCATGTATACACTCACATATGTGTAGGTGCATGTGTATGTGTGGATGCATGTGTGTGTTTGTAGTGTATATACATAGAAGCCAGAGATTGACTTTAGGTATCTTCCTCAAGAAGATATCTTTACTTTTTTTTATTTTTATTTTTATTTTTTTGGTTTTTCGAGACAGGGTTTCTCTGTGGCTTTGGAGCCTGCACTGGAACTAGCTCTTGTAGACCAGGCTGATCTCGAACTCACAAAGATCTGCCTGCCTCTGCCTTCCGAGTGCTGGGAGATATCTTTACCTTTTATGTTGAGATACGGTCTGTCCCTTGAACTGAGAGCCTTACTCTGGGAATCCCTTGTTTCGTTTGCCTTGTGCAGGGATTACAGGTAGGCTGCTACTTCTAACCAGCATTTATATGGGCTCTAGAGACCTGAATTCTGGTCTTTATGTATGTACAGTAAGTGCTCTACCCAACAGAGCCATCTCCCCAGCTTGCCTGCCTTTCTCTTTAAAGGTAGTCTCACTGTGTAGCCTAGGCTAGCCTCAAACTTTCAGTCCTCTGGAAGGTTGGGATCACATACATGTGCCACCATACCTGACGTTCTGTTGGGATCTTTTGAGAACCATATTCTCTGATTCACTGCAGTTTTCATATTGAGGTATGTGGGAGGGCATGGCCTTGGTCCAGCAGGGGTCCCAAATGGGGTTACCTGTGAAAGCCTCAGGGTCAATGAAGATCCACTCAATGACTTGTCCATCTTCCTGGCTCAGCTGCAAGTTAATCTCACTGGTGCTGTAAGTCTGAGACCTGTGGGTCAGGAGTGAGGGTAAGGTGAAGCAAGGGAGATCTGCTCATGAGGTCACAGACATAGTCATCTAAAGAGAGCTGTGGGCATTGGGCTTTGACGTATACAGTGTGCCACATCCTTGAGTTCTCCATCAAGTCCCAGGGTAGCATGCAGGGGAACACAGGTTCTGTGGTGCCCAGTGTTACTTCCCGGCCAAAGGGTTCAGGGCTACTATGTTCCTTCTATTGTCACCAAAGACCATTGGGTAGAAATACAACCCTATCATAAGAGGACCCTTGGGGTCCTACCCACTTCCCAAGACCTCTTGGAATCCTGACAATTCCTCCCAAGATCGCCATTCACAGCTTATGGATGAGGGAACTGAGACCCAGGGGTCCCAGGTGTGGCTCAGGTCACATGCTGGCTTTGACCAGGCTTTTCTTTTCCAGGATAGCCTGCCTGCTATGGTCCCATGTGTGTGCCGGCATGCCTGTGTGTTCTTACCCACACACCCCAAACATTAATATCTCCCCTTGGGACAGAGGCAGGAAGCTGGAGCAATGAAGGAGGATGGGTGAGAGAACTTAGCAGAAGGACACATTCAGGTGTCACCACCTGAATAGGTACAGGCCACCTGGCCTTGAGGTGCCTCGGATGCTGGTTTTCCCCCCTCCACCCAGTCCCCCCCCCAGCTCCCTGAAGCTCCCCCACTCCATCAATGGTCTCACTGGAAGATGAGAGAGCAGTTCTGCCAATCGAAGGGGAAGTAGGTGACAGAGATAGAGCAGGAGGAGCGGAAGATGGCAGGCGGAAGCCAGTAGATACAACCGTCAGGGGACACGAGCACGTTGCAGTAGAGGGCCACCTCGAACACACCATCCACACTGTTTGCATAAGCCAGGATAAAGAACTGTGGGCAGAGATCCCCAGCCCCAGACCAGCCCTCTGCCTTGCATGGATGAGATCTGAGGGCACCAGTCCCCCAGACTGCCACATTCCTGATGGGCATTCATCTAGTAACACTCATGTATCACCCCAGCAACCTCCTGATCACCTCTGCTCTGAATTGGAGATGAGTACCGAGAGCTGGGAGAGACAGCACCCCCACAACCACCCTGTAACCCTTGCTTCTCTTTCTCGGTGTTAATAACTACAGTAATGGCAGAATAACTAACCTTATCAAGCTCTTGTGGAGTACCTCACCATGAACAAACTATTTTTGTGTGTCACCCCTCACCATTTCTCTGGCTGTTAAAATTGGTTCCTGATTTCAGGGATGGGAAAAGCCCATCCATGTGGCTCACACATTACAGGAAAATTGGTTCCTGATTTCAGGGATGGGAAAAGCCCATCCATGTGGCTCACACATTACAGGAGGCCAGGACTAGAGTCAAGTCTGGTGCCCTGGACTAATATCTGTGCTTGGGGTCCTGCCCTCAGCCTGACACCTTGCAGCACCCTACTTTCCTCTTTTTTCCCTGTCTCCAACTTTCCTCATCCTGCTGGACCTTGGTACCCTTTGTTTCTTGCCCAAGCCCCCTCCTCACTTGTTCTCCAACACGATATCTGGCCTCCAGACCATGGTGGATGGCACCCTCAGTATCCACAGGCCTTCATAATCTTGTGGGTCCCAGCGCAGGCGGTAATCACACCACTGCTACGGATGAAGAGGCAGTTGCCGAGCCTGTGCCCTGGGCTACACAGGGCTGGTGAATGGCAGGCCAGCCTGGAGGGCCCAAGAGGTTGGGTGGAGGGCAGGGGATGGGGCGGGAATGATGACAACTGAAATCAGCAGAAAGATACACAGGCAACTTCTTACCATTTCTATCCAGACGTTGGTTGTGAGGGCCTCTTCTCGCTCATTCTGGGGCACGGAGAGAGGGCTAAATCTCCTACACCTTCCCTCCCAGTAGAGCCTGGTGCCCATCATTTTCCCCTCCTGCTGCTTACCAGGGAGATGAGGTTGGTCAGGGTAAGCTTCAGGCTGACGTTTACCACATCTGAGTCATGCTCAGCGGGCCGCAGATGGGGGTCATAGTTTCTCATCAGGTCAGCAAGCAGGCGCTCCTCTTGGTTAAGGCTCTGGACCCCTGCAACTGATAGGGAGACTCATTCCAGTGGAGTGGGAGACACAGAGGGACAAGGTGGAGACTCAGGGTGCTGGGGCCAGGGAGAACACAGATGACTCCCAGACCCTCCATCCACCATAACTTTGCAGTCCTGATCTGTTCCTTCCACCCCCACCTCCCAATCAGGTCTCAGGTCCCCTCGTGTCACACCCAGGCAGATAGCCAGTAGCGGCAGGAGGAGCTGAGGTTCCTGGCCTCCGTGCATGGTGCCTCAGCTCTGCTCAGCGGCTGGTGGGACAGTACCTCTCTAGGTCTGGGGGTGGGGGTGGGGTAGGGTGGGCTGGCGTGTCATGTGTCAGCCAACGTTCCCATCCTAGCCATCCCTGCCAGCTCGAACTGGCCCCACCAGCTGTCTGACCACAGCATTGTCAGCTGTTCCAGGATATGTCCAGTCTGGGCTCAGATTACCTGGACCAGTCAGGGGGATGAGGGATGGACTCGTCCCAACAGAGACAGGACACTCTCAAAACTGTCTCAACAGAGATGTCCCGCCCTCAAACTTAGTCGCCTCAGTGGTGTACCTATTTTTTTTCCCCAGCTAGGAGATTTGACAAATGGCCAAGGACAGATGGATGTGGGAGGGGAGGTGATGCTGAAGGGCTGGTGGTGGCTGATCAGGTACTACTATTCTGTTGGTGTGATTTCTACGTGGGGTGCCTGTAATTTTTTTTTTTCGAGACAGGGTTTCTCTGTGGCTTTGGAGCCTGTCCTAGAACTAGCTCTTGTAGACCAGGCTGGCCTTGAACTCACAGAGATCCGCCTACCTCTGCCTCCCGAGTGCTGGGATTAAAGGCGTGCGCCACCACCGCCCGGCCGGGGTGCCTGTGATTTTAACTTAGTATCTCAACCCTTTCCCAGTAGCCCAGTGCCTCTGTGGGTCACTTGGTGTACTAGACCAAGATGCAGGAACGAAGCACTGGAGAGTGTCCAGTTTTAACAGGGTCATATCCTGTTTTCATTTACAAGGATGTGGGGCTGCATCTTGGGAGGCACATGACCCATAGGCCACAGATTGGAGAAGAAGGCTGCATGGATATCACAAGACTATGGCATTGACAATCAGGGGACCATGACATCTTCTCCCATGCCCTGAGACTGGACACAGAGCCAACAAGATTTGGGATTAGAGGGGCTGAGAAGGATCTCGAATGTGAGGGGTCCTTGTGACTAGACTACCTGTGAGCAGTGGCTTGTCAGTGGGGCTGAAGTTCATAAAAATCATCCAACAGATAATGGCGGGTCCTGTGAGAGGCTGGGGAGACCCAGGGATGTGTCAAGCTGCTTGGGAGACTCATGGGCCCGTGGGGCAGGCAGGCCAGACTTTAGGATGTGTCCCCCAGAGTCAGAGGAGGGGGACTACAGGGAAAAGAAGGACTGGGAAATGAGCCCCAGCTACTTTTAGGCTTGTCACCACCACTAAAGGGTGGGGTCAGAGCTGATCTAGGAGCAGGGACTTGATGCTGGCTGTGTCAGTACTTGGGCCACCTATCAAGCGGCCAACTATTCCCAGCAGTCTGGTCAGTGTGTATTTGGCCCCTAAGTGCTATCACTTGGGAGCTGCCCCAGGCAGAGGAGGACACTAGGAGACTATATCCTCCACCCCACTAGATGTTTGTGACATTGCAGTGTGTTTTATTTTCTATTTTTTAAAAAGATTTATTTATTTATTATGTATACAGTGTTGTGCCAGAAGAGGGCAGCAGACCTCATTACAGATGGTTGTGAGCCACCATGTGGTTGCTGGGAATTGAACTCAGGGTCTTTGGAAGAGCAGCCTCTGAGTCATCTCTCCAGCCTCGACTCAGAACCCGGCCCCCTGAAGGGCCCCAAGTCCTTCATGTCCTACCAGGACTCTATGGATGGGGACAGAGAGCGGTGGTGACATTTGTCTTCTTCCTTCATCTCTCGTATTGACCCCTCTTCCACTGAGTTACCTTGTGGGTGGCTTGTCCTTGGTGCCAGATCTGCTCTGGGTCCCTGTTTCCTCTGAAAGCTCCTGCTTTTCTGCAAACACCCAGGGAACGTTCTTTTCCTGAGGGTCCAAAGTGAGAGATTCTTTTCTACTTCAGAAGCCTCTGTCCCTCGCATTTACTCTCTGGTGTCCCCCAAGTATACTTCCTTCATTCTCTTCTTGGACATTATTGTGTCTGACTCAACTCCCGTCTGGTGCACCTTTGCCAAAGATGAGCAGTGGTCTCTGTAGTCAGGAAGTGGTGTGAGCAGTGGCCATCTGCCATTCCTCTACCCCATCCACCCTTTCTTTGCCATGAGTGTCTGGGAGAGAAATGGGAGTGTAAAACTGCTCCCCCACCTACACCCACCCTTGTGCATGTACTATGATGCCCCCTCCCTGAGAAGACTGTCATTTCTGCTCGTTCTCCTGTGCTCTGGGAGCTGGCTTGTCACTCTCTGCAGGGCAAGTCACTTAGGAGGGGTGGAGCCTCCTGGGAAGCATGGGTATAGGTCTCTCTCTATTCCAGCTGCGACTTTCTTGCCACCACCTATTACAAAGGCTGGAAAAGGAGACCAGTGACACCTCCTTCTCAGTACCCACGGGCTGAACGGAGTTCTTAACAGAGTGTCAATGCTGTGCAAATAGTAGTCATGCTTTATAGATCAATGAATAAGGACAAGAAAAAGGCCAGGTGCTGGCGGCACACGCCTTTAATCCCAGCACTTGGGAGGCAGGTGGATCTTTGTGAATTTGAGGCCAGCCTGGTCTTCTGTGTACAATCCAGGCACACGTTTTTATCTACACATTTTTTTTTTCGAGACAGGGTTTCTCTGTGGCTTTGGAGCCTGTCCTGGAACTAGTTCTTGTAGACCAGGCTGGTCTCGAACTCACAAAGATCCGCCTGCCTCTGCCTCCCAAGTGCTGGGATTAAAGGCGTGCGCCACCACGCCCGGCTTATCTACACATTTTCAGTCTGTGACTGGCTCAATCCGCAGATTCTGAATTTACAGATATGGCTCACATCCCATGGATCAAATCATTAATGACTACATTGGTTCACAAAGGAGCCTGGCTTGTTGTTGTCTGCATGTTAGTTTATTGTCGACTTGACACATGCTAGCAGTATCCGGGAAGAGGAATCTTGGTTGAGAAAATGGCTCTGTCCAGATTGCCTGTAGGCAAGTCTGTAGGGCATTTTCTTGATTAAAGCTAGACGTGAGTGAGCCCAGCTCAGGAGAGGCAATGCCACGCCAGGTAGGCGGTTCTGAACTGTATAGGAGAGCAAGCTGAGGAAGCTATGAACAAACAATCCAGTAGATCAGCGCTCCTCCATGGCCTCTGCTTCAGTTCCTGCCCTGACTTTCCTCCGTGATGGACTAAAACTGTAAGCTGAAATAAACCCTTTTTTCTCCAACGTGCTCTTGGTCACAGCAACAAAAACCCTAACTAAGACCAGATGCTCCAGAGGTTCATAGGAAGGTTTTTAAAAAGTTTATATTATTTTTGTATAATTATGTGTTTGAGGGACCTGCACATGCCATGGCCATGGTGTGTGCATGTGTGTAGGCCAAAAAGCAACATATTTTTTTCAAGACAGGGTTTCTCGGCTAGCCCTGGATGTCCTGGAACTCACTCTGCAGATAAGACTGGTCTCCAACTCACAGATCCACCTGCTTCTGTCTCCCAAGTGCTGGCTTTAAAGGCATACACTACCACACCTGACCCAGAGAGCAACATTTGAGAATGTGTTCTCCCTTCTACTTATGTGGGTTTGGGGGGAATAAAACCTGGGTTGTCAGGCTTTTATGGCAAAAGCTCTTGCTCACTGAGCTATCTTACTAGCCTCCCACCAGTTTTTCAAAGTCTTCAGTTTTTTGCTAATTAATTAATTAACTTTTGGAGACTGCCTTGTGTAGCCCAGGCTGGCCTCAAGCCAGCTATGTAGCTAAGGAAAAGTTGAGCTCCTAAGCTTTATGCCTCTGCCTTCCCAAGTGCCAGGACTACCAGGCTGGATTTGGCGGGGATGCTGGAGATCAAACCCAGGGCCTGTGCATACTAGATGATCGCTCCACCCCCTGAGCTGGCAGGAAAGCTTTGCTTCATGATAAATGGAGCAATAAATGGAGGCTCCTTTCCTGCCAGAACATAGATGAAAGATATAGAGCTGTGGCAGTCAGCTCCCAACCTGAGGCAGCAAACATGAGGAACAAGGTCAGGGAGATGTGGAAGTCAGTCTAGGTGGGCAAGAATTTGGGGTCTCCAGTTGCTTTTTAATTTTTTTTTAAATTATTTTTGGTTTTTCGAGACAGGGTTTCTCTGTGGCTTTGGAGCCTGCGCTGGAACTAGCTCTTGTAGACCAGGATGGTCTCGAACTCACAAAGATCCGCCTGCCTCTGCCTCCCGAGTGCTGGGATTAAAGGCGTGCGCCACCACCGCCCGGCCTTTTTTATTTTTATTTCTTTATTTTTGAGGAAAAGGACACCTGCTGCTTAAGTTGTGTCTATGGCTCATTGCATTTTGTCCTTGAAGCCTAGTTCACTCATAACTGATGTGCTGTCCATTGAGAAGATTGGCAGTTCTACCAGACTGGGGAGTATAGGTTACCCTACTGCCTCCTAAGAAGCTGTTTTCGAATGTGACATCCTGGATCCCAAGGAGATGGTTCCAAGTCAACCAGGGGGACCAGTCCTGACAGCACCTCAGGGTGCTGATGAGATGCACAAAAGGCACCCTTGGTTGGGTGTGGCGTTTGGGGGTTGTCATCTTTGGAGAATCCGGTCTCAGCTGGGACAAGGAGGACCTGCTGACAGCAGCGCCACCTTGTGGCAGGATTTTAGCAGTACCGCTGAATGGCGGAGAGAAGCAGCCAGTCACGGCAGATGAGGACCTCTTCCAGTTCTTTGTGTGGAGGGATGGATAGGTAATTCTGGGGAGACCTGGACTCCCTGCTTATCCGGTATGTGTTAGGTTAAGCTGCTTTTCCTGAATGTTACCTTGAGCTTGTATGGATATAATTAGGGTCAGTTTGGGGTTGAAATGGGTTTTCTTTTTACTCAGTCATGTCTCAAGAAGAAAAATCTTACCTGCCGCTGTCAGGACCATTTCACTCTGAGGAAATATATTGAGCTGTGATGACCTTACATCTGTACAACAAGGAGGTGACTAATTGGGTCATTGTCACCTGTCTGCCACAATGCTACAAGAGGATGCAGGAATCCTGGGGATAAAACCCCTCCGACCTGTGTCCTGCAACCCAAGCCCACAAGTGAGGACCAGGACAAGAAATGATCCTTGGAGTTCCCTAAGTTTCTAGAACACAGGTCCTTTTACTCGGTGTTAGCAACTTGTGAATGGGGCTTAGTGCATGCATAGTGCAGATGAAGACCCTGAAGCTAAGGGTTGGGGTGCAGCTAAATGATGGGGACGCTTGTGCAGGCCTGTGGATTCCACCCCCAGCATCATAAAAAAAGGTAAAACCAAGGATATGACAGGTGTGGCAGGGCTTGAAGACCATACCATGAGTGAAACAAACCACTACAGACTCTGCTCCCCCAAACATGTTTATTATTCCCCATAGTTCTGAGGGTCCAGAACTCGGAAACAGCTCAGCTCTCATCTGGAGGTCCTACCACGTTCTACCGGAAAGACCCCCTTTCCAGTTTACCCACCCCCGTGGCTGCTGTTAGGTGAATGTTTCTGCAGAGTCACTGAAGCTGGCTTCCTAAAGAGAGTGAGAGCGTGGGAGAGGAGACCACTTTTTTTGTTTGTTTGCTTGCTTTTGATTTTGTTTTGTGATCCAGGGTCTCACTATGTAGCCCTGGCTGGTCTCAAACTTACAGAGATCCACCCGCCTCTGTTTTCTAATGCTGGGGTCAAAGGTGCATGCCACCATGCCTGGCAAGAGCAACACTGTCTCAGCAGCTGATCTTTGATGAAATATAGCATCACCTCTACCTCATTCTACATGTTACTCTGAACTGTCAGGTACAGTGTCAGGGACTGCCTCAGGTGTGACTCAAGAGGCGGGCTTTGCAGGCTACATACACTCAGCCTAGTCTCCTTGCACCTCACAGGACTTGGGATAGTTCTGAATGCCAGCCTCCTTTAAGATAGGCTGACAGCTGTAGTAAATAAGACAACTGGGTACGCATTTAAATTTGAATATGGGATAATTCTTTATCACAGATATATCTCGTGTATTACAAGGTAACCCTGGTTTGGGGAACCTGGGGACAAGGAGGAAAGGACTTGGTATAGGGGTACCTTAGGGGGACTGGGGCCTGGTGCTCTGAAATACGTGTGACTCAGACTGATGGGGCTTAATTGATGCCAAGCATGACCCTCCCACACCAGTCCCCAGCTTCTTAGAAGGACCCAGATAGAATGACCAAGGGATCAAGGGCTAGCAGATGACATTCTGGACAGTCCCTCATAGAAAACCTCCTTCCCTTGGGAAATAAAGAGGGAAGCACCTCCTCTTGGGCCCCAGGTGGGGACTGGGAGCCTGAGTTTGAGGGGCAGGTGGGGAAGGAAGAAGAGGAAATAGGATGCCTAGTTCTGACCTGCCCTGGAAAGGAGCAGACAGAGAAGAGTCGAGGTTGAGGGGCCCCTTACTGAGCTCTCCCCAGGAGCTAGTCCCAGTGTTACTTCCTAGCTCCTGAACAAGCCCATTGCCTCTCCCCAAGCCCTGGGGCCTCCCCTCAGCATGTTCACTCAGTCCATCTCAAGTTCCTTCTCCTTTATTTGGAAAGGAATTGCTCCTGGGATGGGGCCTCTCTCTACCACTACCTTAGCCCAGCCACATGGCATCAGCTAGGCACAACCTCAAGGCCAGGAACTAATCGCTATTCTCAGACTACTGTCTTCCTGGCTATCCACTCGTGCCTGCTCTAGATGAAGCGCCGGTCCTTTTCATTATAGGAGAAGGGGTCCCCAGGGAAAGGCTGGGGTGGAGGCTGGTTATAGACACCCTGCAGGAAGATCCAGGCTGTGCCCACCACCATCACGGGTGTCACCACAAAGAGGCAGAGACGGTCCACTGTGCGGGCCACCTGGTTCCAGTTGTCCTTCTCCTACAAGGAGGGCCAAGACACCATGGGGGTGAGGGAGGTCCTCAGACTGCAGAACCATGCCCATATATTAGTACCCCAGAAATGGAGGCACATAGACTTGGCTTCTGTGTGTCTGTGGGGGTCATTTCAGGCTTGTATCAGATAGGGAGTGCTAGGACAGCCTAAGCCATTCAGGGCTGCTTCCAGCCATGTGTGAACAGGAGTGTAAAATACATACACTTAACAGAACTGTTAAGAAGTTGCTTAATAGACAGCCCAGTATAGCTGCCTTTGAAAGATCTGGTGCTGGGCTGGGGTGTAACTCAGTGGTGTAGCACTTTCCCAGCATACATCAGACTCTGAGTCAGTCTGTAGTACCCCAAAAGAAACATAATAACAAAACAAATATAATAAACATCTGACTCTATCTGGAGTATCTGAGCAGAAAGGAGGAACCCTAGAAGGACTTGGAATGTGTCCCGGTAGGGTAAGTTTGTGTGTCTGTTTGGGCCCCTAAGCTTGTGCCTGGCTCAGAGTGATGCTGTGGGATTTCATGATGGAATCTTGCTTTCTTGGGAGAACATACAGCAAGGGGGAATCCTTACCCACCATGCATCTCTCCATCTAAGTGGACACACGAGGTGTGAAGTATACGGGGGAAGACAATTCTCTTGAGTACACTTCTTGAACATATGATTTCATGTTGAGCCCAGGTCACTCACCTCATTGTAACTGTTTTGGTCCCTCATATGGTTGACGATGAAGTTTGCCCCATCCATAGCTGGCTTCAATTCATTGAAAAGCTCCTGTTGGGCCTGCTCAGAGCTTGCTGGGGGCCTGCCTGTGGACATGGGACAGGGGCTGGAGTGATGCTTATCTGTGCCCCCTTCCCAGCATAGGCCAAGCTCCAAGGCTCCCAGAACTCACGGGCTGTGGTGAGGCGCCGGGCCAGGCCGTGCCGCTCTGATTGCTTCTCAAACATGAGGTCACTGCGGGACTTGAGGGAGAAATACTCCTCGGCCTTGGAGATGTAGCCCAGGGAGCTGCTCCTCCGGATGAGAGTCCTGGGGCCAGAGTCTTCCTCCGCTGGGTGGGACATGTGCAGGAGCTTGGGCAAGGTCTCTAGGAAGAACTTTAGCAGGCAAGGGGACACAAGACAGGTCATTTCATGAATGCAGAGTGACTTTTACACGTTCTGATATCCCTGGTTGCCACACGTAGCTCCCAGGTGGACCCCATCATCTGTTTCCTGGATCCCCCACTGATTGGCATGTAAGATGCTCTCAACTCTCCCCCATGACTCACAGCACAGAGCAGAACTCAATCCCTGTGTGTGTGTGTGTGTGTGTGTGTGTGTGTGCGCACGCGCGCATGCGTGTACACGCACAAGTGTCCCCTACCTCCTTCAGGAGTTGGTCCTCCCCTTATACCACGTGGTTCCGGAGGATCAAACTCAGGTGGTCAAACTTGGTGACAAATGCTCCAACCCACTGAGCCACTAGCTGGCCCCTGATTTTTTAAAGTTTAGTGGGGCTGAGGATCAAACCCAGGTCCTTGTTCTGCACCACAGGACCAGGGCTTCTGTGTCTTGTATGTCTTCGTATACCCGTCATTCTCACCGCTCCTCCTGGCCAGGCCTTGGCTTCCAACTTTAGACAAACCCTCACCTTCTTGACTCCCTCGGACAGCACGTGGGTACTGGGTGTTCGGAAGTGGATATTGAGCACGATAACACAGATCACCACAACCATGGTGACCAGCACCATGCCGAAGAGCAGGAACCTGAGGGTACACAACGTGCCTGGAACTGGGGACTAAGGGTAGAGGCATGGGCAGGGCTGGGTGTGGGCAGGGCTGTACTCACTTGCCTAGTAGGGGGATGGCCAGGGATGTGGCAGGCAGCCTCTTGGAGATAAGCAACAGGAAGACAGATTGGGCCAGGAGCACTGAGATGGCCACCGAAGTCTTCTCTCCACCTGGAGAGTAGAACCTAGCTGGAAGCTCACTCTCTGAGTTCTCAAGGCCCCCCACAGCAGGGCCCTGCTACCACTGTTCACAGTACCATGATACGTATCTCAGGGGACAGCATCCTGTGCCTGGTCTTAAATCCCAGCTCCACAGCTTATTAGCTGAGAGATCTGGACAAGCACCCTAACTTCAAACACCCTGCTTCTCAAAGCCTTGCGAGCAAAGCCCTGGGTAAGTGATCAACACTAACTGTTATGTGTGCCCAGCACCTGCCACTCAGAAAGCTCCCAGGCATCCTGATAGAACCTCCAAAATGCAATTCAGAAACCAAAGAGCAGCCAGGCCTGCCTGCTGCTCCTGCCTGAGTACTTATTCACAATGTCATCCAGAGTCATCGCTCCCCTCACCACGAAGGGAAGGGCGGGGATGGAACACCTGTACTAGGCAGCCTTGGGAGAGGCTGCCAGGGAGGCAGGGAGTGGGACTTGAGGCTCACAGTCGCCTGGCAGGTAGAAGACCAGGTTGATCATGAAGGAGATGAGCACACAGGGTACCAGGATGTTGATGATGTAGAAGAGAGGCTTGCGGCGGATGATGAGGTAGAAGGTGATGTCTTGGTGGTTGGTGCTGTCCATCGGGATGTTGGGGTCCACATTGACCTTGGCGGCTCGGTGGACTATTTCCCACTCCCCGTTCTCTAAGAAAGGTATAAGGACAGCTCTGGGTCAAGCTGGAGAAGGGAACCCGTGGGGCCAAGGACCATTGGTATAGAGTGAAGGGCTAGGGTGGAGCAAAGCAGGCCAGGGCACTGTCTGAGGGAGATGAGGGAGGACTCTTGGATGCTGTGGGGTCTACCTCTGGGGGCTGGGCTAGCAGGTTCAGTTTCTGAGGAAGAAGTTTTCCTCTGTGACTTTTTCTGGGGACTTCTTTTATGTTTTTTTTGTTTTGTTTTGTTTTTCTCTCTCTTTCTTGGAAAAAACCAAGCAACTGAAGCCATATAGTCGCTGCTATTCTCACAAGTATCTTCTGTGTGTGTCGAGGGAAGTAGTGATGAGAGGGTCCCTGTTCCCTTCAGATCTGCTTTTGGAGTCTCTTTGGGTCAGTAAATGTAGGTGTATAGGCTGTGTCTGCCTGGCCATCTCTGCTTGTACATATGCTGGTGTCCCAGCTGTGAGTGTGTGAGGTGCTGGTGTGAGTGTGTGCACATCCCCAATGTATGTGTCTTCAGGGCCAGTCCGCCATGGTTTCTGAAGTACCTGTGAAGCCCTCAGGGTCAATGATGATCCATTCGATGGGGTAGGTGCGGCCGTCTTCCTCCTGCTGCATCAGGCTAAGCGTGATCTCCTTGGCTGTATACTTGAGTGAACTGGAGAGAGCCATAGGCAAAGAGTGGGCATGAGCCCCTGAGTGGGGCTTTTGAGGGCAGGAGGTGGTGGCAGAGGGGGAAAGGCTACTTGGGGAAGGCCATGGTCTGAGGGGATTTTGGTCAGCATGGGACCAAGGTCTCTGCCTGAGACTGTTTCGTTCACCACCCCCTGCCCCTGGCTGGGTGCCTTGGACTGAGAGACATTCAAGTGGACGCACCTGAATTTGAGGGAGCAGTTCTGCCAATCAAAAGGGAAATAGGTGACCGAGATGGGGCAGGAGGAACGAAAGATGGTGGGTGGCAGCCAGGTCACAGACCCCGAATTAGAAACAAGTACATTGCAGGCGTAAGAAACCTTGAAAGAGCCGTCATTGCTGTGGGATGGGGACCATGATCACTGGGTGCCCTGTGCAACTGGGAACTAGTAGGACTAGAGGAGGCAGGAGAGGAAGGGCAGGCAGGGCTGGAGGTGCAGACTAAGGGGCATAAGGAAGAGAAGCAGGATGAGGGAGGGAGGTCTGGGAGATTTCCTCTCAACTTGTTCTCCAGCACAATCTCCGGCAGCCACACCATGTCAGAAGGCAAGCGCAGGATAGTGATGTTCCCAAAGTCGTTAGCATCCCATTGTAGCCGGCTGTCCATCCAGGCCTAGACGTCCAAAAGCAACATCAGAAGTGGGCTCTGCCACTGTCCACCTTCCCCAGTGGTTCTCGCTTCTCTAGGGAAGATGGAGCAAAGCCTGGAAGTTTAGACAAAAAAAATTGGGGGGGGGCTATAGGTAAAGAGTGAGACCCAGGTCTGTCGTGGACAGTTGTGTAAGATGTGAGCACAGTTTCCATCCTGGGCAGGTGTGTTTTGATGTTACAAACCTCTACCAGTTTTGATATTTTGATTAGAAGAGTGACTTCTAATGCAAATAGAGGCCGATGTGGTGGTGTACCCTTTTAATCCCAGTGGTCGAGAGGCAGATGTAAAGGGATCTCTGTGAGTTTGAGGCTAGCCTTGTCTACATCATAAGTTCTAGATCAGTCTGGGAAATATGACCAGAGAACCCTGACTCAAAACAACAAATCAAATCAGAACAGAGTGGCAATTTTAGGACAGAGGAGCTGTAGCCTTCTTGGACATGTCCTCGGAGCTATCAGAGGCCTGGGTGGAGAAGGGCAGATGGGCTCTGTGTAGTCAAGCCCTCCCAAAGGAATGCCACGCGAGCTTGTGGATTCCTAGCAGAAGTGAGCACAAGGGAAGGGAGCCCTCAGCAGGGTGTCCTTACGTGATCCATCCACACGTTGGTGGTGAGGGTCTCCTCCACTTCTTTCTGTAATCAGACAAGAGGGCTGTCCCTAAAGGGTCCCATCAAACTTTCACCCAAACTCACTCACTAATCTGCCCTAATTCCAGGGGACCATGGCAGCTGGAAGGGCCAGTGCCAGCCAGCTAGAGCTATGAATAGAGGTGGCTCGGCAGACTGGAGAAGCCCTGGACAGAAGGCTGCTGAAGTGAGTCCTGGGGGAGTGTAGGGACCAGCAGTGGGAGGCAGAGATGATGGCTTTGGGTAGCCATAGGCCTGTGGTGCCATCTGGTATGGCGAATAATCAATCAGGCATGTCTGTCTTGGGGAGGAGCTGGTTAGCCTAGAACGATTGTCCCTTCTCTCCCCAGTCCAGCCCAGCCCAGTCCACTCACCAGGGAAATGAGGTTGGAGAGGGTAAGACTTATGGCGACGTCCACTCTGTCCTCCTTGTGAGCCACGGGCCGAAGTTCCTTCCTGTAGCCCTTTTCCTTAAACAGGTGCTGGATCAGCCGTTGCTCCTCATTCAGACCCCAGCTGCCTGGGAAGGTTCGGGAGAGGAACAGGGTCTGGTCACTGGACCCAGAAAGGAAGCTTTGCTGTGGTCCTGCTGGGTCAGGGTAGAGCAGAGGGAAGCCACTGGCTCCCTGGGAATTGGTTACCTGAAGTTAGACCCGAGTGGGAGTGGGAATTAGGCATAATCTTAGGGAGGGGACCATGTAGTGGTGGTGGGCAGGGGCAGGTAGGCACAGAGAGCCCCCAGGAAGGGAGTCATGTCCACCCTTACCACACACAAGAAGGACAGCCAGCAGCCCCAGGGTGGACACAGGCCCTGCCATCCCCCACCTCTGACTAGGGCTTATGTTTTCCCCTCAGCCTGTTGGCTGTGGAATGGAACAGGTGCTGGGTTGGTTTGGGGGTTAGGAAAGAAGAGGCCGGAAATGCAATCAGATACTTCAAGGCTGGTGATGAGGGGGTGGGGCTTGCCAGCTAGGGCAGGAGCCCAAGGGCAGGATGCAAAGATCCCAGGCAGGGATTGACACAGATAGCTGGGAGGGTAGTGGTGGAGGGTGGGGATACATATGGTGTGTGTGTGTGTGTGTGTGTGTGTGTGTGTGTGTGTGTGTGTGTGCAGCATGCTGGTAGCCATGACCAGCAGCTGTCATTTGGGAGGTAAAAGGCATGTTAGCAGCTGTCCTGCCTCCAGCTTCTTTTGTGCATGCGGTATATGTGTATGGTGTGTGTACATGTGTCTAGTGTGTATACACATGTGTCTGTGCTTGTGTGTGGGCCTGTGGAGATCATTCTATTGTTCTCCATCTTATCTGTTTTTAAATTTTTATTCTATTTATTATGTGTGTGTTTGCATGTGTGTGTGTGCGTGTGTGGGTGCACGAGAGTGTGGCTGTGCACTTGCCACAGTGTATGTGGTTAGAGGATAATTCACAGTTCCAGAGGTGAACTCAGGTTATGCCAGGCCTGTAAAGCAAGCACTGTACTGACTGAGCTATCTCGATAGCCCTCCACTTTTATTTGTGCATTCTTTTTGTCTTTAAAAATATTACATTTAAGCTGGGTGGTGGTGGCACACGTCTTTAATCCCAGCATTCAGAAAGCAGAGGTAGGCAGATCTCTGTGAGTTCCAGGCCAGCCTGGTCTACAGAGCTAGTCCCAGGACAGCCAGAGCTGTTATACAGAGAGACCCTGTCTCAAAACAAAACAAAAACAAATAACAAAAATATCTTCAAATTGGGTGCTTGAGGCATCGTGAGGCTCTACACAAGAGGAAAGCAGTTTGAGAAAGCTAGAACTATCAGGGACAGAGGGAGGCCGCTGATCTAGGGTCAGGGAGACTATTTAGCAATGGGGTGAAGGGATGCCCATAGGATATGGCAAGAAGGTAGCTGCCTGCAACACCCATTGGCATGTCCGAGGCTGTTTTTTGTTCTAAGTAGGGGGTTAGAGGTGGCTCCTGAAGACTTGCCCTCCAGGGAGATGATAATGCTGTCACTGTCTTCTGTCAGGGTGCAGCCCTTTGTGACCCCGATGTCCTTGATCTCTTTGCACTCATTTGTTGTACTTCATGCTAGACCCTTGTCAGCTTCCTGATGACATCTTTGGAGCTGACGTGGGTCATTTTGCTCACATGCAGGGGTGGGGCACACTCTTCGAGACACAGAAGATGAGATGCAGGTTATCCTTCTCTTTGTCAGTGGTCTCAGGTTGTACAATAGGGGATACAGTGGCAGCATCTTGCCATAGGTTTGGCCCACGTCACCTGCTGCATCTCTGTGCCCTCCCCCAGGATGGTGTCCTTGTCCTCACTCAGGCAGGAGCACAGCCTTGCTTTCCATTCCCTCTGGCATGGTTGATTTGCACACCTTCATGTCACTGATCAGCAACTTGAGATGGCCACACCAGAGGCCGTGTTCCCAGAAGCAAGACAAGGAAAGCCACAGAAGAACTGAGGCCCTGTAGCTGCTGCTGAGATCCAACTGCACCCCTCCACCTTATTTTTCAAGACAGAGCCTCTTTACTGAACCTAGATCTGGCCTGGAGCAGCTAGAATGGCCATCAGACTCCTGAGATCTGTCTGTCCCCTCCTCATCCAGGGCTGGGGTTATAGGTGTGCTGCTGCATCCATAGCTTTTACCTGGGTGCTGAGGACCCGAACTCAGATCCTTATGCATGTGCAGCACTTTCCCCACTCATAGCAATCCTCCTGCCTCACTTTCCAGAGTGATAGAACTACAAGCATGAGCCACCATTCCTGGCTCCTCCCAGCTTCTTTGTCATCTCGGCTAACTGCTTCTGGAGGCTGGCCCCTGCCCCTCTCCCATCTCATGCCTCCTCTTCTCTTCCCAATAAATCTCCAGATTTTAAAGTAGATTATAAATAACATTTATTAAAGCAGCTTTGTCTGGTGACACATTTGGGAAGACATATGAGGTACAGGACCCCCACTCTATCCACATATACAAGATCAACTGGGACAGTGAGAGCTTGTCATATCTTGTACAACCTCCTTAGCCCCTGGGGACAGTGTGACCTTCACAGGGCTTCTTGTACCAGCAAACAAAAGGCTGGAGTTGGTGTTTTTTTTTTTTTTTTTTACCAGCCTCTGGCCCTGTCTCACACCAATCCAGGGTCCCTGGTGCTCTCCTCTATCTGGAAAGCTGAGCGGAAGGCCTTCAGGGTCTGCACTAGCAGCCGGGGGAGACTGTGAGCCAGTGTAGAAGGCTCCAAGCCCACCAGTCCACTGAAGACCACATGCTGGTCCCCCAAGCCGGCCCTCACCCAAGCTCTGAAGAGCCCTGTCAGTGTCTTGGAGCCAAGATCTGCCAGCACCTGTAGAGGGAGGAGGTCAGGACACACCTGGGGATCATTCTCTCCTCCTTAGATCTTAGCCCCTCCTCCTTCCTCTCCCCGAAGTTTCCCTAATTTCCTGATCAAGATGATATCCACATGAGTCCATTCGCTCTTACATCTCTACCTCCCCTCTTCATATCCACCTGTTATCCCAGCTCACCGCCCCTGAAAGCTGGATCCCCCTGTCCCTTCGCTGCACTGGTCTCCAATCACGTGAGCCTTCCCAAGCAAGGAGCCTGGGCAGCCTGGGGACGTACCTCGTCAAAGTTCATGGCCAAGTGCTCAGCCGGGATCTGTAGGATCCAGGCATGTGCTCGCTGAATGGCCGCCAACTTCTGTTGCAGAGACTCTAGCCCAGGGCAGCCTACAAGAAGGGGAGATTCCTAGACTATCATAAACCCGACAGCAGAGGATGCTAGGGATGGGTATATCCTAGGGCCGGCATCCTCTGCGGGCTCCAGATGGGGAAACTGAGGCTGGCGGAGGATTCCGTAGTCACGCAAGGCAGAGTGTCTCTATCTGACTGACACTAACGACTGACACTAACGAGGGCTCAGTGCCACGTCTCCCTAAAAAGTTATCTGTTCTCTGGAAGAGAGGGAGATAGCGGTCTTCTCTGTTGTCATTTAGGACTTTCTAGCCGACAATCCACCACCTCTCTAGAAGAAGGCCGGCAGGGGGCGACATTACCCTTTGTTTCCGCGCGCCGCTCTGGCTTTGGCTTCTGGAACCAGGTTCCTGAAACTCGCGATCCTGGAGGAGACTGTGGGGTTAGGGTGCATGCCTCGGCGAGGGAACACGACTCCTGGACTCTAGGGCCTAGGCCTGACTTGGACACACGAGATACCTGAGTGCAACCGCTGTTCACGGACATTGTGGCCGGGAGGGTCCCGGAGCGACGGAGTGGAGCGAGCAGGCGCGGGAACTCCATGTCGCAGCCCTGGCCGGGGGCCAAGCAGCTCTTGCGCGCCCTGTAGCAGGCCGAGCAGTGTGTGAGCCAGCGACCGCAGCTCTGAGGGTGGGACAAAGGTCTGAGCAGCCGTCCCGGGGTGAAGGGTCGCCCCTTACCCCGACCTGGGAGAACTGGACTGACCGCACCGCCGCCGGCGTTGGAGACACTGCTGGAGAGCTAGGCGTGCACAGGAGCTCTCGGACCCCGGGCACAGGCGCGCGTAGAAGGCGCAAAGCCCTGCTACGTCCGGGGCTGACTCCTCTTCCGGGGGGTCCCAAGTTAGAAGTTCTCGGCAGCTAGGCTCGCGAGTGGAGGGGGCCGCTGGAAGCGGATGACAGATCACCCTTTGTGTGGGGGCCTGTTAGTCACTCATCCTCAACTCCTCCAGAGGCTAGAGCAGCAGGATGGAAACTGGCTTATCCAGAGCAGTTTGTGGGACAATTGTAGGCAGGGGGTGCTCACCACTCATCTGCTCCTGCAGCCAGTCTTTGAACACGGCCACACGGGTGTAGACCCCAGGCTTCCCAGGCTCCCCACAGCCATCCCCCCAAGAGGTGACTCCAAAGAGGACCTCTCTGGGGTGCGGGCCGGGTTCGGAACAAGTTAAAGGGCCTCCGGAGTCACCCTAAGAGAACAGAACCAACAAAGAACAATGCATTCACCATGTTTCTGGATTATACCTGTCTCGTACCTGGTAGGGAAGGCGGCTGCCCTTTCATTTTACTAGCGAAGACTTAGCAGTTGGTAGACTGCAAAGAGAAGAGGGCTATCTTGCCAAGGAGAGCAGCTCATCTAACGCACCCTTTCAGTTTGAGCTCATACCTGGCATGAGTCGATGCCCCCTGCCATGTAACCAGCGCAGAGCATGGTGCTGGGACGCAACCCAGGTCCCAGGGCCTTTTGACATGTGTCTGCGCTGAGTAGTGGAACACGGGCCTCCCTCACTGCCTCAGACTCGGGCCCATCTACAGGAAAGAATGTAGGGGATCCGGGTTTGGAGGGCAGAAGCTTCACCGTGAGATCTCCCCACTTGCCCTCTTAGATTCTTTCCAGTTTGTGAGCTAGCACATCATCCTAGCCTCCCCAAACTCTATCTCCTTAGCTTTCTTTCACGCCCCCGCTGGTTCGTCCACTACCACTATCACTTGAAGTTTACCCAGGCCTTAGCTGGCAATACCTTCGAAGAGGGCTCCCCAGCCTGCGATGGCGCATGGGGTGCCGGCAGGAGGCTCCCTAGAACCCTGGGGTAGACATATAGGGCGCGCTGGCCCCTCTGGGCTCACCGGCGTCCACAGCTGTACCAAAGCCAGGTCATTGTGAAAGGTCTGAGGGTCAAACTGGAGAGCAGGAGGCAGTACAATGTCAAGGAGAGAGTTTGGGGTGCTGCTCCCAATTCCGAGGACACAGCGCGTGTCGTCTCACCTTAGGGTGGGGCAAGATGCGGTTCACCTGCACTTCCTCCGCTTGCTCCCCCTGGGGGCCCTCAGCTAGCGTCACAGTCCAAAGCAGCTCATTCGAGGCACTGCAGAGCAAGCAGAAGGTTTCACGCATCAAGGACAGAGGTGCTGTAAAGTCCCTAGGAGGACCAGCCCCTTATGCACCCGTATGGCGCAGTGAGCCTGCAAATGTGGCTATTGCCGTCCTAGAGGCAGAGAGGAATGCCTCGGAAGGGGAGGCTCCCCAGAGTGGGAGAATACAAGGTATAGTGCCCTCCCATCCTGGGTTTCCTCCTCCGCAGCCGACATTTTGAGGTCCAGGGCTGGGAGCTGGCTTCCGCTAGGGGGCAGCAGAGACCTGCTCTGCTGTGTTTTGGCCCACGGGTGCTAGACTCCTTCCGGACTGGGTAACCCTGCTGGGCAGGTGCCTGGGCTCTCGACGACGTACCCGGCGAAGCAGTGTGCAGCCGTGAGCACCCAGGATGCAGCCACCAGGACGCCGCCACACAGTGGCTGTCCCCTAAGTTGTAGCCTCACGAGCCAAGGCCAAGCCCCAAATGGAGCCGTGTTGCCCCCGACAATACGGCCATGAGCCCGGGTCACGTTGACCACGCCCTGGCGCCTTTCGCCACAAGGTCCTAGAATGGCAGAAACGGTGTCATGAAGGACAAGCTCTAGCTGTCTTCATATTGAGACCCACTTCACTCTCAGTCCTGCTCCTTGGAGCCTTTAAGTCTCACCTGGCTCAGGTGGGTCCTGGAGGAGGGCAGCTTGAAGCCTGGGGCGTCCAAGTCCTGCTGGGAAACAGTTCGTGACCTTCACCCTGTGCTGGCTCTGAGCCTTGTCTCTCAAGGGCCACCCCTCCTGGGACACCCTCTAGCACACAGGTTTGAGCAGCTGTGAATTGCGACCACAGGAGCCCACACTGTCCCCACCTCCCTGCTATGCCTCAAGTTTGGCATACCCCTTCCACTTGGACCTTCAAAACCAGTCTGACCCCCAGGAGGATGGAACCTAAAAATAAGGGGTGGGCATGAGTCCCCTGTAATAGCGTGAGTTTGCTGGGACGTGGGTGGCGTAGCACTGTTGGTACAACCTTGGCATTCATGTAGTCTGTGCTGGATCTCCATCAACACACGTTTTATGGCCCACTGGGCGCTCCTCTGGGCAGCCTGCAATGCTTGAGTCCCCTGGGCGGACAAAACTGCTGGGACATGGGACACAAAGTCACATCTCCTCGGCAGAGGGCCTCAGTCTAGCCTTCCTGAATCCTGAGACGGTGGGGAAGCAGGGTAGGCTCTTGGATCACCAGGCATGTAGAGATAGGGAGAGGGACCAGGGTCAGTCCCCGGGACAAATGGTTTCCACTGCTCAATAGAACTGGGCCAGAATCTCTGAGAAGTTTCTTTCTTAAAGGCTTCAGAGGAAAATCACTACCCATTGACACCTAGTAAATGTGGTTGAGGTATCCATTCGGGGCCTGAATTGCCAAGGCATGTTGTCCTGGATGTCTGATTTCACTGACTCTGAAACCCTTTGGCAGCATTTTCTGAGTCTGCTTCCTGGGTGAGGCCATCTGCCCCCTCCCTTCCTTCCTACATTTTAGCTCTAGGCCCCTCCTCTCAGCAGGTGGGCTTAGCAGGACTACAGGTCCTCATAAGTGCCAGTGACAAGTTTATCTTCCTTGCCCGGGGTCTCATTTTCTCTAGGCCCCTCCCATCCCAGTGGCTTCTTCAGATCTACCCGGCTCACCTTGCAGGGTGCCGGGGGATAGGCGCATGTACAGCGGATGCCCACGGGCAGTCCGGGAGTCTGGGGACAGTAGCAGCAGCAGAAGCAACACAGCCAGCAGCATGGTGACCCAGGGTCGGGGCAGGAGACTCTGTCCTCTTCCTGGAATCCACCCTCTCCTGCGATTCTTCCTGGGCTCAGGATTTGTGTTCCTCAAACCACCCAATTCTGTTTTCTTACACCGAATTACCCATTTCTAGTGGTCTGCACCTCACCTGGCCCTCACCTCCCGGGAACCCTCAGGAAAATGGTGCTAGGGGGCTATATAGAGGACCGAAGCGGGGAGGTGCATGGGAGACCAGCCAGGCCTGGGCAAGGGAATGAAGTAGTGGGCTCGACCCTCACCTTTGAAGTCTCATCATCCCGGCTCTGAGTCCCCCCACTTCTGTCAAAGCAGCCCTTGTTACTGCGGCTGCTTCAAAGAGGTCGAGCCTGGGATGAAAAGCTGACGGTTGGGCTGGGGGCCAGGCAGAGGGAGACTGATGGGCAGGGTTTGGGAGGGGGATCCCCATCTGCTTCTGCCCCCCTGGGGAGTTCACTGCTATGTTGGGGGCAGGCACTCTTGGAGAGACAAGAGCAAAGGATAGGGGTGGGTGTCCTAGGCATCCTTACCCCCTAAACAAGCCACTGAACTCCCAGTCCCCTGCCCCTAATTGTTTGGCAGTGTCCCTTCTCCATGTGGCCATTTCTAAAGATGATCAAAGTATCCTAATTTGCGCCTTAATTGCTGCACTGGGGTAGGAGGGTGGGAAGAGGCAAAGGCGGGAGATGAAAGGCCTCACTGTGGCCCAGTTCAGGGAGCACAGGGCCCGGCAGCTTCAGAGCCTCTCACAGACCCCTGTGCCTGCCTGCTCAGTCTGTCCAGCATTGTTTTCAGTTGCCGTGACCCTGATCTGGCAGGATGGAGTCTTGCAACTCCATAAATAGGCAGCTGTCCTGGTATCCACTGACCACCTGGGCTAAGGCGGGGCCTCTGGGTAAAAACAAAAAATTACTCTCCCACTGCCCCCCCGGAAACTTCAATTTAGGCTGGCAACAAGGTTAACTTTGGTTAAATATTTAAGTACAGGAATTGGGACATACTGAGACCAGGGGCTGTGTTCTCTTCAAAAGGACTATTTATCATAGTACTTACCCATTTTCCCCCTCTGTTACTAGCACACTGCATTCAGGAAGGTGGGAAATTCTAGGTATGTGTGACTTTAAGGACACTAGTGATCAGAGTCGCCTGTGTATATCACAGGGTAAATCTTAGGTGGTCCAAGTTCTCAGTAGAGAGGTGTGGTTCCTGCACTCCTGCCATAGCCTGACCAGGCCAGTGGTTCGCATGGAGCCCATCTTTCCTCCCTCTACCTCCCTGGCATAGATCAGGCTCTGATGGCTGGAAGGGAGCAGACCCTTCTCTCACCCACACAACAAGGGAAGGGCCCGGAAACTCAGTGACTCCAGCTCTGCTCCTACAAGTTGAGATGCCCTCGCCCCGCCTCTGTCCAAGGTAGTCAGAATTATCTGCACTTCTGAGTCTGGTCATCTACTACCTGCCTTTGTAGGAGAGCAGGGCTTGCCTGCCCTGTCCCTATGCTGTCCCCAGCATATGCCTGGCATATGCCTGTGATGAGCAGTACGAGCTCCTGTCCCTGCTTGGAGGTGCCTTCCCCTCCTCACTGTGTCCTCCTTTCTGTCTGTGGCCACCTCTAAGCTTTTTGGGCATAGACTGGGGATGGAAGGAGTGCAGACTATGCAGTCAACTGGTCTGCTCCAGGAAAGAGAGTAGGGGGAGGCTGGCTAGAAAGGAGGTGGGAAAAAAAGAAGAGGAGAAATCAGGGGTCACACAGATATCATTAAAGGTCCCACCCCCGTGTCCCCATCTGCACCCTGCATGTCACTCCCCACAACAAAGCAAATCAGGACAGACCAGGAGGGGGTGGGGAAGCTGTGCTCTGCGGATCTCAGTTGCATTCCTGCCTTGTAACTGACAGTAACTGCATGAGGTGCGGTGGCCCCCATTCATAGGCTATCCAAAAAATTCTGGGTGCAGTGGTGCACACCTGTAGTTCCAGGAAGTGGAGGCAGGATGGCTGTGTGGCCTCAGGACTACATCTCTTATAAAATAAAAGGCTGTCTTCCTTACTCAGAGGGAGAGGAGTCTGTGTTACTGGAGGTTTTAGAATAAAAGACTGGGTTTTTATAGCCAAAAGCTAGGCTTGGACACTTGTTACTAACACACCAATCAAAGAGATAAACTTATTTAATGTGGCCACTTTGGGAAAGGGAACATATAAAGGTTCCAGTGGCCTCTCCCACCGAGTTTGTCTGCTGGGGGTGCTGATATGAGAGTTAGGTTTAAATGGACGGCAAATTATTCATGACTGAGTGATTGCTGTCAACATGTGGGTTCTGTCCCTCACTGATTCACCCTTGTCTCAACTTCTGGGGTCCTACACAATGTCAGAAGAATGTGAACTCTCTTCCTGAGGAACAAGGTTCTTTCTTGGCTGGCACCAGACCGGTCTTTCTCTTCCCCCAGGATTCCTGGGGGAAATTTAATTGGGGTACGGAGGTAGGGTGGTATTTTGTCTTAAGAGTATCATACCCAAATGGAGGGCCACAGCTCTACCTTGACCTTCCTAAAGGCAGAGATGAGTCCTTAGCCCCAGTACTTCTAAGAGGTGGAAGAGAGAGAGGGAAGGAGAGAGGCACCTGTGAGTTCAGTTGAGGAGGAAGGGATGGGGGAGGGGGAACACAGGTGAGAGAGGGACTGAAGTGGAGGTAAGTACAGTGTGTGTGTGTGTGTGTGTGTGTGTGTGTGTGTGTGTGTGTGTCCAGGCCCTCCCCCAGAGGCCAATAGTTATAGCCTCTTTGGTGTGCTCTGGGGGAGGGAATTTCCCTCCCTCACCTAGGCCTCCAGAGGGTCTCATGAATTTAATCCCAGCTTAGCATCAGGAGGCAGAAGCAGGCAGATCTCAGAAAGTCTGAGGCCAACCTGGTATACATAGTGAGTTTCAGGCCAGCCAGTGATACACAGTGAGACTCTGTCTCAAAATGAAGAGACATTGACTTCTATACTTGGTCAGGAGGGGGAGCAAAGGGCCACAGGAGGATGAACTTGCTTACGACACTCCCAGGCTGTCCCACTCCCCACAGTAACCCCTGCATTGGCATCAGCTGACCTGATGGGCATAGACAGCAGTGGCCATGAGCTGATATCTGCTGCGATGAAATGTGAGATAGGACTGACGTCAGAGAGGGATGAGGGACCACTCAGCTGTGACTCAGAGCTCAGGCTCTGACTGCACTCCCATGTGAGCTTTAGTGAGTCATTTCCTGCTGGGTTCCAAATCATCCCCCCAAAAGATGTGCTGGAATTCTAACCCCTTTCCCTCAGAATGTGACCTTGTTTGGAGCATGCAGTAGTGAAGAGGTTTGGGTCCAATGTGGCATAGAGACAGAGGCCATCGGTTGAAGGATGTGTGATGGCACAAGCAGGAATTAAAGGGACACAGACCTAAGAATGGCAAGGACTTCCAGAAAGTCAGGGAGAAAGGAGAAAAACAGGGAACAGGTTCCCTGCAGTGGCCTACAGCAAGCAAGGCCCTTCTGAGCCCTTGGCCTCAGGAAGGTGGCTCAGGTCTACTTTAAGCACCCAATGGGCGCTATGTGTCAACAGCCCCTCATGAATGGATGGGATGGATGGCTTCTCCTTCTGCCTGTGTAGCCATCCAGGAGGATGGTTCAATATCTGCCCTGTTGGGAAGATTAACAGAGTTGACACAAATTAAGTCTTCATGCAAGGGGCTAGCAAGGTCATCACTCTGGTTCTGGCGGGGGGCGGCTAGGATGCTACTTCTCTGAATGAACAGGAAGATATGGCAACCCAGAAAAGGAAAAGGAACATGGGGTGGTGGCAGCAAGAGGGAGCTCCCCAGGGGGTGAGACTGGCTTCACTTCAGAGGGTGGCTGAGAAGGGGTCTTCCTAGTAGCTATGAGCTCCCCTTGGTTTCTTAGCTTTGTTCCTCACTCTGACCTTCTCAACTTCTCTAGGCTTTAGGCCTGGGAAGGTGAGGGTGCTGTCTGGAAGCAGGGGGTTGCTATAGCTGGGCTGTCTGTTATGGGCTCCACAAATTGAGAGCAGGGCAATATTGGGATTTACCTGAAGGGTTCTGTGACTGGGCAGGCCCTTCCTCTCCCTTCCCTCCTTACCCAGGCTGGCCTCAAACTTAAAGCAATCCTCCTGACTCAACCAGCCACCAGACATACCCAAACCACTACACACATCACTATAGACCGCTGACTAACCTGCGATTGAAGGAGAACAGACTATTGTACAGTGAGAATTCTATCCCTTCTCCCCCCTCCTT
>JAQHUG010000161.1:938888-979266 GCA_028555095.1 Dicrostonyx torquatus
TCCCTCCCTCTGTTCCTATTTTGGTACTAGGGAATGAACCTAAGACCTTACCCATACTAGGCAAGGACTTTCCAACCAACCTACATCTCCAGCCTTCTTTTTAATTAGTTATTGGTCCCTCCCTCCCTCCCTCTGTTCCTATTTTGGTACTAGGGAATGAACCTAAGACCTTACCCATACTAGGCAAGGACTTTCCAACCAACCTACATCTCCAGCCTTCTTTTTAATTAGTTATTGGTTTGTTTCTATCTCCCTTCTTTTCTTTCTTTCTGTTTGAGACAAGGTCTCAAGTAGCTAGGCTGGCCTGAAACTACTGTGTGCTAAGGATCCTCATCTCTGTGTCTAAGAGCTGAGATTACGGTATCTGCGCCGTGCCTGCTATTTGTTTTTGTTTTTTACTTTTTGCTTTTGAGGTGGTCTGTCTAATTCTCCTAGGCTTACTTTGAACCCACTCTGTAGCCTAGAATGGCCTGGAACTTATAATCCTCTTGCCTTAGACTCCCTAGTAGCCAGGATTACAGGTCTGTGCAATCTTTTCCTCTTCATTGTCCTCCCGTTCTTTCCCCCCTCTTCCCCCTCTTCTCCTGTCTTTTGTCTTTCATTCTTTTTCTTTTCCTTTCTGCCATTTCTCGTCACACATTTTCTTTCCCATATCCAAAAATGTGGTTTAAGCTATGTTGCTCTGATTTTTGGTAATTGAATGCCTTCCATTCTGATATGAAATTCACATTATTCCTCGTGATGGTTTAATGCTGATTGTCAACTTGACAGGATCTAGGATCATCTTGAAGACAAATTGATGAGTATGTCCTTGAGGGTATTTTCAGGAAGGATTGACTTGGGTGAGAAGGCCCACCTTAACTATAGGGGACACCACTCTGGGACTGCAGTCATGAACTTCAAAAAAGGATGAGCACGACAATCCTCCCAGCATGAACAGTTGCCTCTCACTGCCATGACTCTCCTGCCGTGATGGACTGTGCCCTTGAACTGGGAGCCAGAACAAACACTCTTTGAGTTGCCTATTTTTTTTTAAGGCATTTTGTCAAAGAAGAAAGTAACAAATAAATCCCAGCTCCTGTGTAATACATTTTTCCTTGATCAGGATTTCAGACATTTTTGTTAACATTAGATGGTCTTTTTATTTGTTTTGATTTCCTGAGACACAGGCATAAACTGTAGTTCAGGCTCTCCTAGAACTCAATGTGAAATCCAGGCTCACTTCAGACACAAAGCAATCCTCCTGTCTCAGTGTTTTGTGTGCTAGGGCTAGGATTACAAGGGTGAGCCTGTATGTCTGGCTTAGGTGGTCTTTTTAGAGAGAAACATCTCTGGGGCCAGAGCTGTTTGCCAGGTATATGTACAAGGTTCTGGGTTTGATTCCCAGTACTGCATAAATTGGGCACGGGGCAGTCCTCTCAGCACTCAGGAGGTGGAGGCAGGAGGATCAGTTCAAGGTCATCCATGTGCACATTGGGAATTTGAGGCCTGATGAATCTGGGGTACGTGAGACCCATTTGTGTCTGTGAGTTCGGGGAGACAGTGAAGAGGCACACTGGAGTCATCTGGCTCTCTCTCTCTCTCTCTCTCTCTCTGTCTCTCTCTCTCTCTCTTTTGGTTTTTCGAGACAGGGTTTCTCTGCAGCTTCATCTGGCTCTCTTTAGGGTCACTTCTGTACATGCTTCCCACACAACTTAAAATTAAATTTCATCAAGTCTATTAAAAATCGTCATCTTCAGTTAGACCCTTCTTACAACAATATTAATTTCTGTCAGTTTGTCTCTAAACTTCTATCTGCATCAATGCAAAATGAGATTTCTGGAAATAATGGCTGTTCATTAATATTAATAATGTTTAATTTCTTTCTCTCTTTTACTTTTTTTTTTAAGAAAAAGAATGCCACTGTGCGACTCAGGCTGGCCTCAGACTCAAGGTCCTCTACCTCAGCCTCCTGATGCTGGGGAGACTGCAAGAATGCACCACTATGTCATCCAGCAACAAGCATCTTTGCTTCTGAAGCTGAGACAGTCTTACATTGCTTTTAAACTTGCTTCCCTGTGTTTCCCTGCATTGCGGGGGGAGCGGGCATCTTTAAAACCAGCAGGTAGCGTGTGATGTAGTACAGAATGTTTAGAATATTTTTTTGAAGTATGAGAAGTAGAAACCTCTCAATGATACGTGTTTGTTGATGGACTATTTCACCCTCAAATGTTTATTACTGTCAAATACTGACCAAACAAAGACAATTCCATGAAGTTCAAGGTATTATCGTGTGTCGAGCCTTCACCAAACCTGTTTAAGGAGTTATGACTCTCTAGAGGAGGAGGAGATATCAACTCTGATTTTGCCTGTTCCCGAAGACCTCTCTCCTGACCTCAACGCAGGCCAGCCTCTGTGCCCACCATACCTCCTCATTACCAGTCTGTAGGACTTTCCTATGGCACCCACGTCTCAGGAAAGGTGGGAGGTCCTAGAAATGGGAGGATTGGTGTCCAGACTTTGCCTCCTCTTCAGTGATGGATCTGGCAGTGAGGAAGTGGGGGGCAGAATGGAAAGAAAGAGTTAGGGGAGCTGGAGTGGCACCTGAGGGCCAGGGCCTGCAAATGACAGGCAAGATGCTGAGGAGCTAGGGTCCTGGAGGGAAGAAGGGGAGAACCCAGAGCTGCCAAATTTTCTTCAGTGCCTCTTGGGCATCTTGCACTCCTGATTCCAGAGTAGGAGACAAATGAAGGGAGAGTTTGAGAACGTGCAGCCTGGGACTCTTCTGGGGTGCTCAGACACACTCTCCTTTTGTTTCCAGTTTCCGGGCATGGGATTAACTCTATATCCAGGGCCCCTCTGCAGGTCACACCAAGTCCTTGTTTACAGCATCAGACTCTGCCCCTAAGAACCAAGAGAGAGGGATATCTAGGATATGGACCAGAGGGGAAGCTAGGAAGGTGTGGGACAGTACACAAAGCCAATAAATCCCTGGAGGCAATTACAGAGAGCAAAGCAGAAAAGGGTGCTCCTGCTCTGCCTGCTGCAGCCACTATTCTTGCACACACACACACACACACACACACACACACGCACACACGCACGCACACACACACAGAAGCCAACCCATTTGCAGGGTAATGGCTTAGCGACAGCAGGAATTATCTGCATTTAGAGGCAGCCGTGATAGGTGTGGCAACCTGTGTGTGTGGGGGTGTTGCTACTTTGCCATGATTTTGGGGATCCCAAAGGAAGAGACAGATGATTGGAGATTAGGATCTGGCACTGGAGGAATAGAGAGTCTTGGAGGAACTACAGAGGGTGTGGTGAGGGCGAGGGCCAGCCCCTGCTGCTGTAGCCCCTCTCTCTGTTCCAGGCCCTGTAAATGATACCAATTACTGGGAGGACTGACTCAGGGCTTATGGTAACCTAGCACCAGCTTGACTGCATGCCCTCTTCCTATCCAGCCTCAGGTTGCCATAACCAGCGACCAGAAAGGGACAGAGGGGGATGAAGGAGCAGAAGAGGACCCAGGAAGGTGTCTGGGGCTGTGGTGTGGTGGTGGTTGTGATAGGGGCATGGCAGGCTTTGAATTAGTTGGTTATTTCCTCCAGAATGGGCCTGGTTATATGGGGAGGTCACAGTTTAGAGGAGGAGCTGGATTAGGAAACTAGACCCCCCCCAATCTGGATCTTGAGGTGTCAAGCTGAGGATTGAGATGGCAGTCCCTCCCTATCCCCCAAATCTTCAGCTGGGAAAAGGTGGTGGGGCAAAATGCTGGGGATCAAGTCAGCATGGGGTGGGGCTGATTCCCCGGGTCCCCAGTGTCCTGTCTCAGGGCTCTGCTAGGCCAGGCATCTTCCTTGGGGGTGCTGGCTTTTGAGTCGTGCCCATCACCCTGACAATAAAGCCAGGCTCCGTGACTCTGGCAGCCGTGGAGCATCCTGCCCACCTGCAGGCACACCCAGATTGCATTTACTGAAATAAATGGCTGGAGAAAATAAATCCTGCACACATGATTAATGGGAGGCAGGGAGAGAGGCTGGCAGCCACCATGAGGAGGAGCCCCTGGGAACAGAGTGACACTCCAGGCACCGAGCCAGCACAGATGCAGGGCCTCCAGGAAGGGGGTCTGACAGCGATGTTACCAACCGCTAGGGTCACTGTGGCGCTAAACCACCACCATACAGGGGACCTGGTCCCAAGACTAAAGACAGCTCCAGCCTGGCTGCCATCAAGGCTGCTGGTGCAGAGGAATCCACTCACCCTGAGCTGGGAGCTCTAACCACCGCCGGAATAGATCTCTTGGATGGTGGGGATCTACTTGCAGACCCGATTGCCTGTGTGTGGGAGGGGGTCGTAAAGAGAAGGTCTCAGGAAGAGGGATGGGGACGGCAGGGACCTGGTTAGCTGTTAAACCCATCAGCAAATCCTGGTAAGGTCTCCCCAGCCTCCCCAGCCTCAGGCTCCATGTCTGTTCAATGGAACTAAGTCCAGTACTCATTGGGCTGTTGAGAGCATCAGCAGTGCCCCATTTGCAAAATCCCCATGAGGGTGCTGGGCACATAGGCAACCATCTCAGATAGCGAATTCTGGGATTGCACATCTATACCACTATATCCAGCCTACAGATGTTTAAAAATACATACATATTAGGAGCTGGATAGATGGCTGAGTGGGTAAAGACAGCTGCTTCCAAGCCCAAAGACCTAAGTTCAATTCCCGAGACCCCCCACGGTTAAAGAAGAGCATTGACACCTGCAAGCTGTCCTCTGACCAACACACACTTAACGTGGCATGTGTTCACAGACACAAAAAGCAAATCAATAAAAAATGCAATAATTTTTCGAAATTCGGGAGCTGTTTCCTCCTGGTGGTTTCCAGGTGGAATCTCCGCCCAAGACTGAGGGAAGCCCTGGTACTGGGCGACTGCTCTCTTTGCAGGCCCTGACCTCCAGCCCGGGTGGTCCAGGCCTAAGGGTTCATGTGCTCAATGATGAGTCTGAACAAAGCAGGCGTGGGAACTGTTGCTTCGCAGAAACTCGGTATCAGTGGCTGGGACCAGAGCAAATCAACCAGACCCTGACCAGTAATGGTCACTCTACTCAAACAGTTCTCTGAGGCGAGAACTCCGGAGGTGGGGACACAGGGAAAGAGCAGAGGACTCCTGACCTTGATGGGAGCTGAAGAAACACTGACAGCAGGCTCACTGGTGGCACATTCGCCACATTGTGGCCGGGATCAGAGAAACACTGCCTAAGAGAAGGAAAGGGTCGCCCTATGGGGCCAGAGGCGTTGATTCTCCAGCCGCAGATCCAACTCTTCCAGGCAGCAGTGAAGGCGCCCTGCAGGCGCGAGGCGCCTCCTGGTGGCTCTCTGTGAAAGAGGCAGGCCTTGTGAAGGGGTGGGAAATCCTAGGCAGTGACTGCTTGAGGTCCAGAACTGCAGGCCGGACTGAGGACAAACCCAAAGGGGTCAGAACAGGAGAGACGTGAGGGCACATTTCAGAAGCCCCTCCTTCTATGCCATCTACCCTTCAGGAGACTCCTCTCTCAGACATAGTCATCAGAAGGGCGTCTGCTCTACCTTGAGATCTTCTGGGACTGCTTTTCTGCGCCCCAGGACCCCAACACTGGATCCCCATCTCCAAATTATCCTCTTCTGGTTCAAGTGTAGTTCTGCCAGAGACAGTTTCCTGAGTTGTAGGACACATTTTCTGTGTTCCCTCTGTCTTGGGAGTATTGAGGTAACAGGCATGTGCTGTCACATTCAATTTGTGGGGAACTGGTGATGGAAAAACCAGGCTTTGAGCATGCTTACAACCACTCTACCAACTGAGATGCATGCTCAATTCTTGAGCGGGGTCTTGCTCAACAAGCCTTAAGGCTTTGAGTCTGTGACATCAGAGGACTGCACGAAACAGGTTGCACCCAGGAAGCTGGGAGATGCCAGACTGCATTGATAGGCAGTACAGATCAGGGGTGGTAGCTAACCCCTGGATCTTTACTCTGCCTCATTAGTTCCGAGACCTAGGATAAGTCCTGCCCCCTTCTAGTTCTGCCCAACCATCTCCATTCTGGGATGGTCACAGTTTTTAGCGCTCCTGCACAAGTATGCCCCTGCAGGCGTGGAGAGGAGATGGAGAGCATCCAAGCAGAGGGCTGGGGTTCTGAGTAAGCTATATGATATCATAATGTATTTAAACTGCTCACTCCACTGAGTCTCTCAGGGGGCCCATTTTCCAGACCCACATACTGAGGCACAGAGAGATGGATGATCTCCTAGGTTTGAATGTGAGCCACTGGCAGATCCCTCTGAGGGAGAAAAATAGTGCTTTCTGGGACTTGTTCTGGGCTTCACATTGGTTACTCGGACATGATAGGACCTGGGGAAAATAAAATCAGCATTCACTTAGGAAGTTTATTGAATGTGCCTCTTCTCGGCATCCCACAAGGGGGTTCCTGAAACCAAGTCCCAGTCACGAGGCTCTCTAAGTGGAAGCCTGAAGCAGGCACAGCAAGGCTGTCCCACAGCCTGCTTGAGCCACAACGCAGGGATGGGGTCCCGGTGGGGAAGGTGGGCTCAGGGTGCCAGGGGAGGTTGCAAGGGGGGCATTTTCCCATGAGCATCTCTGGAATCCATCACGTCCTTTTGCTCTGATAGCCTCTGTCTGTGCTACTTCAAATCGTGTTCACTGTCTGACTCCATTGCCTCCCTCAGAGACCCTTTCCCCAGCCAACCCTGTTCCTCAGAGATGGGTCATGGAGAACCAGTGTTTACCAAAGAGGGATCTCAGGGTGCTTGCCCTAGGTACTGGCTTATAGGAACAGGGCCCCTCCTCTCCAGTCTAGCAACCAAGGCCACTTCTGCTAGGGCTGCCAGACACACCCAATGCTCTCTCAGAATCAAGTAGAGGGACATCAAAGGACCAGTCATGATGCCCTTCCTCCAGGTGGCACTTTCCAGAGGTGTATGCAGATCTACAGTGACCACCAGGAACCTAGACGCCCCCTGGTGGCCAGCCTGCTCCTTCAGCCCCTTCATACCCTGTGAGTAAGCAGTCCCCTCCCTGGGTTTCCCTTCTGTTCCCCAAGTCCTGTCTGACTGGACTCTCTCCCTCCTCTCCCTGTCACCTCTTCCTGGGACTCTTATCTCCTTGTCTCTTTGACACTCTATCCTTCTCTAAGTGCCCTTCCCTTTGGTGTCTTTTACCAGGTTCCTTGGGAAGGTCCTGATCACCCCCCTAGTGCTTAGTCCTTCCCAAACCTCCTGCTCAGAGATATTCCCTGTTCTGCAGAGGCAGGGGGAGGGCATGTCCCCCTTCCCACACGCCCCTGGCCAGGTCTAATATCTTAATGCAAGGCCATTACTCACCCAACGTCCAGGCAGAGCAGGCCTCTCCCCTCCTCGTTTGTCATCCAGAGTGAAGCTTCTGTGCTGTTCCTCTGGGACCAGATTAAGGGACTGACAGGCTGGATGAGCAAATTTAGTTGTAGCACGCCCCCCACCTCCTCACTCCTGCCTCAGCCTCCCATGCTCTGGGTCCACCCCTCCCCCCTGCAAACTGTGGTGCCAGCTTTCGGTAGGAGGGCCTGAGGACGGTCTTGTTTCTGCTACTATTTCTCCAGTGCCTAGCAGGGGGTGGGGGATACCCGTGGCTGTGCTTCTGAGGAAAGGAGGGGACAAAAAGCTGGGTCCACAGTGCTCTGTAAACTGGTGAGCATCTAAGGGAAAAAGGCAACTTAAGGCCGATGGTCCTTAGAGCCTGCCAGCCCTGTTTGTCCATGCAATCTTTACAATGTTTTCTGAGAGGTGCTGTTACTATGCCCACTTTACAGAGGCTCAGAGAGGCTATGTGATTTGTCTAGGCTCACACAGCAAAGTCTATATATCAGGCTTCATGCTTTGTGCCTTTGTCAGTTTTTCCAACTGTCCGTGGGTTAGGGCCTAGGGTACCCCCACTTGACACAACTCTAGAGTCTTCTCAGTGACTTTGCCCTACCACAATCCTGTCCTACACTTTGCTCTTGCTTCCCGAGAAGAGGGTGCTGTCTGTTCTACTGGCAATACCAGTCAAGGAAGCAGAAGCGTGAGGCTCCCTGACCTGCCTGCCTTATCATCGTGGGGAGGGGGTCCAGTGCATCCTTGGTCCCCAGTGCACTGTCCAATGCCACTATGCCCCCGTTTGGTCTCACTCCTTTAGAACCTGCTACCTGGACCCCAGGAACTAGAGCCCAGAGCCCAAAGCTGAAAGCCTCCATGTGAGGAGTGGGGAAGGAGCCAGAGAGTCCACCTGGTGCCTTCCTGTTGCTGTCTGGACACCAACTCTTTCCACCTTCCCCATCAGCCTAGTTCCCATAGTAACCACCAGTTTGCAGTCTCCTAGCAACTAAGTGGTCCTTGGAGGGGGAGGCAGAGCAGCAGAGTGACTGACATTTAAGGCCAGAGCATTTGAGTTCAAATCCAGGCCACAGCATATTGTAGTTGTTGAGGTCTTAGGGCAGCCACTTACCCTCCCTGGACCTCTGCTTTCCCATCTGCGAAATGGGGAGGCTGCTGCTCAAGGATCAAGCATTTAGCTAAGAATCTGAAACTGGGAAGGGCTACACAAAGGTGGGGACTGAGTGACCGAGAGCCAGCTGTTTAACACTGGATCCTGGCACAAACGGAATGAGCTGGTGTGGATTCCAGCCCCAGGGTGCCGGAGCCTCTTCAAAGGAACAAGCCCACAGTCCCACTCGGGCTCTTTGGCCCTTCAGATCAGTTCACACTGATGGGTATGGCAGCAGTACTCAGGCAGAGGCAATCACCTTACCCCAAGGTTTAGGAATGCATTCTCAGAAGTTGGGGGTTAGCAGGGAGGGAAAGATCACACACTTCCGGCCTAGTATATCAGCTGTGCTTTTTGGCTCCCCTGTCCACGCAGGGGAGGAGGGGAATGGAGGGTGTCCATGCTGAAGACGCATGTGAACAGGCCAGCAATGGGTGCTCTGGCAGGGGCGCAGTTAGCCGAGGGGGTGTCCTCTAGCCCTGACTTTTGGAGCTTTGTCCTCAGCCAGCTCTTTAGGGTGTCTATCCTCAGATCCTCATGGTGCAGGGGGAAGGGAAGGTTGAGCGGGACATTGACCTGCCTTTACACATCGCTGCAACCCTCTCCCGCCCCCCCCCCCGTGGCCCCCACAGCCTAGGTGAGCTCTCGCAGCGACCCTTCAGTCTGAACTTCCCCCCACCTTGCCCAGCCCCCTCCCAGGGGCCGGGGCTGAGGTCGCTGCGGCAGCTCGAGGCTGCCTGATTCAATTAACTAATTCCCGACAAGACAGATGTGCAATTCTGCGTTGCCTGCCATTAGGCGGAGATGAAGCACACGGCCGGCCGGGGGTGGGGTGGGGAGCGGCGGGGGCGGGGCAGTGACGTCACGGCTCGTTGGCTGACGTCAGGGGCGCCAGGCCAGGTGTCCTGCTGCGACCTAGAGAGCCGCTTTCACTTTGTAGTGAGCCAGTTTCCTACACAAGTCTTGGTCTCAGGAACTCAGGGATCTATAGAAGGTCCGTGATTGGGCCCAACTGGCCTGGACACTTAACGGATGTCTCCTCTCCTCATCCAGGGCCTATGAATTTGCTACTGTTCCCACTCACCTGACACGATCGCCCACACCAATATCTCTTACTTTAGTACAGTGCTTTCTGTGGGGACATGCTGGTGACCTGGGGGTAAGGACATTACGTGTGTGTGTGTGTGTGTGTGTGTGTGTGTGTACATTAAGGAACATACACACGTGTGTACACAGGCCTATACCTGTAAGAATTTTGAACGCACACAGTGGGTAAGGGGGTCGTATACGTACACAGGTACACCCAGGCATCTCCCCAGCCACTCCTGCACTTGCAAGTCTTGAGTCTGACTGGACTAGAGCCCTGGGAGGCCCTTAGCTTTGCAAAAGGCAGAAACTCAGCTTTCCTCAGCTAGGCTCTAAGGAGCATTACAGTCCAGGTTGGGGAAGGGGCAGGAGAGGGGGGAAGGGAGCCTTGTCAAGGACACTAGCAAGGGAAGGGAGGAAAAAAAATGAAGTGGAAGAAATAAAATCAAAAGGCTTTTAAGGCTGCTCTCTCCAAGCGGTTGATGTCTTGGCTGCGATTGCCAGCAATGAAATATTGTGCTCTCTGATCGCTTAATGCACAGAGCCCAGCAGCCCCCTCCCCACTGCTGGTGGCTGCATCTCCCCTCCCCCTCTGCAGCCCCCTCCTCCTTCCCCTTGGTAAAGCAGCCTCTTAGCTCCTAGAAGGGCCCAGGGTGTGTGGTGAGTTCCTGGCCTGCCACTGCCCTAGGACCAGCCCTGGAAAGCCACAGCTTGCTAAGGACCACAGCCTGGGCAGGAGAGAGAAGGCCAGCTCTAGGTTAGGGCACCAGTGCCCTCTCCCTGCAGGGTGCTGGCTTGAGGAGTGTTTTGAGATGTGAGGGCACACCCTCAGTCAGAGGAAGAAGGGCATCAGGACCCCTATGTGGCACATGGGGAATCCCCACTTAGAGGCTGGTGGTCCTGGGGTTAAGACACTGCTGGCTAGGTGAGCGACAAGGGTAGGTGGGTGGTTGATGGGTGTCTTGACCTGATTCTCAGTCGCCAGTTACAGAGGAGCCCAGTGATAGTTAGGGCCTGGCTTTAAGCCTCAACTGTTCCTTCTAACTCCCGTCAATTTTTCTGGCCATATGACCTTGAGCAAGCACAGTGCCTCACGCCTCGCCTAAACTCCACATCAGGAAGGATGGAGAAAATAATAAAAATGGCCTCATAGGGTTATGGAGGATTAAAAGAGGAAAATATATGCAAAGTGCCTAGCACAGGAGGGGCCTGTAAGTAGGGGTAATTATCTCTGTAATCTCCCAATGGCTCCACCTCCCCTTGCCGGACTATGAGGCCTCAGCCTGGAGGCGGCAGAAAGGTGGGAGTGAGTGCCTGCAGCCCCTTCTCTCCCTGTCCTCTTCAGCTCTCCCACCCCACCCTACCCTCAGGCAACTGTTCACTCTGTGCGCCTTTCTGTCAGGGCTGCCAAATTGGCCAAATCTCCGTAATGCTAAAAAATTGGTCCATTAGCTGGCAGGGAACATTGACAGCCGTGAGTATGACTGCTGTAGGCTCCAGGGGTGGATGGTAAGGGTGGTGGGGGCACTTCGGAGGAGCCAGTAGTGTGTGTGAAGATATGTGTGTATGTGAACATGTGTGTGTTTGTGAACATGTGTTTGAACATGTGTATGTGAACATGTGTGTGCATGTACACATGTGAACATGTTCATGTGTATGTGAAAATATGCCTGTATGTGAACATGTGTGTGTGTGAACGTGTGTGTGTGTGCATTTTTGTATATGTGACTCAGCCCCTGCCACAGTATGCCTGGCATGCTGCTGAGAGCTTTTATTACATTGCCTGGTATAAATCCCACAATTCCCTGAGCGGTTGCCCCTTTTGGGATTCGCATGTAACTGTGAGGAGATCAAGGCTCAGAGACAAGGAGGGCTCCAGGTCAGTGAGTATCAGCAGAAGACTCATTTCCTAGTCTGAGATTCTTCTGGTCTCTGAGAGGTCCTTTCCCAAATTTCAGTGGTCTCCAAACACAGCCTGAGCTGGTTTCCCAAGGCTCTACCTTGCTCTGAAACTTGTCTCCTCCCTGTCTCGTAGCCCTGTCCCCTTGAGAACATCTCACTGCACAAGGATTTACTGTGACCAGCTGCTCCTGGAAGATGGCACCATCCAGACACAGCACTCACACTGGGCCATCTCCTGGCCTCCATCAGTGGCACAGGGCTCCTCTCTGCCCTCCTTGAAAGCAACCTCCTTCAGAGCTCAGCAAATCAACAGAGATTTTATTGTTCTCATTTTCAGAGCCTTAAAGAGACCGCGTAATCTGTTCACGGCTAGTAAATGGTGGTGCTGGGATTTCAACTAGAATGTTCTCACTCTGGAGCCTGAGATCAGTCCATTTTCTCCAGTGATGGAGAGCTGCCTCTCCTGGGGGAGGTCATAACCCACTGGGGGGCAACGTTAATCCTAAGAAGGTCCCTACTCATTCTTTCCATCCTTGTGACACACTGGGGAAGCAAAGACAATTGAGACCCTTCCTTGGCCCTAGGCCAAGATGCTACACATGGCGGAGGCATCTCCTGTCCTGCCTAGAGACCTCCTAGGTCTCTTCCCTCCATTCTTGGATCACTTACCTCTAAGGCCACAGAGCTACCATAGTGGACAAGAGGATGAACAGGCTGCTATCCTTGCCTTTAAGAGGGGAGCACCCCTCTGGGCAGTTGTGGCACATGCCTTTAGCCCCTGTACTCTGGAGGCAGAGGCAGATGGACCTCTGAATTCCAGGATATCCAGAACTACACAGAGAAAGCCTGTCTCAAAACTAAAGAGGGGAGTAACTGTTTATGGGCATCGGGACCCCTCATTCTTCCTCTACCATCCTTCAACCATTCCAACTGCTCCCACCCTCGTGCTGCCAGAAAACATCACAAGGCACCAAAGATCTAATTAGACCCTGAAGACGTGACTGTTCTCATGACCCTCCCCAAGTGACCAAGGCCAACAGGATGTAGGGATAGGTAAGGCTGAAGAGCAAAGGCTGGCAGGTTGGGAGGAAGGTGTTTTCTCTTGGCCACATCTTTCCTGTATCCTTGGCCATCGCTTGGCTGGGCTATTGCATACTCTCTGGCAATTATTAATAAATAAATTAATTAATAAAAAATCTGCCTGTTATTGACTGGCTGATAATGTTCCTTCCCAACTGATGGCTGAAACTACAGCACTGACTCCAAGAGAGGACCCCTCATGCTCAGACTCTCATCCTCATAAGAGGAGGCATGACTGGGCTTGCCTTACCTCTCTGCTCTCTGCCACATGAGGCCAGAGGAAGAAGACTGCCATCTACAAACAGGAGCAACTCCTCACCTGTAACCTGACCATGCCAGGTCCCTGATGCTCACTGCCAGCCTCCCAGACTTAGGTGTCCCAGTCCCACCATGTTTATTACAACAGTCCCAGCTAGACACAGTCCATCCTCAGTTGGCCATCCCTGGTGATAAGTGCCTCCTAGAGTTGGTCTTGAATCCCAAAATGAGAGAACACAGGACAGTCTGGCCTCCATTGCATTGGAGATAAAGCTGGAATTCAGGACTGGGAAGTGACCAGCTGGTTAAGTGTATGCTATAGAAACGAGGAGACTTGGGTTCAGTTCTTTAGAACCCATGTTTTAAAACCAAACCACAAAGGTACAGTCGTGCATGCCTGTAATCCGAGCACTGAAGAGGGAGAGACTCTGTCTCAAAAAAGAATTTGGAGGGGCTAAAGAGATGACACAGTGCTTGAAGACTGTTTGTTGCTTTTGCAGAGGTCCTGGGTTATGATCCAGGCACCCATGTGGTGGCTCATAACCATCTGAGACTCCAGTTCCAGGGAATCCGATGCTTTCTTCTGACTTCCACATTGTGCCTATGCACACACACAGGCAAGACATCATACACATAAAATAAGTAAATATATTCGACAAAAAATAAGATAGGGAACAATCGGGGACGACACCTGACTCTAGCTTCTGACTTCTGCATGCAAGCACATTTCTACCTTTCCCAAACAAATAAAACTCTGTAATTCATCTTAAATGTTTTTAAAGGTGTGTGTGTGCACGTGCGTGTATGTATGTATGAATGTTTGTGTGTGTTTCAAGATAGGATTTCTCTGCATAACAGTTATGACCGTGCTGTCTTGGAACTCTCTTTGTATACCAGGCTGGCTTTGAACTAACAGAGATCTGCCTTCTTCTGCCTCCTGAGCACTGGGATTAAAGGTGTGCACTACCACACCAAGCTATTTATTTCAATTTTATGTGTATGAGAGTTTTGTCTGAATGTATGTGAGCCATGCATTTGCCTGGTACCTGCTGAGATCAGAAGAGGGCATTAGATAGCTGGGAGCCACCACGTAAGTGCTAAGGATGGAACCCAGGTCCTCTGGAAGAGCAACAAGTGCTCTTAACCACTGAGCCATCTCTCTGCCCCTTTAGCTTGAGTATTACTGGTTTTTCTTGGAGTCATCTTGCCCCTGCAGCTCTGGTGAAGCACAGACAGGAGGGTTGGAAGCAGGCTGTTAAGCACTACCAGAGTGACAAGTCAGGTTGACAAATAGCTATCTACTAAGAAAACTGGACTAAGTACAGAGCACACCTCTGTTGCTGCTGCCTGCTAAGTAGTCCTAGTGAACCTCTCCCAACATCTCTTTCCCTGTGACATATCTCAGTCCTCTGGGCTGACAGTGGTGGCCTGTAGCAACTGTGACTTCAAACTCTGGGGTCAAGCAGTTGAGAGGTCAATTCTGCCTCAGTGGCTTTGGGTGAGCTCCTTGGCCGTAAGGTTTGGCTTGGCCACCTGAGAAATCAGAGCATGGAGGTCTTCTGGGGATTCAGTAAGGTTAGATAATGTTGGGTACCAGGTGAGCCCTGCTGCTGATGGTGGCGATGGCAATGCTGGTGATGGGATAGTGATTACATGATGTTGATGCTGACACCCATGGTAGAGATGATGATGAATTCTACTAAGACAAGGATAATAGATGAGGTGATGGTGTGATGATGGTGGTGGAGAAGGAATGAGGATGAGGATACAGATGGGGTGATGTTGTACCAGGCCCACGCTGAAAGGAGAGAATAGGTATAATAGGAAGCTGGTTGGAGCAGAAAAAGAAACACAGAGATGTGGTTCAGTTCGACCTGGGTCTGCCTCCTCAACCAGTGATGCCAAGATGTTGTTAATCCATAGTCTCCAGCAGGGGACCTTCTGCTTTCCAGCCTGACTCTGCCTGGGTAATTATCTGGGCTCTGTTCTAATTGTAGTCCAGTGCAAGTCCTGACTCCCCTGCCTCAAGGGGGCTATTGGCAGGTAACGTAGAGTCTAGAGCAGTGGTTCTCAACCTTCCTAAAGCTGAGACCCTTTAACATAGTTCCCCAGGTTGTGGTGACCCCAACTATAGAATTATTTTTGTTGCTACTTCATAACTGTAGTTTTGCTACATTATGAATCATAATGCAAACATCTGATATGCAGGGTATCTGATAGGTGACCCCTGCGAAAGGTTGCGACTCACAGGCCTAGAGTGACAAGCATGGACCTGCTTGATAGTAGGTATTGTCACACATTCAAGTCTGTGCCCCTTCCTATGGGGCTCCGAATATAGTCTGAGTAGGGCTGTGGGACTCTAGGAGGGGACAGGTATGTGGCTGGATGGGTATGTTGGCCTAATGCTTTTGGGTTTGGAGTCTGTCCAGTTCAAATCCCATCCTACTAGGTGACTGACTGAGAAGCCAGAAGTTCGTGGCTCTTTCTTCCTCGCTCCTGGGATAATGGTGGTATCTCCGCAGGAGTGGTTGTTTTTGCAAGCTGAGCAGCCAGCAAAACACCTGCATGGAGGAGGCACCAGGCATGATGCTGATTTCATTATCATGGCTTTTGCTGGGTGTGGTGGTCTCCACAGACCTCGGCCTGGGATACACCCCTGATGCTCACAGGTTGGACCAGGGGCCAGACAGGGTCCTCCTGGCAGGCTGGCTGGGCTCAATGCTTCACCTCTCCGACTCCCTCATGTGCCAGGCACCTAGCTCTCTATTGCCTCCACCTCCTGGCTTCCCCTGTGCCCTCTCCACAGCCTGGCGAGGGCTCTGACGTGTGAAATAAAAAGGCATTTTAATTACCTCTCAGCAAAACAGCAATTAGAGAGAATCACAGCACAACAGCATCCCCCCCCTCCACTCCCCGCACCAGGCCCGCCTCCTGCCCTTCTCTCCAGTCCCCATCCAGTGCTGAGGCTAAATGTCATGGGAAGTCCTCCAGTTCATCTCAGCACCTCTGCTCCCTGCACCCTAGGAAGGAACCAGTGCTAGGAATTGGGGCTAAAGAGTTCAAGAGACTGCGTAGGAAAAAGCCCCCAAGACAAGTTCTGGCTTTATTGTGCCTACATCTTAGAGAAAGTACCCAACTCTTTGAGGTCCAGGTCTGTGAATATATTGCTGATGCCCTGGTACCAGTTGGTGCTTGTGCCGTGTGGCCAGCGTGTGAACACACTGTGTGCTAGCAGCCCGTCAGCTACCTGGGTCAACATAACCTCAGGAAGACAACGCTGCACTGGGCAGGCAGCACATTTCCCTCAACAGGCTTTTAAAATAATTGCCTGTAACCCTGAGCTGTGGCTCTCTGCCCGCTGGCCAGCCCCACCCCAGGGCTCTGCTGTAGGGGTCACATCTCTGTCCATCTGCACAGTCTGGAGCTCCTGTGCTACATTTGGGGGGAGGTGGGGTGGAGTGGTGGGGTGTCCCTATGGGTGGCCTGAGGCTGGGGGGTGGCGGGTGGTGGGTGGCTGATTGAAGTGGTAATTGCAGGCAGCAGGCCCTAGCTAATGCATGTTATGATTAAGCCCATTACTGAGGGAGGCAGCTCAAGCGTGGGGGCGGGGGTGGGAAGTGGGGGAGGTGACCAAGGGGGTGACTGGTGGCTTTTCTCATGGGGAGGGAGCAGGTGGCCATTGCCTCCTCTGTATCTCGCCTCCCTCCTCCGAACTGCCTCACAGAGAGGAGAAAGTGGCAAGAGAGGCACACCTCACAGATATGCATGTCTATCCTGGCCTAGGGCTTCAGGTCCCACTCAGAGGTCTAGGAGCCAGCCTGCGCTGGTGAGCAGCAATTCCTGGCCATGCTGGGAGGCCTCTCAGCCTCAATGCTGGGGGCATTATCATTGGGTCACAGGGTCAGACTGGCTGTAGGTGGATGGGCATCGGGGACTGGTCCCATTTATCTCATCAGGTGTTATAGATGCCAGTCCAGCAGCCACATACCAACTGGCTATGGAAAGGGTGGACCAGCTTGTTGATCTTCTATTGTATGTGCATGGAATCTGACCTACTTGTCTATGGAGAATGCATTTTAGCATTTTCATTCAATAGAGGCCCAGAGTAGTTGCACAGTTTTCCCAAGAACACACAGCAAGGTATAAATCAGACACTGGGTAACCCTTGCATCTCAGCCAGGCTACTTATCAGCTGTGTGACTTTGTGAAATTCATGGTATCTTGGTTGCATTCTCTGTAAAATTGGGGAATAGTAGTGTTCATTCCTAGGATCATTCTGGGGACTAAATGAGATAATTTAGCCTTAGAGTCCAGGGCCTGGCCCAGAGGCTATGTCTTTTTGTTTTATTTTGGTTTGGTTTGGTTTGGTTTTGGTTTTTGGTTTTCCAGAGCAGGGTCTTTTTGCAAAGCTCTGGCTGTCCTAGAACTTGCTTTGTAGATCAGGCTGTATTCGAACTCACAGAGATTCTCCTGCCTCTGCCTCCTAAGTGCTAGGATTAAAGGTGTGTGCCACCACCATTTGGCTGAGGTTATGTCTTTTTTATATTTATTTATTTATTTATTATGTATACAATATTCTGCCTGTGTGTGTGGCTGCAGGCGAGAAGAGGGCACCAGACCTCATTACAGATGGTTGTGAGCCACCATGTGGTTGCTGGAAATTGAACTCAGGACCTTTGGAAGAGCAGGCAATGCTCCTAACTGCTGAGCCATCTCTCCATCCCCAAGGTTATGTCTTAATTAGGTTTCTGATATAGTAATTTAAACATCATGGCCAAAAGCAACTTGGGGAACAAAGGGTTTACTTCAGCTTACAGTCACCAGGGAAGAAGCTCAAAGCAGGAGCCTGGAAGCAGGAACTGAAACAGGGACCATGAAGGAGTGCTGTTTACTGGCTTGCTCCCTATGGCTTGCTCAGCCTGCTTTCTTATACAACGCAGAACCACCTGCCCAGGGGAAGCACTGCCCACGATGGGCTGTTTCCTCCCATGCCAGTCATTAATCAAGAAAATGCCCCACAGACTTGGCTACTGTCCAATCTAATGGGAGCATTTTCTCAATATAAGTTCTCTCTTCCCAGATGACCCTGGTGTGTGTCAACTAGTCTAAAAATCAAACAAACAAAAACCAAACAATTCACCAGGTCAGAAGAGTGCTCATATCTTAGCACTGACTTTGACCTTTGACTCATCCTTGTAACAGAATTCTACGGGGTCATCAAGATTCTAGGCCCCTGATGAATACATGCATTGCTCCCTGTAATCCAATCAAACACACATCTAGATACTACTGTGAAATGGCTTTGTAGATGCCATGAATATTCTAGGAAGTTGACCTCAAAATGGGGGAGATTATGGAGATGAATTGACCTAGCACATGAGCCCTTTAGAGCAGAACATTCTCTTGGCTGTTCATCTGGTAGGTGTTCAGATCCACTGTGAAGCACACACCCCTTGCTGGCTTTAGAGATGGGGATGCTAATAAGGATGCAGGGGACCACAAGAGTGAAGAGTAGCCCCTGGTGGACAACTAGCCCAAGCCAGACACCTGAATTATCTAGCTACAAAGAACAGAATTCTGTCCCACCAATGAGCATGACAAAGGACCCTGAGTCTGAGGGAAGAATGATAGTGTGGTTGACGCCTTGATCTAAGTCTAGTGGGACGTAGAGACAAAAATATAGTTAGCCACACCCAGGCTAAGAACATAGAGATTGTGAAAGAGTTCAGCTATGTTCTAAAGGCTGTGTTTGGAGTAGCTTGTTAGGCAACAATAGAAAATGAAAACCTCCTTTGGCAACAGTGGCAGAGGCTCTGGGATTTCTTTCCAGGAGGGGGCTTGGCTCCCCAGATGTGGCTGGTTTCCTAAGCTGGTGGACACCCACCTACCTTCTGGCTAACTCTGTGAGGCCAGAGTGCCCACTCTAGGAGCCAGCAGGGGAGGACGGCAGGGCAGGAACTTAAAACCAAGGCTCTCTGTCCAGAAGTCAGCCTGGAACTGCAGGGGGGGGGAGCTGTCCTAAGCTGGGTCCTGGCATCCTGCCGCTTGTTTTCAGAAGATGCTGTAAAAGATCCTTGCCAAGCTCCATTCCAATCTACATCTGGACAGGTGGGTGCAAAGCGTAGAGCTAGGCATGGACAACCATGGTATTACACAGTTGCTCCACAGGGCACTGAACTCTGTTCTGGTCTCCCATTCATTTTTCCTAGTCTCTGAATACATTCCTTCCTCAAACACATAGAAATTCTAGAAGGTTCCACCCAGGGCCAGGGCCAGAGCCAGCCCTAGCCCTGTGAGACTTCCTATCTCCTCCCCTCTGCATCCAGGCTCTTTATCCTAAAAGGAACAATTAGTAGCTCAGCTTTAATTACCTAACAATCCCCTTCAGCTCCAATCACTTGAAATGAGGATGGAGTTCTGGGGGAGGGGACCTGGAGACCCTTTGAGCCAAGAAAGATTCCTTTTAGGTCCTTTTGGCTCTTTTCTTGCAGTAATGGGCAGTGGCCACTGTGACAGGCAGGAAGGGGATGCCTAGGCTGTGAGGTCCAATGCCACACAGTCCTATTCCTCTGCCTTGTTTCTGTCTGCAGCAAGAGCTGAGCTGTCTGTCTACCTTTCCATCAAAGTGGTGAGCCCCAGAGGCCTAGCTGTCAGAGCTGCAGGCTTGCAAACCTGACTTCCAAATAACCTGTCCTTTCCACCTCTGATGCATACTGCCTTGCCTGTTCTATTGGCCCAGCCCCACCCTGACCCCATGCCTGGTACTCAAACCTCACTGGGCAGGATGAATGGTGCGATGGAAAAAAGTCTGCTTCCAGCAGACTGAGGAAGGGAGGCTGCCATTGCGAACAGAGCAAGTAGCAAGAGAATGTCAGGTAGGGACAAATCTGGTACAAGATGTACCCAGAGGAAAAGATGAAAGATGGCTGGGCCACCTCAGACCTGGAGATCCAGGAAAGGCCTTTGGAGGCAGGGTATCTGGACAGAAGGTCAAGGTTCCAGCCACAAGGTCTGCTACTCCTTCAGAGGTTTCTGGGTAAAGCCAGCCCTAGCATCTGTCCTCCCCAGACTCAGCACCTGCAGCTCAGGTCCTGGGCCTTACAGCTGGACCCCAGCCAGCTTCAGGATGCCCTTGCCCGAGTTTCTGGGCACAGTCGTGGAGCTGCTCCAAAAGTAGAGTGGGCTTGAGGAAGGACATTCAGTTGCCATGAACAAGGGTGCAGGGCCGCACCAAGGAGGAAGGGAGGCTCACATGGGTTATGGATACACAGGCCCAGGAGGATGGGAAGAGATGGGAAGGAGACTCTTCAGGTTGGTCCTCCACATATGTGTATGGCTTAAATCTTTTGAAATCAGAAGATACTCGGATATTTATTAAGATAAAATATCGTTCTAGAGGCTGGGGAATGGCTCAGTTGGTAGCGTCGGCTGTGCAAGATGAGGACGTGAGCTCAGTCCCCAGAGGCTGGCGTGGTGGTGAACTTGGTGCTGGGGAGGCATGTACCAGTGGATTCCTGGAGCCCACTTCGCAAGTCTCTGTGCTGGGCTCTGTGCAAGAGCAGTGTGGCGGGGAATCAGGAAAGGCACACCCCAAGGTCACGGAGATAACACTTGTCCAGACTTGAGGACTGAGGATGCTACTTAGGAATACTCCAGAAAGTCAGAAAGATGGCTGACAACTGGCCAAGAGGTGACAGGATGTTCCAGTCAGTAAGTGCTAAGGTCCTGAGGTGTAAGGGAGTCAGTTGTGTTCTGGGAAGTGAAACTTAATCAGAGTTACATGGAGAGGAGGGAGAGTAGGCAGGGAGGACTCAGAGTGGGAAGGGCAGAGAAGACAGAAATAGACGTGGCCCCTTCCAGGCTGCGGAGCAATAGCTGAGCTCGTAAAGTGTTTGCCATGCCCACATGAGGAGTAGTGTTTGATTCTCAGAACCCACGTTAAAAACAAGAACAAAACAAAAATGTTGGGTGTGGGACCCATGCTCATAAAACTTATACCAGGAAAATGGGGACAGGAAGATCTCACTGGTCAGGTGGCCAGCCGGCCTAGTCCACTTGGTTAGCTCTTGGCCAATGAAAGACCTTGTTTAAAAAGATAAGGTAGGTAGTAGTACCTGAGGAAGGATACCTGCAGTATCCTGCAGTATCCTGCAGTCTCTGGTCTCTACACACACACACACACACACACACATACGGGTGGGGGTAGGGGATGACTGCCTCAAGGAATATACTAAAGTGACTAAGCTTAGTCCTGAGGGGTGACTCAGGGTTCTGGAGACGGGAGGCCAGAGGGGAAAGCCAAGGCAGTTGCCTAGACCAGAGGATACACAGTGAAAAGTCAGGGCTTCACATAGGAGCTCAACTGGGAACCTAAGTTAGATTGGATACAGGAGATCCCAGGCTTCTTTGGTCTCTGCCTGTTATTCCAGCCATCAGAGAGTGACATTTCATTTCTCAAAATGAAAAGCCATTTTATAGCCAGGTGTGGTGGTGTACCCTTTAATCCCAACACTCAAAAAGCGGAGGCAGGTGGATCTCTGAGTTCGAGGTCTACAATTTGAGTTCCAGGGCTTCCAGGGCTTCACAGAGAAATAAAACCCCATCCCAAAAGCCATTACATAGCCAGGTATGGTAGTGTGCCCTGACTGTGATCCCAGCTATTTAGGAGGTTGAGGCAGGAGGATTACTTGAGTCCAGGAGTTCCAGACAGCTGGGGCAACATAACGAAGCCTTGTTGCAATAATTAGCTAACTAAATAATTAATGAAAGACAAATTTAAAATACAGTCTGAGCTGTGAATTACTGGATGGCCAGAATCCTGGGGAGGTCAGATGACCAGAGAGTGAAGACCAGGACTTTGAGAGGTAGGTGACAGACCAGCCAGGAGGCTGACACAGGACTCTGAAAGCAAAGGGATGGCTGGTCTAGCTACTCCCAGACCTCACAATGGCCTGAGGCAGAACTGATGAGCACAGTTAACCCAACCAATGACAGCAACAGCGTGACCGGAGTGGAGGCATGGGTCTGGGCGGTGGGTGGGGTGCATGCACCTGTGGCACCCCATCACCTGCTGTGGGCCTTCATTTTCCTGAGGAGATCCATAGTTAGCAGTGTGCAGTTATCTCTAAGAGCCAACCTTTCTACTCTCCCCCTCTCCCCACCACACCACACCAGCCACTAGGGAGAGTCATTTCATTTCTCAAATTAAAAATCCATTTTGTGCTGTGAATAATGGATGGCTGAGCCTGGGGAGGCCGGGCGGAGGGCAGGAAGCTGGTTGTGGCCTAAGAGATACCATAGAACAGCTGGGAGACCAGGGCACTGACTGGATAGGGTAAAGGCTGGGGTGTATCCCAGAGCTGACACAATGCAGGGGCCAAGGTTCTATCCTACATGGTATAGAGTTGGGACTGACCATAACTAGGTCTGAGACTGGTTGGTCTGGCTTCAAGCTGTAGCTCTCTTTTAGGGCAAACACACAGCATATTGGTGAATGTTCAATAGCTGTGAGTCCTTAGTGTGAATACTGCTGTCCCAAAGAGTGCCAGAGATGGGGCTACTGGTGTTCCTTCCTAGAACACAGACCCAGTGATGCCCCATCAGCATAGTTATTGGGGTATGCTCTCGGCTCATGTGGAAGCAAAGAACTGCTTCCAAATTCTTCTCTTCTGTCCCTAGCACCTCTTTGTGCCTTCTCTGGCTGCCACGAGCCTTCTCTCCCCAAGCTGGGCTTCTAGCATCTCACTCAGGGCTCTGCTGGTCTCAGGTAGGCATGGCTGTGCCCTGTCACTCTCTTGCTAATCAATTCTGGAATCACCTAGTAATTGAAGGAGGATCTCTGAGAATTCCAGAGATGACGAGAGCAAGGAGCTGGAGTTCAGATCCCTGGGTCCCATTCACCTTCCTTTTCTGAAGACAGGCAGGAGAAAGAAGGGGATGGGTGTTTGGACCGTTTCTGTGGACAGCCTGACCACTGAACATGTCAGGGTGACGAGGACTGGCTGGTTAAAGGACCCAGTTCTCAGCTAACTCCAGCTGACTCTGGTCCTACACTCAGGACTGCTCTGTGTGGAGAACAAGATGTTGAACAGAACAGGTAGACTGGGAGGCCCAAATAGCCTGGCTGGAAGATAGATGAATGATCAATGGTAGCTGAGCGTGGGAATGGTACCCGGATGAAGGCAGTGCAAGGGCAGACTCCGAGGAAGAAAACAGAGAAAGGGACTGAGGACCAGAGTCCTCATCCTCCTGTGGTGGCAGTGGAAAGTCCCTGGGGGAAGCAGGTTTGCCTCTGTGTCTTCCTGTTGAGTAGTCGGCTTCTTGAGACAATATCCATTTTTATATTTCTTGGAAATTTCACGGCATTCATTTCGGAGAAAATAAAAGCTGTCATTGCTGGAGAAATGATACCAATCAGGGCCTGAAAAGGCTGGAAAATTATCCTCCTGGAGATGGAATGTTGAGGGGAAAATGCAGATTAAAAGCACAAAGAACCACTCTGCCACCGCCCTGCCCTCCCCTCCCCCTCATGGAAACAGGGCGTTTTGCGTAATTCCATTTCCCCTCGGTAGAATTAATTGGACCTGAGAAGAAATGCATAGGGGCAGAGGAGGACCTTAGGATGGCCTGATTAAGAGACTTAAGAGATGGAGAGATAGACAGACTGGACAGGCAGGAGGTGGCTACTGAAGGTTAGTGACTGGTGGCCAACTAAAGAACAGCCCCAGGGGAGGGTGGCAGGACACTGGACACATTTCTTCATTCCCATCTCAACATGGATTCCATCATATGGGTATTCACCAATGTCTGAAACACTCCTTAGGCCAGGGCTGCCGGAAGGAGCTACAGGGCTGCAATTGTTGCTGCTGTGTGGTCGTTTGCCAGGGACACAGGAAGAGATGGGTAAGGCAAGGCAGAGAGAGCAGATTCTAGCAACAGTACCAGTCCTTTAGGAAGCTCCTAGTTCTCTGTCACCTGCGGACCTCACCCTGTGGATACAGTGGAGAGGCAAAGATGGTTCTGCCTCTTGGGAGGAGAAGGGACAACATTTGAAAAGGAAGTACAACTAGAAGCGGTGGAAGGCCAGGTAAATTCACCCCATGTAATCCCATGAGTAGTTCTGAGAGAAGTGGGGGTGAGATCTCTGCCTCTCCCAGCCTACAGCATCCTTTTCTTGGCCCTTCTTCCTATATGGGCCAGGGACTTCCTGGCAGTGACGGCAGGGGAAAAAAAAATAAGGTTGAGGAAGCCACAGCCTCAAGCCTCTTCTTGCAGCCTCCCCAGCAGAGCTAAGTGAAGGGCAATGCACCAACCACAGAACCCAGACGGGGCAAGCATGAACACGAGGACAAAGAAGGGTTGATGCTGAGGGCGCCTGGCAGAGTGCGGGGCAAGATACATGCTCTTCACCTGCGCCCCCCACAGCCCATCTGGGTCCTCCCTGGGATGAGTTGCTGTGGGCTCAGCCCAGACGGCCCTGTCGCCTCCAGATCTGCCTCCAGACCACTAGCTTCAACCCCTTTACCGCAGACTGTAGGTGGCTCCAATCGGAGGCACCTCATCAGAAGGGACTGCCGCTTCCTCCTCCCGGGACAGATCCGGACTCCGGAGTTCTGGAGCCTGAAACTGGTGCACCACCCTCAGGAGCTTATCTCGGCGGTCGTCATCCCCACCTCCGCGCTGTGGGAGCTGACAGGTAGCCCGGAGGGAAGCAGGGAGAAGGAGGGGTGCAGGGGGCGGGAGGAGGAGGGTGGAGCCGCCTGCGCGCCCCCTCCTTCGGGGCCGGCGGGCGGCGCGGCGCGGCGGCAGAGGAGGCGGCGGGCACACGGAGCGGCAGCCAGTACAGCTCTGCTCCAGCTGAGGCCGGGATTTGCTCCCGACTCATCGGTCCTTGCCCGGCCCAGACGCGCACCTGCCGGGTAAGTGTCATTTGGGTCCACTGCCACCGAGGCCACACATCCCAGCCACCTCTGGGGCCACCGCGGTCGCTGAGCCGAGCTCCTTGGCTTTGTCTGTGTCCTCCCGGCTCTGGTTCCAGCTGCGGTTGCGGCTGCGACTCCAGGTCTCGGCTCTAAAGAGCTCCGCTGGCTGCACTGCGCGACGCAGGAGACTCCGAGCTCAGGGCCGGCTTAGCGAAAGGGGTGAAACTTCTCCCAACTTTGGGTTCTGGAGAGAACCTGTTGACGCCAGGAATGGCCCAGGGCTGCGATGGGTGGCAAAAGATGAAACCAATCTCCGGTCAGGGCCGTCGGGGGGTGGGGTAGGGTGGGGGCTGGAGAGGGCCGCTGCTTGGGGAAGAGGCTGGTGGACTTTGGGGCTACTGAAGAGAAACAGTCAGAAGCTGGCTTGGGAGTGGTCCTGCAGACCTCCCCGAGGACAAAGTTTGGGTGTCTGATAGCTTTTTAGTGCAGAGAGCAGAAGGAGGTTTCAGGGTCCGCATAGAGGCGCCCCTGACCACACCTCCTTTCTCTGGCTTTTGCTTCCCCCTCCCCCACCTAGCCTTGACTGGAGCAGATGATGGGCAAGAAAGGCAAAGGCAAGGGAAACAGGTTGCTAGTAAAGCCCCACTTTGTGCCCGGTGCTCTTTTGCCTTGTGTCAGGGCATCCCAACTCTGCAGTGAACATGCGGGGACGTGGGAAGGTGGCTACTGAGCCCTCCTCTTTTCTTCTTCCTTGGGTGGCGAAGTGAAGCCAGGTGCAGGCTTTGGTTGTGGATCATAGGTGGACTCCATCTTCTTAAACTAACCTCCATCCCTTGTTCCTGGGTCCTCCTCGCTTTCTAGGGGCCTCTCTGAGCCTGCTAATGTACCCTTCCTACAGCTGCGACCGAGGGCCATGTGGCCACTGATCAGAAAGCCCGAAGACAGAAACAGCCTATAGCCGACCAAACCAGGCGTATGTGGCCACAGCCTCAGCACCATGGAGGCCCCATATTCCATGACAGCACACTACGATGAGTTCCAGGAAGTCAAGTATGTAAGCCGTTGTGGTACCGGGGGCGCCCGAGGGACCTCGCTGCCTCCAGGCTTCCCGAGGGGCGCAGGGCGCAGCGCTAGCGGGGCCCGGGCCGGTCTGCCGCGTTGGAACCGACGCGAGGTGTGCCTGCTGTCGGGGCTGGTGTTCGCCGCCGGCCTCTGTGCCATCCTGGCGGCCATGCTGGCACTCAAGTACCTGGGCCCGGGAGCGGCGGGCGGTGGCGGAGCCTGTCCCGAGGGCTGCCCGGAGCGCAAGGCCTTCGCACGCGCCGCCCGCTTCCTGTCTGCCAACCTGGACGCCAGCATCGACCCGTGCCAGGACTTTTACTCGTTTGCGTGCGGGGGCTGGCTGCGGCGCCATGCCATCCCCGACGACAAGCTCACCTACGGCACGATCGCTGCCATCGGCGAGCAGAACGAGGAGCGTCTGCGGCGCCTGCTGGCGAGACCCGCGGGAGGCCCCGGCGGCGCTGCGCAGCGCAAGGTGCGCGCCTTCTTCCGCTCGTGCCTCGACATGCGCGAGATCGAGAGGCTCGGGCCGCGGCCCATGCTCGAGGTCATCGAGGACTGCGGCGGCTGGGACCTGGGCGGCACGGCCGATCGCCCGGGGTCTGCTCGCTGGGACCTCAATCGACTGCTGTACAAGGCGCAAGGCGTGTACAGCGCGGCCGCGCTCTTCTCGCTCACTGTCAGCCTGGACGACAGGAACTCCTCGCGCTACGTCATCCGAGTGAGTGTGTCACCCCGACCCCACCACCGCAACCCCTGCGCTCCGCCTGAGACCTGGGACCCTTGGCGCAGCGTGCCCCAAGCTCGATCCCGCGCCAGAGATGCGGGTTCGGACTGCGAGGAGCGCGGGGAGGAGCGGAGCGCGCGGCGGGCAGAGCACGGGAGGAGGGCGCAAGTAATTTCCCTGGAGTAATTGCGGTGTTTAGCTGAGCCGCGGGAGCTGCAATTCCCAGTCGTCAGGCAGGCGGGGCTCCGGGAGTGGGGAACCGCGGGCTACCGCCCTGAAAGATTGGGGTTGACCAGGAATTCCAGAGGTGCCAACTCCCAGTGCAGCGCCCCACGGTGTCCCTACAGGTGGGGAAAGTGAAGGCTGTTGGGGAAGAAGTGAAGGGTGGGCTCCACAGAGGACTTAAGGACTAACAGCGATGGGGTTTGGCTAGCCTCTAAAGAAGGAGGGAGGGCTTGGTTCTTGTGCTCCCGCAGCTTGTGACAAAGGATCTATGTTTGACTAGCTTCTCTTTTGGGACAGTTGGGTGAGAACGCTGGAAAACTGGCCATTCACTTCTGACCTATAGTTCCTGTTTCCCTCCTCAGATTGACCAGGATGGGCTCACACTGCCAGAAAGAACCCTGTACCTAGCTCAAGATGAGGAGAGTGAAAAGGTGCCTGGGCATGGGGTGGAGCTTCTGGAAAGGAAGGGGCCCCATGAAAGAGCCCCAGGGGTGCTAACTAAGGAACTCCTGTCCCGGTGTAGATCCTGGCAGCTTACAGGGTGTTCATGGAGCGGCTTCTCAGGCTATTGGGGGCAGATGCTGTAGAACAGAAGGCTCAAGAGATCCTTCAACTGGAACAGAGGCTGGCCAATGTGAGCAGGAGGGGCTGGGAGCTCCTGGGACTGGGGCCTGGGCAGGGAGCCTAGGTCAGGCCCGAGTCTGTCTGGTCTCCACTCCAGATCTCTGTGTCGGAATATGATGATCTCCGTCGAGATGTCAGCTCCATGTACAACAAAGTGACTCTGGGCCAGCTACAGAAGATCACACCCCATGTGAGTGTCCCCAGACCTGGTGGATGGGTGATGTGAGGGCGGGATGGCAGGTCACCTTCCTTAGGTATGTCTGAGGTCTTCCATGACACCTCCCATGCCCACGTGCCTTTGTTGCCTCTTTTTGACCCTTTTGCTATCCTTTGTTTTCCTGTCCTTGGCTCCACAGTTGCAGTGGAAGTGGCTACTGGACCAGATCTTCCAGGAGGACTTCTCTGAGGATGAGGAGGTGGTGCTGCTGGCCACAGACTACATGCAACAGGTGTCCCAGCTCATCCGCTCCACACCACGCAGGTGAGCCTGCACTCCTGGCTCAAGGTGTCTCTCCTTCAGCAACCTAGAGCTGTCCACTGGGTGACCTTTGTAAACCCTGTCTCTGCTGAAGCCACGCTTCAGGAGGCGGGTGGGAGGGCTGGGATGGGAATCTGGTGCTCTGTCCTCCCCCGTGGGAGACTGAATAGACTGGGATTCCCTTGAGCTGCCCTCCCCTCCTGGGATGGTGAGCCAGAGAGTTTGAATGTCACTAAGGGATTTGTAGCTAAAGTCATACTGTGTGTGTGTGTGTGTGTGTGTGTGTGTGTGTGTGAAGATCCTTGGGGGATATTCTGCTAGTCTCTGCACATCCAGGGAAGGAAGAGAAGGCCATCTAGGCAACCATCTCTGAGTGCTTGGTGTCTCATACAAAAGTAAACGATGCTGGCCCATCAGGATTAGGCTTAAGGGTTATTAGCAAGATCATATTCTGCTGTATGGTGGGGCTTGGGACATTTCAAAGTTGATTTCTGCATATCTAAATTGAACTCTTTCATCTTCTTACCGGACAGGGTAGGGTACTGGGTCTTATCCTAGCTTGGGAGCACAGGGAGGTAGGACCGTGGTGACCTGCCTGCATGTCTGTCTGGACAATCTCATTTTACCTGGCCTCCAGGATCCTACACAACTACCTAGTGTGGCGTGTGGTGGTGGTTCTGAGTGAGCACCTGTCCCCACCATTCCGTGAGGCACTGCACGAGCTGGCCAGAGAGATGGAGGGCAGTGACAAGCCCCAGGAGTTGGCCCGAGTCTGCCTGGGCCAGGCCAACCGCCACTTTGGCATGGCTCTTGGTGCCCTCTTTGTTCATGAGCACTTCTCAGCTGCCAGTAAAGCCAAGGTCAGGCTGCCCTGGGTCTAGGGTGGGGGTGCAGGTGGTGAGCTCGGTGTGGACAATGGAAGACCCCATGCTTTCCTTTGTGGCTCAGGGCATAGGTTGGGCATAGGGCTTAGCTGTCCCTGAGGATCTAGGATGTTCCTCCCCGGGCCTCTCCTCTCCTAGGAAGCTTGCATGCGGTCAGCTGCAGGTGGTTTGCTCTGCCTTTCCCCTGAGGGTCCTCCTTAGCCGTGCTCAGGAGACATGGTCTTAGAACTGGTCAGAATTGTGCTGGGATGGTTCCTTCTTTCAGGCTGGTGCTTGCTCTCATGTGGCCTACTTGCCATGTCTCTCCTTAGTGTTCAGCATAGTGCCCTGTACTGAAGAAGTGGCATTAGATGATAGGAATACCTTTGGTACCAGGGGCTGGGGTCATATCAGCTTTAGCTTCCTAGTTGACTCTTCATCCCTGGTGTCTGACCCTCAGGTACAGCAGCTGGTGGAAGATATCAAGTACATCCTGGGCCAGCGCCTAGAGGAGTTGGACTGGATGGATGCCCAGACTAAGGCAGCCGCTCGGGCCAAGGTGAGATAGGGCCTGAGTCCCAGTAGTTGGTTCCGCAAATATTTGTTTGAGTGCCTACTGGGTATCAGGCCCAGGGAATAAGAGGAGGAAAGAGGCAAAGATATCTTTATGAAATTGTATGGAATTGACTGCTCTGCTCTGTACTACCTTCATCCCAGTCCCAGGCTAGTCTGAAGCTCTGTTTTTTTAATTTTAATTTTTGGCCTGGGAGAGGCTGTCTCCTGAGGCCTGGGTCCCTTGCCTCTCACCCGCAGCTCCAGTACATGATGGTCATGGTCGGCTACCCGGACTTCCTTCTGAAACCCGAGGCTGTAGATAAAGAATATGAGGTAGGCAGGCTTCCACTGTCCCCAGGCCCCAGGAGAACCCACCATGAGACCGGGAGGGGTCACGGTTCTTCAGCCAATGGCCTGGCCCTTCCCCAGCTCATGACTGAGCACTGCCCATCCCCATGCAGTTTGAGGTTCATGAGAAGACCTACTTCAAGAACATCCTGAACAGCATCCGCTTCAGCATCCAGCTGTCCGTCAAGAAGATTCGACAGGAGGTGGACAAATCCACGTGGGTGCCTGGCCCTGAGCTAGGGGTCAAGGAGGGCTGTGAGGGAAGCGGGGCATGCTGGCATGCTGGGTACACTGGCCTGTGTAGGGCACAGGTGAGGAGACCAAGGGGATGACCTAGCCCGAGGGAGACCAGAAGATGCTCTGTTAGCTAGCTGTGCTATTAAGACCACCTTGAAGGAAGCTAGGCTGTGAGCATCCCAGGGGAGGTAGTATGTAGCCTCCCGGTGACTCTGGCCTCCCGGCACAGGTGGCTGCTCCCTCCACAGGCACTCAATGCCTACTATCTACCCAACAAGAACCAGATGGGTAAGGAGATGTGTCCCGTCCCGCCCTGCCCCAGGATGGGCCTGAAAGTGCCTGTGTTTCCCACTAACCGTACCTCCCTCTTAGTTTTCCCAGCTGGCATCCTTCAGCCCACCCTGTATGACCCCGACTTCCCACAGTAAGTAGGGAACTTAAAGGGTGCATTGGGTCCGCCAGTCCTGTCTGCAGATGGCAGGTTGTGGGGTCGGGGTAAGAACGGAGTGATTTCAGCCACAGACCCTGGGTTCCCATAGGCCCGTATCATTTCATCTGTGGTTATTTGGAAGAAATTGTATGTAACAACTTCCTGACTATAACTGTTGCTGCAATAAAATACCCTGACCAGAGGCAACCTGGTAAAAAAAAAAAAAAGGGTTTATTTATTTACACTTCCAGGTCACAGTCCATTATTGAGGGAGGTCAGGCAAGAACCCATGGAGAAATGTCACTTGCTCACCCTCTAGCTTGCTCTGGCTCCCGTTCAGCTTATTTTCTTATACAGCCCAGACCCTTGACTAAGGATGGTGCTGGCCACAGTGGACTGACTGGGCTTTCCCACATCCATCATCAATCAAGACAGTCTCTCAAAGACATGGCCACTGGCCAATCTGAGTTGGGTGATTTTCCCCACTGAGACCAACTCAGATGACTCTAGACTGTGCCAAGCTTACATCCAAAGCTAACTAGCATATTTCTACCCATTTTAGGCTCAGAGAACGAGGGAACTTAGAGATGAGGAAGGAGGCCTAGCCCTCAAGTGAATTCCTGAGTTTCCTTCCTGTTTATTTTAGCTCAAAGCCTCCATCAACTTTGTAAGACGCTATTTTCCAGAACACGGGTAGACATGTAGTCACTGGTACCTTTCATGGAGCCTGTGAGGAAGCTACGGAACACATGCCCAGGACCTTGGAGATGCCTAGACCTCTGAGGCCTCCCTGGCTACCTGCCAGGGGCAATAGGGGCCTGGGCAGCAATGTGGGGCTCTCAGAGGGCAGGTGAGGGCTAGGGCCTAACCTGTTGCTGTGCGTCCAGGTCTCTGAACTACGGGGGCATCGGCACCATCATTGGACACGAACTGACCCATGGCTATGATGACTGGGGTAAGACCTGAGAGGGTCTTAGGGGAGGGGGAGGACAGAGAGAGGGAGAATCATAAGGGATGAACTTAGTGCCCAGCCTGGCCTTAGAGTGAGGCTCACTCTTGGCATGTTGGCATATCTGTCTGTTGTCCACAGGGGGCCAGTATGACCGCTCAGGAAACCTGTTGCACTGGTGGACAGAGGCTTCCTACAGCCGCTTTCTGCGCAAGGCCGAGTGCATTGTTCGTCTCTATGACAACTTTACTGTCTACAACCAGAGGGTGAGACCTTCCCACCTTTGTCATCAGCGCCCTTTTGGCTGGCCACAAACTGGAATCATGCACGCTCACGCACATTTACATGTACCCAAATAAGGTCCCTGCACACATGCTCTGGATTCGCATGTACCTGAACAGCCACTTACTTCATGAAGAAGACTCGCATGGTACATGTGTAGGGGTGAGGGGAGGAGAAAGCAGTTCCTGAATTCCCTGGGAAAGGGGGAGGGGCTCAGGGTAGCCAGATCTGTGGGAGGCCAGCAGGCCCCATGTGGCTCCTTCTCCTTTCTTCAGGTGAATGGGAAGCACACACTTGGTGAGAACATCGCAGACATGGGAGGCCTGAAGCTGGCCTACTATGTGAGTCACCCAGCCTACTCTCTGTCTCTGCTGGGGAACAGATGTATTTGGAGGAAAACTCCAGACGAGGGCACAGTCCCTCCCTTCTCATCCTGCTGATGGCTCTTGCCTAGACCGGGGTCCTTTGGGGGAAAACAAAACACAGCAGGTGCCACCTTCCCTGGGAGAGCAGAGAGGACTGCCTAGAGGGGGTGGCACTATTCTGGGATGGATATGCCAAAGCAGGAAGGTGGACAGGCTGGGAGTACAACAGAATGGGCAGTATAGAACTGGGCCTGGGGGAGGGGCTGGTCTTCTGGCAGGGGAGGATGAGAAGGAACAGCATGCAGCATGAGCAGTCACAGCAGCTCCCGGCTCTCTGCACCTCCAGGCCTATCAGAAGTGGGTTCGGGAGCACGGCCCTGAGCACCCGCTGCACCGGCTCAAGTACACACACAACCAGCTTTTCTTCATTGCCTTTGCCCAGGTGGGCTGGATGGAGAGCTTGATAGCGGCTGGGCAGGGGCTGGGTAGGGAACACGGTGTCCAGGCTCAGTCTCAAATGCACTGGTCTCAAATGGCCATTCCCATGGTCCAGCCTGTCTCCCATCACCTGTCTGTCCTCTTAGAGATGATGGCCCGTGACTTCTGCTGGGGCCTAAGTGGGGGGTCACGGGGAGGGAATTAGCAGTAGACACCTGGTTCCATTTCTTCCTCTCCTTCCCTTGGCTGGCTGGGTCCCAGAACTGGTGCATCAAGCGACGGTCGCAGTCCATCTACCTGCAGGTGCTGACAGACAAGCATGCACCTGAGCACTACCGGTATGCCCATCTGCCTTTCTGGGCAGCCAGTCCCCACCTTGTGTCTGCATGGGGGCAGAGGGACAAGAAGGCACATGGGTCAACCCAGAAAAAATGATGGGGTAGCTAGTGATGCTCACATTGCTGGGGTCTCTTCCCCCATCCCAGGGTCCTGGGCAGTGTATCCCAGTTTGAGGAGTTCGGCCGGGCCTTCCACTGTCCCAAGGACTCTCCCATGAACCCTGTCCACAAATGTTCTGTGTGGTGAGCCTGGCTGTCTGCCTGTCTACCTGCACGCCCCCACTGCCCTGCACGGATGACTTCCACCAGCTGCTGGGGCAGCACGAGCCCCATGCTGCCCCGCTCCAGGTCTACCTGCCTTCCAACCTTGATGTGACTGTCTTCCCATACCCTGCAGGCCTTTGCTTCAGCAAGGGCCTGGAGTAGGGGTAAGGCTAGGTTCTGGGGACACTCAAGGAGGAGATAGGAGGTCCCCAAACTTGGCTGAAGGCAGCTGGACCCCAGCTGGGGCTGGACTGTATAAGTCCCACTGCTGTGTTCTTGCTGATAAGTCTGGTCAATAAAGCTGCTGTGCTATCTATCACCTTGGCCTTCAGACCAAGCGGCAATGGAGGGTCCTGTGGGTGGGAGGCTCAACGTGCAGCACAGCTGGGACCCTAGAGACAGATGCTGGCTCCCTCTGTTTTACCTCTCTGCTAACTAGTGCGTGCTTCCTCCCTGCTCCCCACAGCCATGAGGCAGCTTCCTTCTAAGGCACCCCCAGTCCAGCCCTGTGGCCTGCTGATCTGCCTTTTACTTTTTGGGGTGATACAGAGACTTGCTGGCAATGGAAAGCCAGCCAGGCCTCAATGTCAGCTTCTCATCTGGGAAGGTGACTGGGACCCCAGGTTCCGTTGACTTGAAGCCAGCCCCCCTAGCATCTGGCCTTCTGCAGCTTGGAGTGAGGGCTCTTACGTGAGCTGAGTCATGGCAGGTAATTAGCTGAGGGGCTCTAGGCACAACCAGTGGAAGGGATATGGAAAGTGCCGCCTGGGCTAGACACGAGTGCCCACTGGTGCTGCCCAGTCATGGAGAGCAGTGCCTAGTTGTGGGCTGATATGGTATGAAAGCCTGTTTTTTCCTTGCGCCTCCGGGGACACATTTGGAGAAAAACACCAGTTTCTATGTTGGGGCGACGGTCCCCAACACCTAGTGAGAAGATCCTCATGCTGGGTACCCGGGAGACCCCGTGTCTGCAAGGAAGGAAATCAGTGGGCACCTGCCTTTCCTTCCAGGTCCCAGTTATCTGAACTTGGTCTGCAATGGTGTGACCCTGATGAGGGGGCAGACTCTGAGAAGGAACCTCCAGAATGGCCAGTATAGGAGGGACAGCTCTTCCTCCTAGTCCGTGGTGGTCACACAGGAGCCCCAGGTGTTGGAAAAAAATGGCAGAGGGCACACTGCTCGGTCTTGAACACAAAGCCCAACTCAGAACTGCTTGTCAGGGACATTTTCATGACACTCTTGGAGGTGTGTTCCATGCTGGAATGGGTTCTGTTTTTTTTCCTCCTGGACCGGGTGCATGTATAGCATGCCCCTTGGGTAGCTTGTATAGAAGGACACTCCTGTGCCTTGACCTGTGAGATAGTTTGGGGACCTGATATCTGATATCCCTCATGTCCTAGATTCACCCCATTATTCTAGATAGAACCAGGGCTCCAGACCCAGCCTGCATGTCTTGACCAACATTCTCCAGTTCTACCCAAGTCCAGTCCCTTCTGCTTCTGTGGGTACAGCCAAGGGAGATCTCAGGGTCAAAGGCCAAGCCCCCCAACTCCAACCATGCCCTGCTGAGGACATCAGTGGGTGCTGGGAGAGGATATTAATTTCCTGGGCTAGAGATTGTTCCTGAGCAGGCAGCCTGAGGTCCAATGTCATTGTGTGTCACCTGCTAGATCCCAGACTGTTGCTGCAAATAGACCCTTATAAATGCCTTCATCACAACCCAAAGCGATGGACATAGCAACAGGTTACCTGCTGGCTTCTGAGTCCTCTTGCATTCAGGCGTCCAGACTCTCTGCCTTCTCATCTGTGTTCTATCAGGAAACCACGTACAGCACAGGCCAGGCCATTCTCCTGCCAGCTAGACCCTGAGCTGGGAACTGATTAGATCTCCTAAGGTGGAGGAGAGAGCATAAACCCAGAACAACACGGACCCCCACCCCCACATCTCCTTAGGTTCCATTATGTTTGGTGAGGGGGCATTGGCGCAGCAGCGAAGAGCCTCCTACGTCATAACGACAGGAGGTCATATCGCAGCCCAGAAGGGTGGCGATAGGACTGGCCCCATTGAGCTCATATTTACAGCAGGTGTACTCCAATCCACACCCTGGAATGACAAATGCAATTTTCCACTAAGCATTTAATAGCAGGGAAATAAAGGACTGGGAACATTCTAACTGCACTTCAGTTTCTAGGCATCCACCTATGCCCATGTGCCCAGAGCTGCACTTCTTCCTCCCTGGAAATATTTCTGAAATCAGATGCCTGGGCCTTCTAGGCTGAATCTGATTCCAACACCCATCTTTGTGACTAGCCCTCAAGCCCAGAGGTTTTTGCTGTGACCTCAGGGAGACAGATACCTTCTCTGGGCTCCTAGCCAGCCCCCTGCTGTATCTGATGGTGGATCCACACATGGGTCTTCCCTCTTCCCTCTCCAGGGCTGCCTCTCCACAGTACCCCACTGCCTTGTCCCATTATGGCTGCCAGGCATGGTCCATGAGCATGAGCTCAACTCGGGTTCTCAAGGCCAAGGATTCTGGGAGCATGCCTCAGCTTGTGTGTGTGGTTATTCCTTTAACCAAGTAGGGGAGGATCTGAAGCTACTTAAGATATCTGGGGAGGGGGGAGCATCCTGAAGTCCATCTGCAGCTTGGTGACCCTGGAGGCTGTGTGACACCCTGAAGGGCCATTGTCTGGTGCCACTGAGGCTCTAACATATTCAGTGGGGCCCAGCTTTAGGTCTCTGTAACCCTGTGTCTGACCTTCTGAGCTGTTCCAAATGTCTCACTCCCCTGGAGTACACTCCAGTGCCAAAGACCGTAGGTGCCAGATTTTTAAAATGGTTTGAACCTTATTCCAAATGTATTGGAAGTGAGGGTCTTCCACATGGAAATTCCCCTGGGATGGGCCTCAGGCGACGTGGTCAGGCCTGTCTGCTCCCCCACTCCTATGCTGAGCAGCACTCAATCTCTTCTGTCCCTAGTGTACCACTCATACAAGACTGGGCTCAGTCCCAGACCTGCAGAAGGGACCATCCTTAGGGGTGCTGAAGGGGTATGCCCAGAAGGGCTGTGCAGCTGTCGAGGTGTTCTGCTCTCTCTTTCTCTCCTTTCTGAGTTCCCCCACTCCTCTAAAGCTGGTTTTAAACCCCCACCTTTTCTTGCACCAGCACCACATAAAGACTGTATGTAATAATACACACCCATAATCCAGCACTTGGGAAACAGAGGCAGGGTATCAGGAATTTGAAGTTATCCTTAACCACATAGTGAGTTCCAGGGCCAGCATGGGCTTTTTCTTCAGAAAAAGAAGGGCTGGGGACATGGTTCTCCCAGCTGGCAAAATATTTGTTTCATGAAGGTGAGGATCTAAGTCTGGCTCTCCTGAACTGATGTAGAAGCTGGGTGAGGTGGCATGCCTAGCACCCTGCTGAAGAGAAGGAAGGAGGAAAGAGACAGATCTTGGAAGTCTGCAGGCCAGTCAGCCTGCCAAATATGATGAAGTGCCAGGCCAGTGAGAGAACCATCCCAAACAAAAAGTGGATGACACCTGAGTTTGTCCTCTGACCTTCACTTATGTACTGTGCATCCATGCATGTGTATCCTCCTGCACATGTACCCCACACATGAATGGGTGTGCACACACATGACCCTCCCATCTCCTCCCCCCACAGAGGCAGAGAGACACACACAGAAGACAGCGACAGAGAGGCAGAGAGACACACAGGCAAAGAGAGAAAGACACAGAGAAAGGCAAAGAGGAAAACCACAGACATACACACACACACACACACACACACACACACACAGAGATCTCAATTTCCTTATTTTCCTGCTGGTTCTGGATTGTCTAATAACTGAGCATTCCCTGCCTCCCACTGTCCTTTGGGACCACCCTGTGCCAGGGCAGGGCACAACTGTGGCCAGACTTCAGAGCCCAGCTTTCCTTCTCTTTGCGATGGCCTCTGTACCAGTGAGAGGTTTATTTGTACAGACAAGAATTCTGCCTCTCCCACCCCTTGAAAGAGGAGAGTTTCTGTTTGAATTAGCATCTCCCCTCCCCTCCTTCCTTGGCACTGGGTCTCGGGCACTTCCATTACCTCTGAACCCACAGGGACTGTGAAGGGGCTTCTTGTAAAACAAGGACCCTTTGGGCTTTGGAATCAGTAGCCTGCTGTCTAGGTTTAGGCCACTGAACAGCAGTTGATCTGCAGGGGATGGTCCTTGGGAGAATTCATGGAGAAAAATCCATCCCTAATCATGCTATTTATAATTCCTTCATACGCTTGGAGAAGGTTTCAAGACAATGAGAAACCAAGCCCATCCTCCCCAGGGAGGTCCTCGCCCTAGAAGCTCACTTGTCATTGTGTTTTGAAGTCCATGGATTTGGACAGCACGTTACTGACCGGGAGACCTTGGCAGACTTGCAGAGGAGTGCAGATCTTCTCTGCCTCATCCGCCAGACAGTCACTGGGCTCTGCCTGGAGTACCATTGGGACTAGGGACTGTGTGTCCCTTTCCCCTTGAGAGAAATGGCTGTCCTGACCTCACCTGGCCTTTCCCATAGTCCTCGTGATGAGCTGGAGCCACTCTTTGGGGTCCTTGTTTCCTCTCTGCCCCGATAGCACAATTCCTTTTATCTAAGGCAAATCACAGCCCCCTTCCCTCACAGGCATTACACTGCTCCCTACCAAATACCCTCCATCTTTTTGTGTTATTCATGTGACATGAGTTGTGGCTCATTTCGGAGCCTCTGGGGTCTCCTGAGTTGAGGGTCTTTGCTTACTTGCAACCTACCTGCACGCTCTGTTGGGTAAAGTCCTTATACTCTTTTATCCCCCGTGCATTGGTGGAATAACTGTGAGTATAGCTGTTTTTCACTGTGCCTCATTCTGCCACCTATAACCGGCTTAAGTCACGTTTCTTCCAGTGTGTTCAGGTATAGCACAAACAAATCCACTTGGTGCGTCACAGAATCCTCTTCTTCCCCGCCTTTCCTACCTCAGTAATCAATACAGGGTTCAAGGTGCCTAGAGTGATGCATGGGGCATTGGATTCAGTCCCAAGCCGGCCAGAGTTCAGCATGAGCTCATCTGGTGGACCGCAAAGCAGGCGCCTGGCTTCCTCGACCTCCTCGGCTGCTGCCGGGATGCGGGAGCCGCTGGCAGCTGCTGGCAGCCGCTCACAGCTGATTCATTGGGCCGGCAGACAACTCAAATCCCCAAGCTGCTGTCACACGGAGCTGTAAAGGCGCATCTCTCCTTGTCTATACTTTGCATAAATAAGGAAAAAAATTCTCCCATCTTCCCATGGGACCAAACAGTCCCAGGGGCTGCTGTCAAGGGCTTGCAGGGTGATGTCTGAAGGGATTTTTGGGAGCATTTTCCTTTCACCAGAGGAGCCCTAGCCATGGTAAGGAGGATCTGAGACTCCATGCTAGCCCACGGTGAAACTCTGAATCGGGTGTAAAAAGGGCCAGAATACCACATCAGGATCTGGGTGACCCCTTTGTTAAGGTTAGTGAGGGGTCTCACTATAGGGGCAGGAGAAGGCCATTTCTTCCTTGAAGGGCAGTATGAGGCTCCTCCCCATTTTGATTCTCTGGCATCATGCCAAATGCTCGCAAGCTGACCTCCCCAGTGGACAAGGTTACTTGAAGGGGAACTTCTAGCTACTTGCGGGTGCTGCAGGCTGTGTGTGTGCTGCTAGCAAACATGGAAGCTTGGAACAGCAGAAATAAGTAGGCCCTGGGGCCGCTTTTGATCAGGGGTGTGATTGGAAGCCTCACATTGCTTCTATAGGCCTCTGGAAGGTCGGAGGCTGGATGGTGAGGGGGCTTCCTCAAGGGGCCATGGCTTGTCACGCAAATGCTAAATAGTAGAGGCACCTGTTTCTAGAACCAGTATCAGATGCAACAGCAGCAGCAAGGGCAAGAGGAGGGCACACCTGGCACCTGCTCGAATCCTCCCAAGTGGCTAAGGCAGCTGTGCCCATTTCTTTCCTTTGTGGCGCTTTCTATGCCAGCTGTCTGTGCTTGGAAGGGGTCTGTGAGCAGGGGCAGGCAGTGAGAGTCTCAGGTGCCCCCTGGCCCTGGTTGGGGGCCCATCTGTGCCTGGGCAAAGTGACCACCATCATGAGGAGTTATCCTGCCCAGGGTTCTGTGCATCTGGCCCTTGGGGATTTGGCTAGGGGGTATCAGGCCCTTTTGAGCACGAACTATGTGCTCCTGGATGCCTACAATGTGCTTCCGAATCCCCACTATGTGCCGTAGTATCTTCAGGCATGCTTCTGTCATGTGCTTTGCCACACCCTATACAGTGGAAACCCATGGCAGGAAAAGTCATTTTTCATAAGTAATGCCAAACTTCAGTGCTGGGGATGTTAGTGAAATGTTTGCCTGGGATGCATAAGGGTCTAGGTTTGATCCCTAGTACTGCATAAAGCCAGGATGTGCTGTATTGTATAAACCCTGGATTTCAGGAGTTCAAGGCCAGCCCAGACTATAAGATTCTGTCTGAAAACAACTAAGTCAAGCCAAACCAACAAGACATGGGCCAGAAAAATAGCTTAGTCAATAAAGTGCTTACTTTTTAAGTAGGAACACCTGAATTTGATCCCCAGAACCCATGTGAAAGCCAGGTAGGTTGGGGTACGCGTGTGATGCCAGCTCCAAGGAGGTAGAGCCAGGAGGATCCCTAGGGGTCATTGGCTGGCCAGTCTAGTATATTCAGTGAGCTACAGATTCAGTAGGAGACTCTGTATCTTCAAACAAACAAACAAGCAAAAAAGGTGAATAATATCTAAAATGCGTCTCTGGTCTCCATGTGCATATGCACACACATGCATCTGCATACACAAGTGTGCCACAGGGACACACGCACACACAGCTCCATACTGTCACCTTCACCTGTCACCTGGGCACCCACCTACTAGAAGTCACAAGGGTCCCAGAGGGAAACAAGAGGATTGCCACAAACCAGGGCTAAGCCAGTCTCTCTTCCCACCCCATCTGCTCACTTTTTTATGTATTTCAGTGTATTCAATTTTAACGTGTCTACCTAAGTGCATTTATGGATTATATCATCCAGCTTTAACCAAACTAATCCTCCAAGGTAGCCAAGTGACTTACAAGATTCCTGCCAAGAAACTGCAACCAATTCTGCTGAGCCATAGAGAGAAGTGGCCAGCTGATGAGTTCCGCACAAGCTCATCATCACAAGTCACAGAGGTGGGAGGAGGACAGGACAACAGACACTCCAAGGACCGTTGAAATGCTCAGTGGTCAAAGGAGCTTGCTGCCAAACCCTGGAAGACCTGAGTTCAATTCCCAAGACCCACATGGTGGAAGAAGAGAACAAACTCCCTAAAAGTTGTCCTCTGACTTCTGACCTACACACACACACACACACACACACACACA